>CP136068.1:38797770-39219034 GCA_032622095.1 Siphonodentalium dalli
AGAAATTTCGTCTTTGACTTCACATGGTGAGATTGTGTACACGGTGGATGTTTATATTTTTATATTGGGCACAACTCACCACCATATAAAGATAGTGACTACTCAAAAATATTGTTTGATGAGTTTAATCAATCATTTAATTGTGTTTATCACTCGGTAAAACCTTGCTGGTGACCAACGATTTTGTATTGAACAAAATAAGACCATAAAATCAATTTTGGCATACAAATCGAGCGACTGGCAATTTACATACACGTGGGCCCTCACTACTACCTATATGCATCCATGTGCTCGTAGAATGTTACAGAAAACTGCCCGGCCTATTTTCTCGTGGACAATCATGGAACCATAGGTATTGTTCATAGTTTAATTACGTTATGCATGCGTAAGTTCGCACACTCTACTTTTTCCGATATATCTTTAAAATAAATACAAACTCATATCATCGGTGTCACCTTAAGAAGAATATCGAGTCAGGTGCCCATGTAACGCTATCGATGCAGGCACGTATTATATACAGTTTGAATGAAACTGAGTTTGAAAGATACATATAGTTCTAGTGTTGATGTTGTCAATGCAACCGCACACCATGCAGCCCACATTTATCGGAAAATTATTTAAAAACTTTAAAGTTTTGTTAGTAAATATTTGTGTAGGAATGCTTCTATAATCATGATAGGGACATATATCTGATAAGATTAAGAAAACTGAGTAAAATAGTCATTTGAAGCACTTTGGAAGGGGTGGGTCCCTATCCCAAAATCGGAAAAAAAATTATTAGGGGTTGGTGGGTACCCAGAGGCCGGAAATAGCTTTTTGCGCCTAGTGTCCGAATTTTGTTTCCTGACACCCCCCCCCCCCCCGCGCTCAAACCATAAATTAATGTACGATCTCCCGTGTACAAGACGCAATCAAATTAATTGGCGGAAAGTGTTTTCATTCATATCAGGTTGAATAAATGATTTTTTAATTGAACTATTTAAATCTGAGCCTTTCCATGTCAATCTGCATTGATAGATCCTTGATGAAACATTTAGCAAGCTGACCTTTTTATTACCCATTGGTGTCATCTCTCATTATTAACTGATGGTGAACTCGAACCTCCATACCAAGAGTTAAGTTAATACCTATTACACAGTATAACCATTCTTAAAACCTTTTGTCCCATTATTTTGAAGAAAAATTACTGTAGGAAAAAGTGTGTAAGCTGGGTTGCTGAACCAACCTATATAATTATTTACGAGGACGTGTGAACTGAAATTATTGGGATGCTACGTGATAACCCAATGAATTATGTGGTGTTGGTTGATGTAGTCTTCGTACTAAGTATAATGTCTTCGTAGACTCAAGTGGTGTGTATTTCTTATGGCCTGGGTTCTGCAAAGTCGCGATTCTTAAGAGGAGCACTTGACGTGCAGGAAACCAATGTCTCAATGTCATCAGAAGAGCGTCTCGCGATTAACGACATACAGGATACCACGCTCTTGTGTACACCCACAATGGTGGACAAAATGTAGATTTTCGACCCATCTCGTTTGTGACATAGCACGTCAATGTCCACTCACTCTATCGAGTGGGGCCACTTGTCAAGCATACAAACTACATGAGAAGTATGTGGCATATTGCAAACATCATGACCTTCTGTGTATCGTCCTTCAGCTGAGTGTCGTGTTACCCGAAACGAATATCCGTGGCCAATACGTCCATATACCACCATACGATAGTGGTATATAGATTGTAAATAGATAGTGACTATTCAAAAAATATCAATCATTTAATTGTGTTTATCACTCTGTAAAACCTAGTAGTGACCAACAATTTTGTAGTTGGGGTTACCTCCCGTTTACCGGTCATGAATGTACGGAAACCCGTAACGATAACGGCGTTATTGTGCTTTTTAGTAATACATTCTCCACAATATCATTTAATCCCACTTTTGTCAGATATGATCTATCTCAGTTTTGGTTCCTTGTTTAATTTCAACTGCTTTGTCATTGAGACAAGCGAGGAAAATGTTTTGGTGTTCTACAACACAAACGGCAAACTTTGATAACCTGTTCGACATTGCTACTCTCATGAACTTCATTAATTGACAAAATTTAGTATATAAACATCGTTTATATCACATGCGACTGTTGTGGCGATCGAAACATCATACTTCGTCATATTTATCCATGTTATGGAAAGATATGTCCATGCAATCTGCACCTATCGCGAAATATATATACATAACCACATAACGCTCTCTATGACAAACAAATGCCCGTTTCCATGGCAACCTTTGGACGAAAAAATAGTAGACAAACTTTTTTGGATTCACTGACTTCAGAGGAACAAAACAAGACAATAAAATCAATTTTGGCACATAAATCGATCGACTGGCAATTTACCTACACATGGGCCCTCACTAGACATTTACAGGTAGTGTTCACTGTGCCATTCTGAATGCATATTATATTGTTTCACCAGTAAGCGGACCTGGCTAACTCGAGCTTCCGAATTATGTCTATACGTAATTTGGAAGTACATGTAGGTATAATATAGGTTGACAAATACAGGAAATATTGATATACCGGCGTCAAATGCTAAACAAAAATATTGTACATGCGCATAGCCATTTTCCAACTGTTTTCAATGTTTGACATAAGTGAAACATACGCTCTTTATTTTTACTATATCTGGAATAGACTGATACCGAATGCGCTTTTCTTTTCCATGTCATTCACATAGCTATTTTGTGTTTTGTACCCAAACTATCGTATTCGAAGTTGTATTTTTGTCTGACTTTAATGCGTCTTTCTGTGATAAATAATGCTCGTAGAAAGATAGTTCCGAGTATATATATAGGTTATCACCACCATGTGTGTTTCTGAGATCCATATTCAAGTCGAGCTGCCTTCTCCGGGCAGTCTATCGACGAGTCGCACTCTCAGTGTCACGTGTATCAACAATTATAGTTGGAACGGAATTCGAATTGTCAATGGGATCAGAGGTTGATGTTCGTTTCGGTGCTATGCAAAGTATGTCCGACATTTTCCGTTGCATTTCCACTGACGCAATGGGTGGTGATAACCAATTTATCTTACAATTTGTCCCATAAAAATGCAATAAAACTCAACTTAAAACAGGAACTATTTTATTACGCGCAACATAAAACGTACACAATATTATCAGCACGCGACGTCGTGAGAAGTCAAATTCTGAGAAATTCACGTCACGTGCCTATTCAATTTCGCTTTGACTGGAATCCGATTCAATGACGAGGCGACGATATTTCCGTTTCGAATGTTTGACATAATTGTCACTTTTACCATGATAATTGTAATACTTGATTGTGCAATTTCCTTGGATGGTAATTGTGTTTGCAAGAGGCATTGCAGGAGATGACTGTCCATTCACTGTTCTAATGAATTCCGCACTTTCCGTCACTTCAACAATCGATTTATGACTCGCACTCTCAGTGTCACGTGTATCAACAATTATAGTTGGAACGGAATTCGAATTGTCAATGGGATCAGAGGTTGATGTTCGTTTCGGTGCTATGCAAAGAATGTCCGACATTTTCCGTTGCATTTCCACTGACGCAACCGAATAATTATTGACACTGGCAATATTTCTGTGTCCCGAAAGCTGTGCTATTGTGTTCGGAGTAATGTCATTATGAAGGAGTCGAGTACAGGTTGTTTTCCGGACGCAGTTATTGGTCTTCCTACCAGGAAGTTCACCTTTCTCTGCCATGTTCTTCATGATTTTGGCTAAGGCGTGTTCACCCATAGGCTGAGCCTTATACCAGAAAGGTGAATCTGGTTTCCGATTATGATTCACTTGAATGCAGAATGGTGAATCATCCTGCAAATTATTCAATGGACGCTTTGGTGCAAACATCTTGTAGGCTGCAACTGGACATTCTGTAGCTGGAACTCCAGGAATTGCAAATGCTTTCGGAATGAATGCACGATGGTGAGTATTGGAACTTTCTCCTGTTCGGGTTTTTGTTGACCTTTCATTATGTTTTATATATTCAATTCCATTTGCGTCCTTTTCAAGCACAATGTCATTCCATCTTAAACTATGCTGTTCCTTTCCAGTGCGCATACCGAACAATTTCACATTGTTATACCATATTAGTTTCATCAATCCGTATGGACAGTCAACGCTTAACACACATTTTCCTTCAGAATCACTTCCTCACTTTCTGTTATTGGTTCAGCTGCATTTGGCCGATTACCTTTTCCAGATTATTTTAACTGCTTCCTCCTACTGGCTAATACTGTCCTAGAACTTTCGAATTCTCGGTCCATGCATATTAGATATGGATACTTCTTCTCCCTCAAATATCTATCGATACCGCGGTGGTAGGATGTCAGCGAGTCCGGCTCATACTCAGAACCATCTGCTTTCCTGACTGACAGTATGAAGGACCCTATGTAATTGTCCATGTGGATTGGATCAATCGTCTCAATAGCCCGAAATTCACTCCTCTGTGACAGAAATCTTGTAAATGCCCTTATTACAACTTGGGTTTTCTTCACCGTGTTTGCATTCTGCATACTAGCTACAAAGTCATCTTTGTCAGAGTCCTGAACATTAACACATGTTGGTGCTTTGGATGTTGCCATTGTTGGTCTCTGCTGAGCACTTACTTCTGTCTGTGACTGTGGTGATGTAACAGCAGTGGTATTTATAGCAGTTGAAGTACTTGCTAATGTTGTTGGTGTCACTGTTCTTCCTTCTCCATCCCCATAGTGGAACTGAGGACCCATAATCGGAAACACTGGCTGAGATCGTTGCATCCACAGACCACATTTGAGAAGTAGTACTACCGGTAGTACACTGACTTTCAACAAAAACATTTTCACTAGTTTTAGAACTGTTTTCATTGTCGATTCTGCTCACATTGCAACATCATGCAAATCGTCATCTTCTCGAAATAGCTGCATCAGATCATCGTATGATACCTCGTTAAATTCCATATTGTTTTAAATTTGTTTTACGTATATATTCGCAAGAATCGCTAGATTTACGTTGTGTACTCTGCAGAAATTGCAAATGCAGACGACGCTTTAAAAGCATCTAAATCAACCATTAAAATTAATTCATGAGAAATGCAATGAAATTACGGACTTTTCGTAAGTAATTTCTCTTGTATCCTTAACAAAAAATAATTTTATTTCAATTTCCCTTCTGTATTTTATCGAATACAAATTGCCGTCAGCAGTTTCTGGTCAAGACCGTATTGAATTACGGGGAATTCCCTACCGCGATTTAATAGAAATTGTCAAAATAGTATCCGTATTCGTACGCACTGTAAACAATGTGTTGCTTTTTTAATTTCCAAACATTTTGCGGTGAGTTTAGTTTTTTAGTTTTTTCGGTCCTGTCCTGTCCTCTCTCCACATTTTCCCACTTTGTTAACACAAGTATTTATTATATTACGTCTGTAGCGCACGCTGATGTTATTTTATGGCTTTTAAATTTGTTATTTAGACGCTTTGTATTGAAAACAAGCCAGTTGTCAAAACGCACGTGCACTCGTTGTTGCCATCCACGATATCCTTGTTGCTATCCAGGATACAAGATCGGAAACCGCCTAGGCGTTTTCGCGTGTATTTGAGGAATTATAGCTCCACCTTGGAATTTCCAACTGCACCCACCCCATTGAACCACACCAAACTCATAAGTTTGCGTAAATCAATATGCACCCCCCCCCTTTGATTTTTCCCAAATGTTCCCTCACAGACTACCAGACGGTAGACTATTCCAAATGAACCAGTAATATTGTGACCACTTGTCGTGCGGGGGGATGAAAAAGATGATTCGGCCCAGTATGAGATTAAAACATCTTAACATCTAGTGGTATAACACCACACAAATTTACACCCCGATCTATTTTTTCTTAAATTAATTAGCGAGTAACTACTGGCAAGGACACAGAACACACGGGTCGGTCGATGGTTAGGCCCGATGTGAGCACATTTTTGAAATATGAACATGAACATTTGACAATCCTATAGCTTAGACCGGCCTCAAGTTTTCCAATTCTAGAAAATTATTAACCTGACACTCACCCATAGGTTTCAAAATTGCCAACTGATGGCCATTTGAGTCCATAATTTTGCAAATGAAAGGGAAATATGCAAATGTTGGTCTAAAAACAACGAATTCGTCACTAAGAAGGTGTTGGAAAATCAAACTACGAGAACAATTTCAACCTAATTTTGGTTTTAATTTTCCAATTAATTTTGCTCCGGGTATTAGGTATGACTACAATTGGGGGTAAGACCCCTGCATAACCACACCTGTCGACAAGTCCCTACTTGACACCCCATTCTAAATAATCGATACTAAATTATTTTGGGTGGCACCGGGGGGGGGAGTCAGGGGCTACACCCAGCCCTGTCGGGGAGTCATAGCCATCCCCCGTCGGTGAGTTATGTAATTGTCAACCCGGCAGCTAAAGCCCGCCCCCTGTCGGGAATATCATGGTGCCACCCCTGTTTGAAATCATATAAAACTTTTAAAGAAGAAGACCACATATTGAACAGAAATCAGGGGGAAATGAGTCATCGTAACCACAAAAGTGCACTAAAGACATCCCAATAAATCCAAATTAGATGCAACCGCATATTGTATATATATGGTATCGTTCTGTTTGCCTCTCTATATCCAGGGACGTGGCTATATGGTTTCCGTTAGGGGGTGTCCACCATGGGAAATTCCAACTGCACCCCCTTGAATCAGAATCACCCCAAACACAAATTCCATTTGCACCATCCCCCTTATATCAGTGCTCACGCCTAATATCCTATATATATTCTTTTTAAAACCTATATTCCAGGTTTGAAAATTCAGATAGTTTAACCTGAACAATTGCATAAATCATAACATATAATGGTCTAACTCCAGACAAATGCCCACGGCTACGGGCAAGAAGCGGGGACACACCGGGTTGACCATGGTTCTTCGGACCGGTGTGAGAAAATTTTTAAAACTATAAAAGAAAATATTAAATCCTAGCATGCATCTAGACTGGCCTCAACTGAACCTTTCCTGGTGTTGGAAATTGCAAACCTCATACTCCCCCTCAGGTTGGAAAACTCTCCAAATGATGACTATTTCAGTCCACAAGTTTGACCAAATGAAGTAAAATATTGTTTTTCAGTTTTGTATTGGCCACGGGGGAATGAATGGACAATGACAACGATAGTCGGCAAATTTGTTTTAATCTGAACAAGAAAATCTCAAAATCCCAGCATCTAGACTAGCCTCAACCCTTCCTAGAGTTGGACATTTCAAACCTGATACCCCCACTTAGGTTGGAAAAATTCAACTGATGACAATTCCAATGACAATATTTACCAAATGCATGACAATATTGTTTTCTTAAATTAACTAGCAGTGTTTTGACTGGCCACGGGAGAGGGACCAGGACACAAACTGTCCAAGTGTTGGAAATTTCCAACCTGTCACCCTCCTAAGGTTGGAAATTTCCGACTGATAACCATTTCAGTCCAAAATATTTACCAAAAATAGGAAAATATGCAAATAAATTGTTTGAAAATCAAACTACAAGAACATGTTCAACTTAATGTTGGTGTGAAATTTCCAACTAATGTTTTGGCAGGTATGAAATTTCCAACTGTTGAACATTTTGACCAAAGTTGGGGGGGGGGTGTGAGACACCCCAACCCCCACCCCTGTCACCACGTCTCTGTATACATCATATAAATACTTTTTCTAAAAACCCTTAAACCAACTCGACGTGCGATTTCCTTGCGCTCCTGTTGCGCAAATTCTAGTATAAACAGTGCGTCTATTTCAGACAAAGTTCAAACAGTAAATGTGACCAGACAAGACATAGAAACCGCTAATCTCATATTACCAATCTGACAACACCAGTCGAACATGATTACCTTTCAAAGCAATAGCACCGAGCACCATGTTACGGACAACCACAGGTACGCACACCATGGATAAATACACGGTGAAAAGAACGGCGTTTTTTTTGTACGGTTATATCTGGCATATACCCATGGCTATATATAAACGGGCTACGAGCATCTGACTGCTGATGTGTATATGTTGATATTGGTTGTAACTTGCAATTAAAGGTACTCAATCCGATTCGACGGTCCCCATATCATCAGATTCTAACAACACCATTTTTTTAAATGCCGCTTCAGTTATCAGAATCTATTAATTGCTCAAAAATAATGCTATACCACAGTCAACTATATACATGTAGTATAAAATTGTCCAAAACCTGTTTTTTATCAACGTTTTGTTCAACACAATTTTGCCAGTTGTCAAATACCTGACGCAAAAAAAGCCACTAGATTTTAGAGTTATCCATCTTCATCTGCTATCTGGTCAGATAAGTTCTTCTCGGCGACAGTTTACTGGGCCACCAAAAAATTAAAATAATAGATTTCAAACATCGATGTCTGACCAATCTGAGCTTTGATGGGTGGGTTCCTCGACTCAAATCAAATATTTTTTACCCCCGAAGCCAAGAAATAGTAATATAGAACCCTCTGATAGGATTGAGTACCTTTAATGTCATTAAACCTATTAAACAAAATTATGATGTTTCCACCCCTACATGTAGTCCAGATATAATCCTATTAATTTTATCGACACCATGAAAACATTAAACAAACACACGTACTAACCGAAAAAACATAAAACACGTTTATCAATATATGATTGTAGTAAAATAGTGATAATCAGTCACTGGCTTGGATTATTTGCACTGGAAATCTTGGATTGGTGGCACCCATGTGTATATGGTCATTTGACCAGTTCAGTTCAACCGCTGGGTTGATAGCGATAATGCTTATTACAAATAATGTCAAGGCTTGTTTATCCATTGCAATAAAAATCCACCAAAGTGCTGATTGTGTCCTATTATCATCGGTTGTGCAAAGGGCATATATTCAGAATAACATAATTAAAAAAAAATTCCACCGCCCAGACATACTATTTTTCCTTTCGTCACTATTTAATTTTTAGAAATTTTGGTGGATTTGCAACTCACGGATAGAGTTAGGACTACGTTTAACTAGTCGTAGTGTAATTTCATTTTTGGCGAAAAACATTGCTTCCCAAATAAAATGACAATTTGTATTAGTGTATACAGCAAATCGTGCGCAGTGAGATTTGTCACAATGCACAATCTACAATGTTCTATTTTTAATTATTAATAACTCTCCAATGACATGATTTCGCTTCACAAAACCATTTTTATGTAAACATTACTGCTACACTCATAGTTGCATTGCTGATTAATGTTTAATTTGTCAAATAAGATACTAAAGTTTTTAAAAAATCTTGATATTAAATATTGGAAAAGGTCTAAACTATTGAAAAATATTCTAGTAATATTTCGACTAAATATTCGAACTTATTTCATGATTGCAATGTTTATTGACAAATCACTGTAACAGTTTTGTTTACATACCAATCGTTTCAATGTGCGACATTATATAAGAGAATGCACTGGCTTAAAAGGTCAAGGTAAATATTGTTAGATCAATGTATTCGTTTATATTATATATAATATTATCATATGGGAACATCACTATGGTGTTTAAATAAACAGAACACATGCCTCAATTCTGTTTCATTTAGGTGTTTGATAAACACTAGTGTGTTTTAGTATACGGAACACATGGTAAATCACTAGTGTTTTTGAATAAACAGTACACATGCCTGAATACTGTTTCATTTAGGTGTTTTTGATAAACACTAGTGTGTTTTAATAAGAAACACTAGTGTGTTTTAATAATAAACACTAGTGTGTTTTAATAAACAGAACACATGGTAAATCACTAGTGTTTTAAAATAAACATAACACATGCCTGAATACTGTTTCATTTAGGTGTTTTTGATTTGATACGCACTAGTGTTTTTAATAAACGGAACACATGCCTGAATACTGTTTCATTTAGGCGTTTTTGTGGAACATATGTTTTGCATAATTATATTTTACAGTGTACGTGGTAACGTCAAGACCGAAGGTATCGCCAACACAGATCATGCGGTTTTGATAAATGAACATAGCTGCCCTCAGATGAATCTGTATATCTCCCAGTTGAATGGTGATATCCACTATTCAAAACATAATTTCGTAAAGCGGAATGTTCCCTCAATGGGATAGTGACCATAGCTTGTTCTCATCCCGATAAATTTAATGGAAATTCCGGCTAATTTCCGATTTTATCATAAATAGTAGACACTTTTTGACGTTAGGTAGTTCGTTTGAAACACACTTATCACTCATTGACGGTGGATAATTTATGTGTATCAATAGAAAAGTATATGTTCAATTAGTCATAACATTGTCTAGCCTACAGAGCGGTTCACAAAAATATTATCAGCGACCAGGTGTGTCACAGGGGTCAATGAATACGTGAGGTGTGTCACGTGGTCAATGAATACGTGAGGTGTGTCCCAGTTATCAATACGAGGTGTGTATAAGTGGTCAATTAATCCGAAAATAGCAAGAAATCTCGAGGGTTCCGGAGTGCAGGGTCAAATTATTGTTTTCGAAAACTCACACTGGCTTATAAATACTGGTTGGGAAATCGAACTATGAATTTCATTAATACTTAAGATTAAACATAATATGCATTTGACGAGCTCTGTGTCAAACGTACAAGTAACAAAATGAACTATAAGACGATTATCAAATTACATATAGATATATAATGTGTTACAGTACCTCTGGATAGTCGGGTATGTGGCTATGTGCTCGACCGATAACTTCCGCTTTCGATTCGTGCCTGCTTACTTCCGCGTTGTTTTTTCCACATATATAATGAATTGCGAACTAACTGACCATATATATCCCTCAAGATGGTATATGATTACACGTGAAACATCCAATTTAGTAAATGGAAATATTAGACAATTCAACTGAATAAATCGTTATTGCAAACAACAAACAACAATAAGCATAACCAACTGAAAAGCACTCCACCGTTTCGGTTAATTGAACTGCACGGTGCATAACTCTATTTCGAAGAGGACAGGATAATTGAGTTGTCTCCATCTGACCACAACATAATATTGCATTGAAAGTTGTAACCATTGCGGCGACAAGTTACATGTGTGTGCAGGGACGTGGCCATGTGGTATCCATTTGGGAGATGTTAACCACGAAATTTCAACTGCACCCCTTTCGAATCAGAACAATCTCCGAAAAACCGTATGCACCCCATAATTTGCTGGGATCCATCACAGTATAATATTTATCATTAATCATGCATTTTATAACAAGTCCCAGTTTCATTTAATTTAACTGTTCAATGTAACCGCATGGTCACCCCATCGGACGGGACTTCCACGGCGTGGGTTCGCAGCCTGAGGAGGACGAGTGGTCCTGACTGACTGACGGACTTCCGCTTCTAGCGGGTACTGACACCGACAGGCAATTTGACCATCTAGTAAGGGTGAGTCACCTCTTCCGGGGTGCTCCAGCCGATAACAGTGGTCCGCAAAAGCCCATACCAATATACACTAAATTATCATGTGTGCTAGCAAATCATATTTTCCAATATCAAAATTGGTGGCCAAAGGTATATATCCAACATAATTATGCATTGGGAATAATGTTGCGAAGATATTCCACACTTATAGTTAGCAAATTGATTCCACTGGAGGATAACATGTGATTTTGGGAAGCCGCTTTTAATTCATGCTACACACTGTGAGTAGATTCCAGTATGGTCCATTAATCTAGTTGAGAGAAGTACATGGAACACGTAAACATGACAACTTGTGGTTCAAATACTCGATATATTTCGATTAACTCGACTGTACCACATTAGTCGATCAACTAGAACAATTAGATATGTCTAATTTTGATACACAGCAAAACAATACAACTTTTGTACCCTGTTACGTCGGGTACATTGGTTACATTTTATAAGCACAAATTTAGAAACTTAGAAAATATATTTCCTGAACTACTTTCAGGACCATGTGTGCACGGGGTACAAATGGTTACTTCTGGTTACTTTACCTATTAGTTTTTAATGTTACATTTGTTACTTTTATTTTTTTTTCTTAGGAATCTCAAAGTACCCTGTTACATTGGTTACAAATTAGAAAACATATTTCCTGAACTACTGTCAGGCCCAAGGGTACAAGGGGTACAAATGGTTACTTCTGGTTACTTTAATGTTGCTAAATTTGTGCTCATAAAATGTAACCAATGTACCCGACGTAACAACAGGGTACAGAAGTTGTGTTGTTTTTCGGCGTACCAAAATTTGCCATATATGAGAACAATATGCAACCTTTGCATCGATTATCTGAAATCGTTCGTCGACATTAAAAATTGATTTGTTTTATCAATATCGTGTTTCTATAATCGCTCAGACAGCACATGTTGTACACATGCCACCCGTGAACTGTCTAAGTGTGGATGTGTACAAATATCTACCCGTTTTCTATCCATGTATTCTGAATTGGCCAAGTCTGCATGTTACCGTTTATTAGTGTATACAGGATCTCGTAAGTGGTGGTTTGGGTCACCAGTACTATTAAATATTTGGTGGTTACGGGTCATTTGGATATCACCACAATCAACAGTACTGTTAATGTTCAATCAGATATCCAAAATCAACGATGTAGAAATCCTGCATGTGTACCCAACTCATCGGAATTCGGACTGTGGGAATAATGCGACTACCCATACCCGCGGTAGGAATATAGGGTGATGTTAACCCAACATAACATCATTGGTGTCGCATGTCCCAGTCCGCGGTAAGATTAGGGTGATGTTAACCCAACATAACATCATTGGTGTCGCATGTCCCAGTCCGCGGTAAGACTATAGGACGATGTTAACAAAACATAACATCATTGGTGTCGCATGTCCCAGTTATGCATGCGCATAACGATTCCATAAGAGTCAGTTATGGGTGTCAATATGCTTCCCAATCTGCGATATAACAATTTGATATAATTATGATAGTCAATGTCGAAGTTCCATCTACACACACCCATGATAGCTTGATATTTGGAAGAAATGCTGTTATGTGGGTTAATTTCGGTTCAACAGTTGTTAATCAAATATATTCTCCAGTTTATCGGCTTTTCAATATTGCAAAAATAATTATGGCGGGCACACATGCGTACTCCGACACAGAAAGGAAGAGAGATAGAGAGATGGGGGAGAGAGAGCAAGGGAACGAGCGATAGATAAATAGAGAAAAAGTCCGGAAGTCGCAATTTTTTTCAAATATACAATTTCCGGATTGGCGGGTGGTATTGCAGTCCCGCAAGATTCAGTTCTGATTTTGTTCATTCTCATGAAAAAAATTATTACATGTTCACGTGTACTAACTAGAGAAGTATGTGTTTGAATTTAGTGGCTAAAAATATTCAGCGCTAAAAATATTTATATAAATTCTGTTGCCCACCCCTCCGCATAACTAACTCGAGCGTCGCCACTTTTGATATCGTTGAGCCACACCATTATACCGATCTTCAAGCTTGATCTGAGTTGAGGGACATCTCAATCTGCCATTGTGATATATACATGGTCATTTCGATTGGAACTGAGAGTTTGTTCGCTCCCACGGAAGCACATTTGAAGCAATGAGCACTCATACGTGTAGTACATGTAAGTCCGTGCCTCAATACATCTAATATATGTAGGTTTGTGGCGACAACAAATGTCATCCATTGCGTTGCAACCACCCTTTTTTGTCAATGTCGAAGTTCCTTCTACACACGTCAATGTTAGCTGTATATTTGGAAGAACTGCTGATATGTGGGTTAATTTCGGCTGAACAATTGTTAATCAAATATGTTATACAGTTTATCGGCTTTACAACATTGCAAAACTAATTATGGCGGGCACACAGGAGTACTCCGACACAGAAAGGAAGAGAGAGAGAGAGAGAGAGAGATATATATATATTTAAATTTCGAGTTATGTCGATGCTACACTCAAACCGACAGTTCGCGCGTCAGATAGCTTCATACAGGATACTACCGATTTTATCAGGAAATTAAAGGCCGTTGGAACAACAAGTTCGGATACCCTGTTAGTCACCATGGATGTGGTGTCCCTATATTCTCAAATTGAACACACAGATGGCATAGCGGCAGTTCGACAGAGATTTCACGACGATGATACTGAATCAGACGGAGTAACTAAAGATTCGGTTATGAAGTTAATTGAATATATTCTTAAACATAACTATTTCGTGTTCGAGAATAAGTTTTACAGACAAATTAAAGGTACTGCAATGGGGACACCCATGGCGCCTCAATATGCCAATATATTCATGACAGAGTTGGAGGAAAAGTTCTTAGCTACACAGACTCTCAAACCGCGAATTTATCTCAGGTTTATCGACGACATATTCATGATATGGGAACACGGAGTCGCTGAATTGGAAATATTTCATCGAGCATTCAATCAGTGCAATCCTTCAATCCAGTTCAAAATGGAATTTTCTCACACCGATATCAGCTTTCTCGATGTTACAGTCGAAAACAATGCCGATCAGTTATTCACAAAGGTATTCAGAAAACCTACGGACAGATTTTCATATCTAAACCCCATTAGTTTTCATCCCGACCACACGAAACAAGCCATTATCTACAGTCAAGGCATTCGTTACCAGCGCATCAATTCTCAGGAAAAAGTAAGAGACGAACAGTTCAGTGAACTACGCTCACAATTCTCGAATTTGGGATACGACAGACGTTCGATTAATAAACAATTGGGAAAAGCGAAATGTTTGGACAGGGAGATGCTCCTTCAATATCGGGACAAAACATCATCAGATCGAGTTTCCCTCGTGGTAAACTACCACCCACAGCTAGAAAAATTACGCACAATAACTACATCTCTGAATGGCATTATTACGAGCGACCTTCATCTCAGGAACGTGTTTAACGAAAGACCGGTTGTCGCCATGAGGCAACCACCCAACTTGAAGCGGAAATTAGTAACAAGTAAGCTACCATCTTCTGGTGGACAGTCACCCAATGGTACATTTCCATGTAACAGGCCGAGATGTGGTATGTGTGTGTTAATTAACAAGGCCGATGTTCTTATGCGCAATGGGCGCGTTTTCCAGGATGTGGGCCAGTTCTCGTGTGTCTCAAGTGGTGTTGTGTATATCATTACGTGCGCAAATTGTCCAGAAATGCATTACATTGGTGAAACAGGCCAACTTCTCTGCAAACGAGTGACGGGGCATAGGCAGAACATCAACAACAGGGACTTGAACCTACCCATAGCAGAACATTTCTGTCAACCACAACACACACCCGATGACATCCGCATCAAAGTATTAAGAGGTGGACTTTCGGACATGAAAGAGAGACGTGTGGCCGAACATATAGAACTGTTTGGAAGTTTTTATCGTGGCATTAATAAGGACCGTGGTTTCATGGCGAGTTGGTCATAATTTACAATTTCTCCTTGGTCCAACTCTAATTATCTAAAATATGCTTATACATTGTATGGACTTCTTCTAAGCTAGATGAGTTCCCATATACTCAAGCATTGACTTTTCTTCACAACGCTACACATGTAGCTTCTATGTTTGGCGCGTCTTTCACCTGTAAGCTTTCCCGCCATTTTTCATTTGGCGCCAAATTTTGTCAGGTAACGTTCGTTAACGTCATAGTTACGCGGTAAACAAGTTTGTCTGTATATCAATGTGTATTTTCAAATGATTGTTCATTCATGTACCCGACGAAGGCTGTATAGCCGAAAGCTAGTACGACATTAAAGATTTGATGGGTCTTTAATTGGTGTTATCATATATTGATAAGAACTTCCTATATATATATATATATATATATATATATATATATATACTAGAAGGTGACCCGACTTCGTCCGGGCTTTGACCTTGAGTTGTCCATTTTGAAGGTCAAGGTCAAGTGGGGTCACGATTTGACCAGTCCAAAACACTGCTCGGACAAAAGTACCCGACAAACGTGCCCGTCGAAATCCATCCGGTTTTACCCGATTTGAACTTGAATTGATCATTTTGAAAGTCAAGGTCAGGTCGGGGTCACAACTCACCCGCCCAAAACACTCAGTGGACAAAAGTAACCCCACGTATCAAATTTCGTCGAAATCCCATCAAAATTGCCTATTTGACCTTGAATTGACCCGATTTCAGTGTCACGTTGCACGGGCAAATTAATAGGTTTATGCCACTCCCCGGCAGAAGGTACCCCCACATACCAAGTTTCATCGAAATCCCGTGATATTCGGGCGTTTGACCTTGCAATTACCCGATTTCAATGTCAATGTCACGTCGCACGCCTATGTCACCCCCCCCGACCGAAAATACCCCCACATACCAAGTTTCATCAAAATCGGGTCTGCCGTTTTCGAGTTCATCGATTACACACAAACAAACAAACTGATTTTCCAAAATATATAATAGACTAGAAGGTGACCCGACTTCGTCCGGGCTTTGACCTTTAATTGTCTATTTTGAAGGCCAAGGTCAGGTGGGGTCAAACACCAACACCCCAAACATGGTGGAAATCGGCCCAGCGGATACCGGGAAATCGGCCGGGGAGTGCGAGGTACCGAGATACCCTATGCATCAAATTTCGTCCGTAAAAATCCGTCAGTTTAACCCGATTTGATTTCCACTCAAGTATATAAACGCGCCTCATATACAGACGCTCATTAATTATCAAGTTTCAACGTAAAGATAAATTACCATCGGTGCCCGAGATATCGCCAAGACGTCTGAAACAGTCAAATGCATCGGCCGGTTAAGCGTTAACGTGATATAACGTTATGACCTCTAACGACGTCATAGAAGATACGCATTGTTTTTATCCTGATGGAAGATAGTACCACTTCTTCTTAATAATTGAGGCAGATAACTAAAACGGATACATACGCATTATATATCGTTGGAAAGAGAAAACACATTATTATGACTGGCATTTTATTATTCGCGCTGTTTCGAATCGATTTGTAAACACCGAACTCAAATGAAAGTCCCGTAACACAGCGTAAAAACAGATTTGACCTCGGCACGTGAAAAGTTGACCTCGGATCTGAAAATCAATAGGCCTATGTTACTCCTGACCCGAAAATACCCCCACATACCAAGTTTCATCGAAATCGGGTCGGCCGTTTTCGAGTTCATCGATTACACACACACACACAAACAAACAAACAAACAAACAGATCTTCCAAAATATATAATAGACTAGAAGGTGACCCGACTTCGTCCGGGCTTTGACCTTGAATTGACCATTTTGAGCTCAAGGTCAAGTGGGGTTACGATTTGATCCGTCCAAAACACTGCCCGAACAAAAGTACCCGACAAAAGTACCCGTCGAAATCCATCCGGTTTTACCCGACTTGTCCTTGAATTGATCATTTTGAAGGTCAAGGTCAGGTCGGGGTCACGATTTGACCCGTCCAAAACACCCAGTGGACAAAAGTAACCCTATGTATAAAATTTCGTCGAAATACCATCAAAATTGGCGATTTGACCTTGAATTGACCCGATTTCAAGGTCACGTCGCACGGGCAAATGAATATGCTTATGAGTCTCCCCATACGAAAGTACCCCCACATACAAATTTTCATCGAAATCCCGTGATATTCGGGCGTTTGACCTTGAAATGACCCGATTTCAAGGCCAAGGTCACGTCGCACGGGCAAATTAATATGGTTATGAGACTCCCCATACGAAAGTGCCCCCACATACCAAGTTTCATCGAAGTCCCGTAATATTCGGGCGTTTGACCTTGAAATGACCCGATTTCAAGGTCAATGTCACGTCGCACGGGCAAATTAATAGGTGTATGCCACTCGCCGGCCGAAAATACACCCACATACCAAGTTTCATCGAAATCCCGTGATATTTGGGCGTTTGACCTTGAAATTACCGATTTCAAGGTCAAGGTCACGTCGCACGGGCAAATTAATAGGCCCATGTCACTCCCCGCCGAAAATACCGACACATACCAAGTTTCATCGAAATCGGTTCTGCCGTTTTCGAGTCCATCGATTACAGACACACACACACACATATCTTCCAAAATATATAATAGACTAGAAGGTGACCCGACTTCGTCCGGGCTTTGACCTCGAATTGTCTATTTTGAAGGCCAAGGTCAAGTGGGGTCACGATTTGACCCGTCCAAAACAGTGCCCGAACAAAAGTACCCGACAAAAGTACCCGTCGAAATCCACCCGATTTGACCTTGAATTGACCATTTTGAAATTATCAAGTTTCAACGTAAAGATACCATCGGTGCCCGAGATATCGCCAAGACGTCTGAAACAGTCAAATGCATCGGCAGGTTAAGAGTTAACGTGATCTAACTTTATGACCTCTAACGACGTCATAGAAGTTACGCATTGTTTTTACCCTGATAGAAGATCGTACCACTTCTTCTTAATAATTGAGGCAGATAACTAAAACGGATACATACATATTATATATCGTTGGAAAGAGGAAACACGAAAGATTCTCATATTGTCATTATTATGACTGGCATGTTATTATTCGCGCTGTTTCGAATCGATTTGTAAGCACCGAACTCAAATGAAAGTCCCGTAACACAGCGTAAAAACAGATTTGACCTCGGCACGTGAGAAGTTGACCTCGCACGGACAAATTAATAGGCCTATGTTACTCGTGGCCCGAAAATACCCACACATACCAAGTTTCATCGAAATTGGCTCAGCCGTTTTTGAGTCCATCGATTACACACAGACACACACACACAGATCTTTCAAAATATATAATAGACTAGCCGATGACCCCGACGTTGTCCGGGCTATTCAAAAACCAAATTTCAAGTCGATAGCTCTACCCAGCCCGACGTTGTCCGGGCTATTCAAAACCCCATATATTGAATAATGTCTGCCCATAATGTGAATTTCAGTGTAAAACCCTCATCGAATTAATGACTGTATATGGACAAATATTTGTGAGGTATTCAGATGCTGGGATGAAAAATAAGGAGGTTGAATCAATTCCTCATACATAACTTTGTAAATCCCAAATGATATCATAAAGTAAATGATCATTTGGTGTTGAATCCTGACATATATCATTGTAAATTATTGTGTGACACCCATATATTGAATAATGTCTCCTCATATTATATATTGAATTATGTCTGCTCATATTATATATTGAATTATGTCTGCTCATAATGTGAATTTCAATGTGAAACCCTCATTTAAGTAATGACTGTATATGGACACATATTTGTGAAGTATTCAAATGCTGGGAAGAGAACTATGGAAGTTAAATCAATTTCTGACACAAAACTATGTAAATCCCAAATGATACCATAAAGTAAATGTTCATTTGGTATTGAATGCTGACATATATAATTATAAATTATTGTATGACACCCATATATTGAATAATGTCTGCTCATAATGTGAATTTCAATGTAAAACCTTCACATTAAGTAATGACTGTATATGGAGAAATATTTGTGAAGTATTCAGATGCTAGGAATAGAAATAAGGAAGTTAAATCAATTTCTGATATATGACTATTTAAATCCCAAATGATACCATAAAGTAAATGTTCATTTGGTGTTGAATGCTGACATATATAATTGTAAAGTATTCTATGACACCCGTATATTGAATAATGTCTAGTCATAATGTGAATTTCAATGTAAATCCCTCATTTAAACTCTATATGGAAATATATTGTGAAGTATTCAGATCCTGGAAAGAGAAAAAAGGAAGTTAAATCAATTTCGGATACATAACTATGTAAATCCCAAAAGAAACCATAAAGTAAATGTTCATTTGGTGTTGAATGCTGACATATATAATTGTAAATTATTGTATGACACTCATATATTGAATAGTGTCTGCTCATAATGTGAATTTCAATGTAAAATCTTCATATTAAGTAATGACTGTATATGGAGAAATATTTATAAAGTATTCAGATGCAAGGAAGAGAAATAAGGATGTTAAATCAATTTCTGAAATATGACTATGTAAATCACAAATGATAACATACAGTAAATGTTCATTTGATGTTGAATGGTGACATATATCATTGTAAATTATTGTGTGACACCCACCCATATATTGAATAATGTCTGCTCATAATGTGAATTTCAATATAAAACCCTCATATTGTCTAATGACTGTACATGGAAAATAATTGTGAAGTATTCAGATAATGGGAAGAGAAATAAAGGAGATAAATAAATTTATGATATATAACTATATAAATCCCAAATGATACCATAAAGTAAATGTTCATTTGGTGTTGAATGCTGACATATATAAGTGTAGATTATTGTGTGACACCCATTTATTTAATAATGTCTGCCCATAATGTGAATTTCAATTTAAACAATGATTCCAAAAAGTAAATGTTCATTTGGTGTTGAATGCTGATATTATAACTGTAAATTATTATGTGACAACCATGTGTTGAATAATGTCTGTTCATGATGTGAATGTCTTTGTAAATCCCAAATGCAAAAAGATACCATAAAGTAAATGTTCATTTGGTATCGAATGCTGACATATATGATTGTAAATTATAATGTGACACCCATATATTGAACAATGTCTGCTTATGGTGTGACTTTCAATGTAAAACCCTCATAATAAGTAATGACTATTTGTAAAAAAAATTCCATTTATTACCCACCCAAAAAGAAAATAAACCCAACCTTACTGTATTATATCACACATATACAATTTGACCATGTCAATCCAAGCAGCATAAACTTCACAACATTGTCCAGTACATTAAGGTTGTAAAACCAACAAATATGATCGACCCTCCCAAAATCAACAAACTTAAAATGTTTGAATAATACGCTAGATTGTGAGCGCACCCTTAGGATCAGGGGTTACGGTGAAGTTGGAAATATTGGTTTATTTTGAGACTCACATTGTCACTAGTCATGTTGATTAATGAGAGGGGTTGCAATACTACCGGCACGGACCAGTGCACTGCTATAGTCTTCTTATACACAATACCATATTAGAATAATCCAAGAAGAATCATACGTTGATAAACTTCATTCGACTTCAACATCTATCAGAACACAACGCGAGTATGTCGAACACAATAACGCTTGAAAGCAATACTAAGCAGTGGGTCAAATCTATCACCACCTGATGAATAGAACATGTCAGTTCACATCAAACTGCCACATTTATCCCGTGAAACACGATGGATATCATTGGTAGGTCAGACACAAGTTATTGTGACCCTAATCATACCAATCTTACACGTCGTGACTTTGTAATATTCCGATTCCATGTCATTTTTGGCCAATTTGCATACGCAGGACTACGCGTACATGATCCAACTATGAAATCATGCCGTGTGTTTTTTTTTCTTTTCATTGTTTGTATCCCCCAACATTAATATTAACCAACATGTATATCAGTCACCAGATTAGTTCAACATGTTTGCCAATATTATTGGGTCTTCGTTAACAGTATTGCCTGTCGTGTCTTATATTAGCCTTTGATGTATATATATATATAATGTATACCTCCTATCAACTGCTTTGTTTACATATACTCATGCTGTGAATATTTATGCTTTTTGAATTAATATATATGTATGACAAGGATGTGCGAGAAGGGACGACAAAGAAACAACACTTCTGTGTGATTCAACTAATTGGAAAATTAAAAACCAGGGGCAAGCGAGATAACTCTAAATTTAACATAGGCACTATTGATGGCTACCGATAGAATAACTCTTGGTGAGCTCCAGGGTGACAATTACAATTTCGCATCTATTTATAAAGGAGATGACTGCGATGAAAGCACCATTTATGACATAATTAATCATTCTTCAGAATATTACGCTCCATCAAATATAAAAGAAAAAATACCATCTAATGGGAAGACGAAGACCTTTCTGGGTCTAAACTGTCGAAGTTTGAAGGCAAACTGGAACTCGTTTGTAGATCTTCTCTGCAACATTCAATCACAGTCATGCGGAAACATATTCGATGTTATCGCACTCTCCGAAGTCTTTAAAATTAGAGATACTCACTCATTAGAAGGGTACCACCCCTTTGAATATAAATCTAGACCAGATGATGACGATGGACACGGAGGCATCGGACTCTTTATAAAAAGCAATCTAAAATATAAACTGCGTCCTGATCTGTCGATATTTATTCCCCATGTAATCGAAACTTTGTTTGTAGAAATACACCCAGGAAAGAATAATTCGTATGTCGTTGGATCCATATACAGACCAAATAGTGCTCCATTAGCTGACATCTCGGAATTTTCGGACCAACTTGATAATATTATCATAAAAATAAACGAATCTAATTCTAAAGCATATCTTATAGGTGACTACAACATTGACTTATTACACACAAATAATCATAATAAAACCAGTGAATTCGTTAGCAAAATGTTCGAACGAGGATTTATACCATTGATAACCAAACCAACGAGGGTAACTGAGTTCTCAGCAACTTTAATTGATCATATATACACAAATAACATATCAAACTGTAAATTCACCAGCGGAATAATACTAACAGACGTTTCCGAGCACTTTGGTACGTTCCATATTGAGACCAATACTACATGCGAAACATTGTCAGAAAATAACTCAACGCTAATACCAACTCGGATAATGTCAGAAAACAACTTCAGAAAGTTTAAAAGTATACTAAACAGCTATTCGTTTGAAGAAGTATTCAGATGCCGAGATGTTAATCTCGCATATAACTCGTTCCTTAATATTTATTCACTTGCTCACGAGGAGGCATTTCCCTTAATAACCAAAAAACTGCCAAATAAATATATTAAACGCGAACCTTGGATGACAACGGGTCTACTAAAATCGTCAATAGAAAAACATAAAATATATATCCAAAAATTAAAAATTCCAACCAACCAAAACATTGACAAATATAAGAATTACTGTCGAATATACAATCAGCTAAGAAGAAAATGTAAAAACCAATATTACGACCATGCACTAAAAGAAAACCAATCTAACATGAGACGAACATGGTCAATATTGAAAGACGCATTAAAGATGTCTCATGACACACTTAAAATTCCAACTGAATTCCTAGTAAATGGAACCACGAACATAACCGACCCAATATCGATAGCATGTACTTTCAACAACTACTTTTCAGACATAGGTCGAAAAATTAATAGCTCAATTTCACCTCGACCAGGTTTGGACTTTACAACTTACTTATCGAATAACAACAAATCGAATTTCTTCATGTTTCCTACAAATTCAGATGAAGTGCTCAAGTTGAGTTCAAATTTATCCAGCAAGTCATCTACGGACTTCAATAATGTTTCTGTAAAGTTAATGAAACGAACAATTAATGAAACCGTCGACCCGCTAACCCATATTTTCAATCTTTCCTTCACACAAGGTGTTGTACCAGAGCAAATGAAAATTTCAAAAATTGTGCCAATCTATAAAAACGGTGATCTCGATCGAATTGAGAACTACAGACCCATCAGTATTTTACCAGCATTCTCCAAAATGCTGGAAAAACTAATGTATCAGCGGCTATCATCTTTTTTGACCAAGCATCATATACTACACGAAAACCAATATGGTTTTCGTAAAAACCACTCTACTGTCCACCCCCTGATCCACCTTCTAGACGAAGTTGCGAATAGCAACGACAAAAAAAAACCCGTGACTCAACATTGGCTGTCTTCATAGACCTATCAAAGGCATTTGACACAATTAATCATGATATTTTACTCCACAAATTAAAGCACAATGGAATACGCGGCTTAGCATACGAATGGTTTAAAAGCTACCTATCGGAACGAAAACACTATGTTAATCTTAATGGAGTTAACTCTGGAATGTTGGCAATGAAATATGGTGTACCACAAGGGTCCATTCTTGGACCCTTGTTATTTTTAGTTTACGTTAATGACATGCCGAAATGTACGTCCATTAAACTCCTCTCATTCGCCGATGACACTACTATGTGTACATCAGGAAATAACTGTGGCAAGATGCAGAATACAATTAACGGAGAACTAGAATTTTTTTTAGATGGTGTTGCAGCAACAACCTATCAATTAATGAGTCAATACATGATCATACACCCCCAAAACAATGACTCAAAATGGAACGATATAAGGATACAACTGAATCGTAAAGAACTTACCCGTGTTGGAAACCAATACAAAGAAAAATCTCTTTAATTTCTCGGAGTGATCATAGACGAGAACCTCACATTCAAGTATGATATATCCATGATGACAAATTTTTTTTTTCATGCCACATATTGCTTAAACATGGCAAAACGATTTATCCCCAAAAACGCACTCAAAACCCTTTATTTCGCTCTCATCACAGTCATCTCATGTACGGCTTAATAATATGGGGCCATGCAACTATAACAGGATCATTATTTAAGTTTCAAAAGAAAGCTATACGCATTATATGCAAGACGAAATATCGTAGCCACACCGAACAACTTTTTAAGAAGGAAAAGATCCTCAAACTGTACGATCTATATCATCTCCAAATCGCATTATTTATGTACAATTGGAAAAATAAAACTCTCCCATCATCATTCGAAAAAACATTCAAATATACACCCATATCTACAACTAGACAAGCCGGAAGCTTGATGATGACAAAACCGAGAACAAATTTCTCACTAATACTTCCAAAACACGCTTTCCCCAATGTATGGAACTGTTTGAACGCTTCGCTCAGAAATTCTCCAAATAAAACACAATTCAAAAAGTCTATCACCAATAATCTATTATCACAATATAGTAATGATACTATATGTAAAATTCGAGAATGTAAATCGTGCAGAGTAACAACTTGAAATCACTGACCTTGTTATTGACATGGCCCAACAAGTATGAGTCACCCAGGCACCCTCACCTTTTTGGGGCGATTTAATAATACGTATATTTTCAGGCACGCGTACATAATTAGCTTAGCCCCAACATTAAACACATATTCGAATGTCAGACTGCCCTACAGGATAAGAAGATTTACCACTGACAAACCCTTCCACGCTCATCCTTGTTGTAAATACTCATTATTCAGCAATGAACGCTATCTCAATCATACATGTAATGTTATATTACAGGGGTGGCAGGAAGACGGCCTGTACTGGCCATGCCACCCCTGCACATGTAAATATGTATACATATAATTATATAACACTGTATTGTATTAATGTGCAAATAAACATTCAAACCAAATATCAAGTCGATAGCCCTACCCGTTTCCGAGATCTGGTCTGCGCATGCGCGAAGCTGGCGTCGCACGGGCTCGGCGATCCGATAAAATTCGTATCCGGGGCAAGATACATTCTCATACCAAATTTCAAGTCGATAGCTCCACCCGTTTCCGAGATCTCGTCGATGAGCCCGACGTTGTCCGGGCTATTCAAAAACCAAATTTCAACTCGATAGCTCCACCCGTTTCCGAGATATGGTATGCGCATGCGCGAAGCTGGCGTCGTACGGGCTCGGCGACCCGATAAAATTCGTATCCGGGGCAAGATACATTCACATACCAAATTTCAAGTCGATAGCTCCACCCGTTTCCGAGATCTCGTCGATGAGCCCGACGTTGTCCGGGCTATTCAAAAACCAAATTTCAACTCGATAGCTCCACCCGTTTCCGAGATATGGTATGCGCATGCGCGAAGCTGGCGTCGCACGGGCTCGGCGACCCGATAAAATTCGTATCCGGGGCAAGATACATTCACATACCAAATTTCAAGTCGATAGCTCCACCCGTTTCCGAGATCTTGTCTGCGCATGCGCGAAGCTGGCATCGCACGTGCTCGGCGACCCGATATAATTCGTATCCGGGGCAAGATACATTCACATAGCAAATCTCAAGTCGATAGCTTCACACGTTTCCGAGATCTCGTCTGCGCATGCGCGAAGCGGGCGCCGCACGGGCTCGCCAATACGACAACGTCCACCGCCTGGTCAAACTACACACACGTACCAAGTTTCGTCGCGATCGGTCGAGAATCGTAGATTTGTATAAATGACATACATACATACATACATACAGACAGACAGACAGACAGACAAACAGAGGTCTTCAAAATATATATGAGATATATGTAGAGAGAGGGGGAGAGAGTGTGGGAACGAGCGATATATCGATAAATAGAGAAAAAGAAAAAGGAGGTCGCAATTGTTTTCCAAGATACAATGTCCGGATAGGTGAGTGGTATTGCAGTCCCGCAAGATTCAGTTCTAATGTTGTTCATACTCATGAAAAAAATAATTACATGTTCATGTGTACTAACTAGAGAAGTATGTGTTTGAATTTAGTGTAATCAGCGCTCAAAATATTTATATAAATTCTGGTGCGCATCCCGTCCCCATCACTGACTCGAGCGTCGCCACTTTTGACATCGTTGAACCACACCATTATACCGATCTTCAAGCTTGATCTGAGTTGAGGGACATCTCAATATGCCACTTTGATATATACATGGTCATTTCGATTGGAACTTTTTTTTTTCGCGCACACGGAAACAAGCACATTTGAAGCACTGAGCACTCCTAGTAAGTCCGTTAGCTTTATTGGGATTTGGGGGATTAGACCCGGGAAAGTTTGGAAGGGATTGAACCCCTCCCCTACAACCCACTATATTGATGAATATCATGAAATGGTGAGACATTTACATAGTAAGTCCGTGCCTCAATAAATCTAATATATGTAAGTTTGTGGCGACAAAAAATGTCATCCATTGTGTTGCAACCACTCATTTTTGTCGCGTCGAATCTAATACATCGGTCGATTTCTTTAAAGTTGAATTCCCGGTTACCGTCACAAAATTGTCACGCGTAGATATAGAGGTCTATATATACCGGTATGTTATACATATATATATACTAAAATACAGTATAAATTATGTATATATATATATGCGCGACTGCAGCGCGAATATATGTGCTCATGTATATGAGAATGTATATATAGTACATACAGATATATAATATACTATAATAGGCGCTACAAATAAATGTTATATCGTGCAACCAATTGTCATCTATGTGATACCTTGCATGTAAATACCGGTATACAATAATTATTATAAATCAGAGACTACCACCCCCTACCCCTTATACTAAGGAATACCGAAATATATTAATTATTATAAATCATAGGCTACCACCCGATATCCTTTATAATAAGGAATACCGGTATATATGAATTATTATAAATCATAGGCTACTATCCCTACCACTCATACTAAGTAATACCTGTATATATAAATTATTATAAATCATAGGCTACCACTCTGCCCCTTATAATAAGTAATACCGGAATATATTAATTATTATAAATAAGAGGTTACCACCCAATTACCCCTCATAACAAGTAATGTCGGTATATATGAATTATTATAAATCAGTGGTACCACCCCTACCCCTTATAATAAGTAATACCGGTATCTTTTAATTATTGTACATCAGAGACTACCACCCTATCCCTTACAATAAGGAATTTCCAGTCCATATGAATTATTGTAAATCAGTTGCTACAATCCATATCCCTTATACCGGTATATATGAATTATTATAAATCATTGATACTATATCCATTATAAGATGTGCGTCAGTGACATGCCATGTTCGTTGAGAAATCAAACTACCATAATAATTACAATTTTCACAATGTTACCTAAGCAATTCTTAAAGATATATCTTTCTTTATAAAAGAGAGCGTGCGACAACTGACGTCATGTGGGTATTTCCGCAGATAAGGGGAACTCCCTCATTATTATACCATTATCATTATCATATCATTTGCATTCGTTTTTCGGCAACTTTCGGCTCTTCTCGTCACATGTATTAGATTCGAGTCGACAAAAATCCGTCGTTTGAAACCAAGACGGATTTCAGACGCATCACCGACGAAGATTCGTCTGAATTGGACGGAGATTCGTCTGTGGTGCGTCTGACACGGATCTAATTGTTTCAAACGTCGCATTTTAGACGCATTTAATACAATTGTGGGTCTGGTATTAGATTCGAGTCGACAAAATCTAATACCAGACCCACAATTGTATTAAATGCGTCAAAAATGCGACGTTTGAAACAATTAGATCCGTGTCAGACGCATCACAGACGAATCTCCGTCCAATTCAGACGAATCTTCGTCGGTGATGCGTCTGAAATCCGTCTTGGTTTCAAACGACGGATTTTTGACGACTCGAATCTAATACATGTGACGAGAAGAGCCGAAAGTTGCCGAAGAACGAATGCAAATGATATGATAATGATATGATAATGGTATAATAATGAGGGAGCTCCCCTTATCTGAGGAAATACCCACACGACGTCATTTGTCGCACGCCCTCTTTGTCATAAAGAAAGATATATCTATAAGCATTGCTTAGGTAACATTGTGCAAATTGTAATTATTTTGGTAGTTTGATTCCTCAACGAACATGGCATGTCACTGACTCACATCTTATAATGGATATGGGTATCAATGTTTTAGAATAATCGATATATACCGGTATAAGGGGTAGGGGTTGTAGCAACCGATTTACAATAATTCATATAGACCGATATTCCTTATTGTAAGGAATAGGGGTGGTAGTCTCTGATATATAATAATTAATATTTACCGGTATTACTTATTATAAGGGGCAGAGGTGGTACTACTGATTTATAATCATTCATATATACCGATATTACTTATTATGAGGGGTAAAGGGGTGGTAACCTCTTATTTATAATAATTCATATAATCAGGTATTACTTGTTATAAGGGGCAGAGTGGTAGCCTATGATTTATAATAATTTACATATACCGGTATTCCTTATTATAAGGGGTATGGGTGGTAGCCTCAGATTTATAATAATTCATATAAACCGGTATTACTTATTATGAGGGGTAGGGATGGTAGCCTATGATTTATAATAATTCATAGATACCGGTATTCCTTATTATAAAGGATATATAGGTGGTAGCCTATGATTTATAATATATAATTAATATATTCCGATATTCCTCATTATAAGGGGTAGGGTGGTACCACTGATCTTATTTATAATAATTCATATATACCGGCATTACTTATTATGAGGGGTATAGGGGTGGTAACCTCTTATTTATAATAATTCATATATTCCGGGTTTCCTTATTATAAGGGTAGGGTGGTAGTCTGATTTATAATAATTCTTGTATACCTGTATTTACATGCATGGTATACACATATATGGCAATTGGTTGCACGATCTAACATTTATTTGTAGCTCCTATTATATTATATTATATAACTATATGTACTATATACATCCTCATATACATATGCACATATATTCGCGCTGCAATCGCGCATATATTTATACATAATTTATACTGTATTTTAGTATATATATGTATAATATACCGGTATATATAGGCCTCTATATCTACGCGTGACCATTTTGTGAAGGTAACATGGAGTGCACCTTTAAATAAATCGACCGATGTATTAGATTCGACGCGACATAATGCGTCCGTCTGAAACAAAATTGACCGCAGACGCACAACCGACGGATTTAATACAATTAGATTCGAGTCGACAAAAATCCGTCGTTTGGAACGGGTCTTAGGTGGACGTCAACATTTCTAAACAAAAGAATTTGTCACTGATGCTCATTTGTGTTCCGTTCCGATCCGGTTCCGTTACTCAAAGTAGGTCGATAAATACATTAAAAGCTACCTTATATTTCGCAGACTTAAACATACAGGTCACGACTTCTTCGGTTATGGTGCCGGTGGGTCCTGCTAATTTGCTTACATGCAGATGCTGGTATGGAATCGTTCGGTTAGCCAAGCACCGAAACGTTACAACATTAGGACAATTAACGGAACTTTTTCTTAACAGCATCGCTTGACCCACCAGCATCATATTATATATGAATCGGTGTCTTTTGATATGATGCTGGTGGGTCAATAGACGCCACAACCGTCCGATCTCGTTACTCTCATCGGTGTTAAGAAAAAGTACCGTTAATAGGCGAACTTGAACACATATAGCTAACCAGGTGTGGTACAATAGCAGAGGAAGGAGGCGATAGCAACAACACACGAAGGAATTCAGTTATGTATGTCTCCTGTTTTACACCTGCATTTGTAAACGGATTACCCAACTCATCAAATTAAACAGGTGGTTCATGTACAATGACTGAGATCTTTTCAAGCTGATCTCTCGTTGTCTTTTTCCCAAAATTCCCTTCGGGCTAATTATAAAAACTAATTGACTGAGTTTCTATCGTTTTATGGCCTTTTTTACCCAAACCAATAACACCATGATAATGATTACATCCCAGTGATACAAATCAACCGGCCTCGGAAATTAATGTTTTTTTAGTTTTTATTTTAAACATGTATTTGTCCATAATTATATATAAACATGGTATATAACACACCCATTTGTTTTTCATACACTGGGACTGGAGGATACGTTCTAGTCCCTTATGTGTACCGCCTCCCTGTAACTACTCAAATGATTCTCATCCTATTTCATATCTTGTTGCTTTCGGCTGTATATTTCTGAAAGAGAAGATACAATGTATTAATATTGTCATTGTTCCTCGTTGAGCGTGTACAATGTATGGCGCTTTAATCATCTCTATACTAAATGGATTCTCCCAGTTTAACACCATTTCGAATGAGGTGAGGTAATGCCATACAATAATATAAAAGTGATACAAGGGAAATGATAGTATGATTTTTAGTCATGTTTCTAGCCTAAAGTCTGGTATGTTGTCATTGTAGTATCTCAGACTTACACTACCGATCGAACAAAACGCATTTCAAACATGGACACGAATTAAGATATGTTTGGGTGTTTGTTTATTTAAGCCCAATACGGAAACGACTGCAAGGTGGAGTCCATCCAATCTCAAAACTGCTGGTACATAGGCTTCCGTGTTGGTTAATGTTTGTATGTAATTGTATTACAGCATGATTTACATGCGTATAATGTAAGTGGGATACCTCATGCCTTTACTTGGAATCTACAAGGGTATGTATTTTTTACATTGACTTTACTTTGCTTTTACCAGAGAATATCATTGTCTATCTGACTTTACCACAATTTATCAGAGTAGAGCCATTTAAATCATGGTTTACCTGGCTTTAACAGATTATTTTTTATAAATCTAGTTCACAATATCACATTGCTCAGCTGAGGTGTTTTCTGTCTCTTTTGGGAGCAGAACATCATATCGTGTTCGTTAATCAGTGAAACACATTTGTACCCCGTGTCATACTCAAAAGTTATCAAAGTGGGACCAGAATATTCCTTTAGATAAGTAGGCTAAATCCAGAAGAGTTATATGTTATTCATATACCCTACTACCTGTGATTTCAAATGTTAAAGCTTCTGAAAGCGCACATCGGTACTACCGTGGTAACTTTTCCCTAATATCGAGGTAAATTACCCTGGTAGAATTACTCTGGTAAAATTACTCTAGATAGTACATCGCGTCCCACGTGCATAATTACATCCGGATAAAATAGCCTGGTGAAATATATGCGTGGGAATATTATTCCAGAGTAAAAATACATGGGTGTGTCTACATGTGTACGTATAATATGGTGAACATACACTAGATGGGCTTTTCCAGAGTAAAATTACCAGGTTCCAAATAATACCAGAGTGTTTTACATGGTTTATACGAGAGTGCGTTTTATAAGGGGTGGCCAAAATGGTACTGTATATGTGCCGTTATTTGTGTAAAGTTGTCGTCCGTTTTCACGATGTTTGGCGGATCTGCGGAATGGCTGCTCGTGTGTTTACAAAACGACATAAAAACATCTTGTTTATGGTTTGAAAAATGCATAAGGACAATTCATAAAATAGTTTACAAAATATATGTTTTCAAACCTGTATACACATAATGGAATTTCCTCCATTCGTCGTTTTCTAAATAGAATAACTTTTCACATCAAAATAATAGCTAACTTGGCATGACCCCCTAGAAGCATAGCAAATTCGCATGACCAGTTAACCAGGGGCGTGCACCAGGTGATTACAGAGCATGCCGAGAAGAGTGCGATGGTTGTCGCTGAACAATTAAAGTAATAACAATTAATGTTACCTTTCACAAAGTTATCGACGGCTTGTTGTACACTGGCCGGATCTTTTGTTGAAACTTCAGTAAATTTCATTATGTTATTTGTTTCTGAAAACAGAGAAGACTGGTAACAGAAATGTAACCCGTGATGAGTGTCCCCCGGTACACGAGCGAGAATGTATTTAATATACTCTGACAGACACATATAGAATATATTACACATGTTGTAAAATTATTCAAGTGTTGCTAGGAATGTCGCTAGACCGAGGGTAAGTCCTAAACACCTGATAGATAGTTTATTGGATAAAGCATGTACATATACAATAGGATTTATAAAAAATAATATTAGAAAATTCAATGCACGTACAGAATCCGGGCGGTGGTGTGACCTAATGGCCGTCTTCCCAGCATCGCCCAGGCAAAAGAAAATTAACGACATGTTTTATCTCTGTTCAACAGTTATATATATGTAGTCTTAGGGAGAGGTGTAATATATTAAAAGGTCAAAATGTCACCGATACCATCATCGTAAGTTCCAAATATCTCGGTGACGAATCATCTAAACGAAGAACCGCCGCTTTTCGGCACTCACTAGCAACCCTTGAATTATTTTACAACTATATTACACGAGTTCAAAACCTAGTAACTATTTTGATGTTCTGATTGGGAAATATACAAAAATGGAAAAAACAAATCAGGTATAGATAATACCTATAGTATTTTGTTTGAATGCCGAAATATCCCATGAATGAAATATCGAATTTTCACGAGCGGCTGCAAGCCGGAATAAATAAGTATAAAGTGTTGTCCAGACACGATTGAGATGTTATTTGTATAACGTTGTCGCTCGTTATCTGCGGAATGGCTGCACGTGTGTTTACCAAACGACATAAAAACATCTTGATTATGGTTTGAACATTTCGTAGGAACAATTCTTAAAATATTTTACAAGATATAATTTTTCCAGACACGAATGAGATGTTTCAGGTATTCAAACAAAAACTGTAGGTGTTCTTTTCATTAGATGTGCCTTATTGATGTTTAAAGTTGTTAAAGTATGTATACAGCAATGTCACTGTTAATAACACAACAAATTAAACAAAATACACGGAAAGCAACACCTGGTTGACCCATATTTCTGATGAGGTGATAGGTATTAAACAGGTTTAAACAGAGGACGTCATTCGGTAAGCTACATTGAAATAACAAAAACCTACAATACAATGACACAATTGTATTTCACTAGCTTCTAAGAGATACATACGACGACTAACGTTTCTGCTGTTTTCCGCTAAGTTATAGAACAGCATATCATAAATTATATTTCTCAGCTAATGTCTGTCCTTACTAAGTAATGGTTAGTGCAACATAATTGTTCTTTACCAGAATCAATCAGTCGAAGACGAGATTTATTCTGATAAAGAACTATTCCCGTGCTCTGACCGACTTAGAGCACAATTAATCCCACACAATTCAATCAACTGGAAATGTGCCGTTGAGCGTGTTTTGACCACGACGCACAATGCGTGCGCTGGTCGCGATTTGGACACAATAGCCGGTTATAGCCAAGCCCAACAACGTGATTAACATGAACTGATCGCCGTTGAATGTGAATATATATGTCCGAAACAACACGGAATGGTCCCACTTTGAAGCGCCCGTGCGATTTGTCTGTTATGAGTTGCGTGTGCCTGACAATGGGATAATCATTGAACTATTCCTTCGCCAGCCTTGGGAATTGGTGTGCATTACCAAAAATCAGGGAACGATATAATGTATTTCACAGTAGGTGAAGGTCAGAGCCCATGACTATTTTTCACAACACTTTGTTGAAGTGAGCATCAAAATTATGTTTAGTAAATTATACACCAGGATGAAACCACCACCATTCACTCGGGTGCTGTTATGCAATACTAGAGCCAGTAATATATATAATAATCATGTGTAATTATTATGAGAAATTCCAACACCTACTTCGAAACGTTTCCCAATTTATGTGAATACAAATTGGACAACGTGGTGTTCAATCACATATCGTTCGATGTCCAATTACATATAGTTCGATGTCCAATCACATATCGTTCTATGTTCAATCACATATCGTTAGATGGGGCTCATGAGTGTATTGCATTCGCTACACATTATGCACAGCGTTGGTGGCGGAGATGAAGAGCACAGTGGTAATTTCACCCCACTTCACGCACAACAACGACCGAATACGAAAATCAAGTGACAACCTTAACCATACACATAAAGTTATCCCCCTCTGCACCTATATCGTAATTTGAACTAACTTTGCCATTGTTGTGTGGCTTATGTTGGCCTAATACGCCATGTACTTTATCTACTTAGCCACGAGGACCCTCCAATATCCTATATTGTATAAACATAATACTGACACACTCGAGGACATGTGGCATACGTTAGTACACTTGTGTTGTTGAAGATGTTCATATACAGCCGGTCGGGCCGGATGATTCCATATCAAAAGAATAAACACTACACATGCTTTAACCACATACTCATTGACGTACTATCCGCGGTTACTTCAAACTATTATTGACACGATGTAAGCCATTGTGAGCCTCACCTGCGAACTGTTGGGCATCATTAACGGACACTGCTCTGGGACTGTGTGCATGTATTCTGTTTCCAATCAACATCACTTGTACGCCACTATCGTCTTGTTTGTGAACATCAGTAAGACATGCACCAATATACTTGAAGGTCGGACGGTCCGTGACGTCATAGAACAGTATCACACCATCCGCAATCATGCCTTGATATCTGAAATGACATCAACGTATATTACAGTAGATGACAATATACAAGCTGCAATAACAGAGATCAGTCCCCTCGCTGCACGATATCTTAACGTACTATACGCGGTTACTTCAAACTATTTTTGACACGATGTAAGCCATTGTGAGTTGAACATATCGAAATAAATAATGTATTGTCTCTTTTGAGCCGTAAGATTAAATCCAAATGAAGATGGTGAGGGTTTATCCTTGCTGTGTATATGCATGTTGTCAGCGTTCGTGATAATGGTGAGGGTTTATCCTTGCTGTATAATATGTATGTCGTCAGCGTTCGTGATAATGGTGAGGGTTTATCCTTGGTGTGTATATGCATGCCGTCAGCGTTCGTGATAATTTAGAGCATGTCATAATATGATTCCACTGATGTTGATAAAAGTTGCACAATAATTCAAGTAGTGGCTAACAGCTTTAGTGCCATCGATACATCTTGGACAGATTGTCCACACATCCTATACTAGATTATATGCTTCGCTAGCATGGGTAGCATAGGGTGACATTTATATACATAAGGCGACAGAACGTTTCAGTATGTACAGTATGTAAGAGTAAGATGTTATAATACCAAACGTTACTTAGACAATTATAACTTTTTATAGTATTGCATACCCAGAGTTCACAGAGGGTCATACCGTTGTTTTGTTGGATGACGCGAGATCACGTGTCCGAGAATAATTTTAACCATCACCCGGCAAGTGTACTATTGCCTGGTCTATACTCTTCGAACTATCACACACCTGCTGACGTCACGAATGGTGCGATGCAAACAATATGGGACAAGTGAAATATCGCCCAGACTCAAGACGTCGAACTACCAACCGGCCGCTGACGTCATGGTTGGCGCGAGACGAGAATTATGATAAGATAACAATTTCACGGGCTATATTATTCGAACTATCACACGTCACATCTGGAATGAGGCAATATTTGTGACAAGCGAACTTCGAGCTAATACCAGCCCACTGACGTCACGATTGGTGCGAGGCGAGAATTGTGACTAAATAATAACTGTGTACATTCGATAACCGGATGTGGAATAGGAATAGTGGAATATACGCGTCGGAATCAGGGTATTTAATACTGCACCAGCGCGGCTCCAGTCATGAAAGGGATAACGATCCATGGTCCGATTCATCATATCCTCCGCTTAGGGTGCATTTACATTGCTATAGAAATGTACATAGATCTACACGCAGACTAGTGTAAACGGGTTGATATAGAAATGCACACAGAAAGAAAACGGTATTAGTTCGTGTGAGCAAAAATCGTGTCCTCTATACGTCACGGTCAACGCCGAAGCATTGCGACAGGCAAATCAGTTTTGATTAATTGTTAGTCGGGCTTGGCGAATGTGTTTTAGTTTTCGTTGTCATTTCAACCCGTGTATTTCGAATATTGAACACGGATAGGGACGTGGCAACTTGTTCAACGGTTGGACATTTCATACCTGACACAACATTAGTTGTAATTTCCATACCAGCAATAGATTGAAAATGATCTTGTAGTTTGATTTTCAAACATTTTATTTGGGGGGGGGGGTATTGTTTTCGGACCAATATTTGCATAATTTCATTCTTTTTATCAAAATTTTGTGCTGGAATGGCCATCAGCTGGACATTTTTCAACCTTATCATAGGGGCGGGTGTAATGTTGGAAATGTCCAACACTTGGAAAGATTGTGACCTGGTCCCTCCCCGTGGCCAGTCATTATCATCATATTTATTGTCTAACAGCTATATATAAAAACTGCATGTAATTTAAGAAAACGATATTGTACTACACTGGTCAACATTGTCATTGGAATTGTCATAAGTTGAAAATGTTACTACATTTGGTCAAATAAAGGGTGTTGTAGGGTAACTGCATGATTTTCATTCTTTCTTCGAACCATTATCAAGTGGTATAAGGATACACTTTAAATACCTCCGGCACATACCAAATCGCTGTTATCTGTTGATAGTTGATACATTTTTATGTCTGGCCTAAACTGACACGACTCGCAGTGAATTGTCATTACCAGAGTACTGATGAGCGCGCGTTTACTATTAGTAATCATGTTGTGATCACAGTAATGCGCGACACGTGACTTCATACAGATCTGCATACATTTCTATATCAATGTAAATGCACCCTTACGAGGAAAACAATCTAGCATTCACCAACATTCCTACCACATAGATAAGCATGGTGAAACTCATCCATAAACAAGAAAACCATAGTCAGAAATGGTAACGCGCTCAAGATCATATATTATATACCCATGATTGTAATTATAGAATCTTTTTCATTTCAGTTATTTGTAATTAGCATAGCTTATCACAAACCAAAAACCAACATGATTGACATAATTTAAACGCCAATAAACGAAATTTAAATTCCCAACTACACCTTTACCGGGCTCGGCCTTGGGGTCGCACTGCAACTATTAAAGTGTCCCAATAATGGTCATTCTATAAATAGAACCCCATCGCCCATTGTATACCAATAAACAGTGACACATTATACACTCGGGCGCGAAATAATACGTCCGAAACAATCACAAACGTTCAAATTATCTACCGGTTTAGGGCGACAGCAGCATGGACTCTATATACTAAGAAATCATTGACATGTTGTTATGGAGTTGTTCGGGTGCGTGAAACTGAAGCTGTAAAGGTTAGTATTCCGGCGATATGCCAACTGGAGGAATGTATAGCATTCTACTAATATCGCCGAAAATATCAAGCAAAAATTTGTCCGAACTATTGACGGCGTGTGTCGTCAATTTGGATATAATATTTTAAAATAATAACTAATTTGAGCAAAAGTATTCTCCATTTCTATTTGATCACCCTACCGGGGAGTTTCACATCACTTTAATTAAATCTAAAAAGGGCAATCATTGACGTGTTAATTAACACTTCCTCTTTTGAATGTCGATATCTAAAATACCTCATATTAATGCGTTCATGTGTCCGATCTAATTAAAGCTCACATTAATGGGTTCATGTGTCCGATCTAATTAAACCTCATATTAATGCTTCCATGTGTCCAATCTACATATATTCTGCGTTATAAAATGTACAGATGGCGGTTTTATGGCGTCACGTCGGGCAGGTTTAACGCTGTTTAATGTACGTATTGGTAGTTTTATGGCGTTACGTCGGGCAGGTTAACGCTGTTAATGTACATATGGCGGTTTTATGGCGTCACGTCGGGCAAGTTTAACGTTGTTTCCCTCATTATATGTCACGTGACAACCATTAGTATAGTTGAGTCTAATGTGTCGTACAATCCACGATTTCGTTCAAAATCATTATATGTCACGTGACAACCATTAGTATTGTTGAGTCTAATGTGTCGTACAATCCACGATTTCGTTCAAATCAGTGTTCACTTGAATGTAGCGTTTCGAATGGAATGAACACATTCTCATTAGCTGCCAAATGAGCGCCGGTGGTCCAATCGGTAGAGTATTCTGTGCATTATTACGGAGTTATATAGGCCGTCTAGTCCTGTCGAAGCTGGTTCGCACGGCGACAAGTGCAGAGTCGAGATCCATGAAGGGGGTGGGGTGATCCGATTCGTATATAAATCTGGGCAAGTTTGTCAGTTGCCTTCTGGGGCTCGGTGGTTCTACACGCCGTGGTGTTATTTTCCTGGTGAATCTATCCCTCTGCGTGGTCTTTCTTCCACCCGTAAAACTGATAACGCCGTGATGTTGCCTAGCGACTGAATCAACTATAAACCCCGATAAACAAACCAACTGCCCGTTGCTTAAATTGATAATAATTCCATGTAATTTGTATATGTCATATATATAATTTGTATATATACTGATATATTGACTGCCTTGTGGAATAACAAGCATATTTTCCGAAGATGGTGTCCCCGTGACAGGATGCATGACCATGGACCGATGTATCAGGACGAGGTCAATAGTCATGGTGATTCTCAAAACTATTCACTGACAAGTAACCGCACTTCGTCCAATCAAATCACAGTATGACCCGTTGTGAACTGTACTATATCATAAGGTATGGTATACATACGGAACCGTGGTATATCCTGCTCTCTCCCGACACGGATAATGCCAGAACTGTACACTCAGTCTCGTGCCACGTATTTGGTACTCCCTGTACAAATTAAATACAAATTTAAGTATTTCTACTATACACAACATATAAATTTTGTCAACATGCAGCCTCAAAGTTGATATCTTGGTATTCGATAATAGTATTCTTAATTTTGATAAATTGTTTGGGCCCCAAAAACCCCCTGCTCATGATGTTCGAAAGTTGTGCTACAAATTGTCTCCAATCAATGCGTGTATCTATAACAATTATAAGCAGAAACAACACTGCGGCTGACCACAAACAATTGTACTGGCTACTTACATGTATAAAAACAATGATGATATGTGACCCGCCATATAAAATCCAGTCGTAAGTCAGGATTTGTTTTACCCTGTGCCAATGCATTCTCTTATATATGCGATTCGACCATATGTCGCCTCGCATATACAAGAGAATGCATTGGCCTAACAATTTTTATCATTTTGTTTAAATAAATGTTTCTTACAATTTTAGGACATAAAATAAAAAACATCCATTACCCTGCAGGGAGCCCCACACATATATAGAAGCATATAGAAGAGTGTCGTCTGCTCATGTTTATCTGGGGTTCGGTATGGGTGAAATTATAAAATTGTTAAAGAATACAAGAAAAAATTATTAAAATTGTAAAAAATTGTTAGGCCAATGCATTCTCTTATATATGCGAGGCGCCCTATGGTCGACTCGCATATATAAGAGAATGCATTGGCAAAGGGTAACAAAATATCGACTTACGACTGGATTTGATATGGCGGGTCACACACATACACACACATATATATATACATGCGGAGAACATGTCTTGTGTTATCCATCTCAGGTCGTACAAAGATCGAGAGAAACACCAGTAAACACATCGGAACAAGATGTTAAACGCGGTCGAAATGTAATCGCACTAATGTGAAGCCTGAAGATGCAAACAATTGCTGAAAGCGCTAGCTTAAGAACACATTCTCAGTTTGGTTCTCGGATGGATTCTCGGACCATGTTTAATTTCTTCAATCAATATATCTAACTGCACGCATGTTCTCTTTCTTTTTATTCATATATATATATATATATATATATATATATATATATATATATATATATATATATATATGTATAGCTATATATATATATATATATATATATATATATATATTTATCTATGGAGGACATTAAACTGTCGCGCGTTTTGAGGATTATAAATATGTTGTAACGAACCTCGTTACAAAATCCACTACCGATGCACTCTGATTATCAATTCCGGTCTTCCGGTCACCTGGGAGGAGGCATTCCATCAGCTCACGCATGCCTAAAACGTCATCGCCTCGCATGGGAACTGTAAAACAGATCACTGTGTAGTGTGTAAATATTGTTAGGCCAATGCATTATGTTATATATATAAGAGACTGCATTGGCACAGGGTTTTCGAAAAAATTCAGGCAGCTCCAGTCATGGACGGGTTAAGGCGGCAAGGAAGATGACCCGCCACATGTGGATGACGACTATTTGTCGTATGTGGTGGCTAGCATGGGCCATTTTAGTCCTGTTAACCTTTAACGGGTCGCGTTATGTTAATCGGAAGCTAGTTTCCACGTGATATGTATTCACAGACCAATTGCGCCGCGTCCGGCCATTGTACTGTGTCGGATAATATGTAGCTATTATGTAATTATTATTATCTTAAAGGTACTCCATCCGATCAGACGCTCCTAAATTACTACTTTTTTGGCTTCGGGGGTAAACATATTTGATTCGAGTCTGGGAGCCCACACAGAGTGGTCAGATATCGATTTTTTAAGGTTTTTTCTCGAGATGTGTAATAATATGTGGCCAAGAAACATTTGGTCATACGGAGGGTCTCGGACAAAATTGATGATGAAGATGGATAAATATAAACTCACTTTTTAGTTTTACAGTAAGTTGTCCGGATGCTGTCTGACGTGGTGCGTTTGCGGTTCTCTGTTTTCCAAGATATTTTCCTAATGAGAACCACCCTCCCCCGTATCCCCATCCTTTTGGAGCCTGTTTATTACTGGCTGTACTATTAGCTGCCGGTTGTTTAAACCTCACTTGTCGTTTACGTGAATGCCGCCTATCCACACCCGATGGTTGTGTATTCAAGCGACAACCCTCATGAACCGCAGGTACTGAAATTCCCGCCTCTCCATAACAGGCCGCTGTGTCCGTGAGGTTCGTCGCATCGCCCTGGGTTTCTGACGCGCACGGCAGTGTATTTCTGTTTTCGGTATATGAACGATTCTGCTCAGCGGTAGTTGCATCTGCACCCTCCTTATTGCTCACACAGGGTATGCCATCAACACATGAGGAGTTCGATGGAAATAATTCTTCGATTTCTTCGTCAAACCATGCATCAGCAGAGTTAGTGGCATGCCCCCAGTTCTGTGGGGGACAACAGTTACTGATACCGGCATCAGCCGCGTCTTCGTCATCGTCCGCAGATAAGCGCACGGTCCCAGGACCACTATTAGAGGAACGACGTTCCAGCCCACATAGAGTCGCGAGAATCTGTGTCATTATCTCCAGCTCAGCCTGAGACCCGCGAAACTGCAAAGAATCGTGTGACTCAGTCCAGTTCTCGGGAAGATTCGCTAGCATTTCATCTGTGGTAATTAAAATACCTTTAAGGTCAAGAACATGACGCGATAACTTCTCTGGGTCCAGAATGTCGTGCTTCGTAATGGATGTTTCCGCGGAGCGATCCATGTCGTCTTTAACCGATCCTATTAGTCTTGATACGACAGCAGAATCATCCGAGCTGCCATCTGTCACCGAATCTTCGAACGCTGGAGACGCAGAACAATTATGAGAGTCACCGTTTGCAACCGGTTCTATTAGTTTAGAAACCGCATCAGAATTATCAGATTTATCATCTGCAACCGATTCTGATATCCTTGAAGCCGCAGCAAAATTGTCCGAGCTGCCACCGGTGACCGAATCCTCGAGCCTTGACAACACATCAAAATTATGAGAGTCACCATCTGCAACCGATTTTGTTAGACTTGAAAACGCAGCAGAATTATCCGAAGATCCAACTGCCCCCAACTCGGCAATCCTTATGGACGCTGCTACTTCCCTAACATGACCAACGCGTGCTCTTACAGCTGTCGTCTCTTCCCTTTGTTTCGCAATGTGACCACCATGTAGTTGTCGAACATCGCGTTCACTTTTGTCGATGATGCCTCTGATTTTGTTGTAGTATCCATCAACTTGACTACTGAGACGCTCCTCTAATCTATCAACTTCCAACAGTCTGTCGCACACAGCATCGTCCTCGAGACAAGCTCTCTGCTCAACATTCAGCAGATCTGCATAGAGTTGTCGCTCCTGAACGCATAGACGACGGCAAGCTTCATCGCTGGTGTCAATATCACACTCTTTGGATAATTTCTCGTGACAATCTCTGCAGCACACTACACGGTGTGTAAAACAAAACCACTGGTTTTCTGTACCGTGCAATCCACACGTGACAACCATTATTAGCTGCGTTTACATATACAATAACTGGTGTTCACGGTGTAGCTGATAAGTGTCATACAGTCATTCTTCTGTTTGAGAACAATCCACGGACATACCATGCATAAGGAAATATATCTGTAGAATAAAAAATCACAAATCGGTATAGAAATGGATAAGTAAACACCACACGAATTATATATCTCAGCAACAACATTATTATTGATTCCTATACGGGCGCTCAAAGTCGATTCCTATAATGGCGCCCAAAGTCGCATTATTATGTTCCACGTAATGGACCTATCCGTGTGTACCGCATACCTATTATGCTACATGGTTAATGTTACTAAGCCCCACGAGCCATCGCAATCTCCCTACGTTTTCATTAATAAAATGGTTTCCGATAAAAACGGACCGTGTGTTCGCTTTTAAATGTGTTTTGAAACGCCATGTGACACGATAATTTAACTTCTTTCCAAGATTCGTGATTTTCAAGATGCCTAGGTGTGTGTATGCATCTTGTAAAAGTGACTGTCGTTAGGTATAAATAAAATAGAACAAGAAACCAAGATTGAGTTTTGGCTTGTTCGGAGAACCAACACTGATCGATGTTTACGGTGAATCAAACTGTGTAACAGAAACAATTATAACTTCAAGATTGAAGACTCTCTAATATCGAAGCAATGCTAATAGTTCCCACCTTGATAAAATAAGCCCACCGGAGCGACACACGTCGTAATTAATCTATAATCTCTCTTTGTCGAACAGTATCACCTTCAGGCATCAAAATAAAAATAACGGTATCGTTCCCCGTACATCCTGCATGAGCCCCGGCGACATTAGAGCAGTCAACAACTTTGCGACGGGATGCAAGGGATTATCAAATAGTGGTCTTCCACATCTTAGTGAACGTTCAGACGACCAAAATACAATCGTAAGTGGAAAGATTTCCGTTGTAGGAATTAACCGATTGTTGGACTGCGCATGTTCACGTCAAAATCGTAGGTCGAAAAATAATATCAAGCACTGTTTGATTTTAGATGCGAAATCGTGGCGTATCCTTGGTTACCACCACTTGCGACGTAACCGCAGTCGTGTGTACGTAAAAATCGTAGTTGGAAATGACCGTAGGGTAGTCAATCACATGCTTTAGGAACAACCTACGATATCATAATGCACGACATCGCAATCGTGTGCACAAACTATTCACGATCTCGTCGGGCCCGATTCCTCCACTTACGATTGAATCGTGGTCGTCTGAACGTTCACTTATTTTACCTTCAATAAAGTACCTAAAATAATCACCGACAAGCATGGAATCAGTTATTTGTTGTCAAAATGGCACAAAGTGAACTCGTTCGTTGAAATATGTGTGTATACACCGCGAAGCACGTGCACTATGTGGAATTTCGTGTCTATCCCTTGAAAAAAAACATTTGTTGATTCCCATGTACATGTACATTGTCGCAACAATGTGGATGAAGCTTTACATGCAGATTCCCAAACGGATTCAGTAGAACGTTCGTATAATATCTTACATGTTAGTGTGAGTAACAGTTCGACTTGATCGTACAGCTGATATGCGTTATATCATTAAAGGGACCCCTGGCACTCGATATGGATAAATGTGCAAACAATATAAAAGTCTATAAAAACATACATCACTACTCAGAACATGGATGTCTTTGTTAGGTAAATAACACTTTTAGCGTTTAGTCCACAAACAATTATAATAGTGGAGTAGATTAAGTCTGATTTTCAAGGATTTTGGTTTTCAATTTGTGAATAAAACATGAAACTTTGCACATATTCACATACTTATTTATATTAGAGGCGGATCCACGCTAAAATTTTACTTTAAACATCTTTTAAAGGGTTTTCCGAATTTAAAGGGCGTTTCGTGATTACATAATTTATTAAATGTCGTAATTAATCTTACTATGAAATATGTGATTTAAAATTAAGCATATACAGTAAGTGTGATTCTGAGAGATATAATGCCACATTTTAGGGTAAAATTAGAACTCCCCGTCCATGATGGCCGTCAAAATGGTAGCCGGAAGTGGAAAAATTTACATTTTTTCACTAATATCTTCTAGATCAGTTTCTTCTGTATGGAACTAGTTCAGAATTGTTACTTTATTTTGTATTATTCATATTGGAGCAATGAAATATGCCATTCATGATGTCCCATCCCCTTCTGATCCTTCAAAAATTCGATTTTACAGAAATCAGTATGAAATTTCACCAAAAATCAGAGGCATACCATTAATTATGAATATTTCAACTCAATGGAACCAAAATTGTCACTTTGTCAGAAAATGCCTGCCAAATTGATCATCAAAACCTGGAAAATAGTAAATATTAGCCCAGCGGGCCATGTAATCGCGTACAAATTGGTGTCAATGAATACACTTGGCTATTCTGTCGTATATACATTAAACTCTAATATCTATGATGCACATTGGCTAAGTGCTACTATCGTAATCACTGACATTGACATAAATTTGGAATTTTCTATCACAAACGACACCAAATCGGCAAATATTTACTTTTCAGGTTTGGACCATTTATTCAATTAAAATTGAACTATCATTAATATCAAATATGTTTGTTTTCATCTCTCTTACGTGCGTCACACTGATGTGTCCTTTAGACCATTTTACTCAAATTTTTACTTAAATTCCGAACATTATTATCTGCTGTTCCCAAAAAGGTAGAAAACTATGACTCACTTGGTTATTAACCATGTTACTTAATCCACTGACTACTACATATTTCATTATGGCTGTCCCAGTACCTTCTGAGGCACGACAAATTCATTTTAAATTATTTTGTATGGACTTTTGCCAAAAACATTTTTTTGAGATTCTGGCCATTTGAACGGAAATGGGCAGAACGTCTAAACAGAACTGTGTTGGACCAAATTATGTGGCAGCTCTCGCCCATTATCATAAAAATCAACTTAGTATATGGTGTATGTCAACATTACAGCCAGAGAGTTAATGTGTGGCCATAGGTGATGTGAATAGTTAAAATGGGAGGTATTGTGTGGTCGCGAATGACGCCAAAGGGTGGCTATATGGTGATGGGTGGCGTGTCCATGGTGAGATGTATAGGTATACAATGAGTGTCTGTGTGGTCATGTGTGAGGTGAATAGCATATAGCTTAAATAATCTATATATGTGTACATGGAATGATTGTATGGTCATGATTGTTGAAGTTTATATGCATACCTAGAGTATATCTGGATGGTGGCTGGTGGTGTGTGGGTGGATATGAAGTGACATTGTGGTCACCGTTGTATATGTGATCTAAATGCATCGTTGACGTGGCTGTATTCTCATTGGTGGATGTATATGCTTACATGGAGTAGCTGTGAATGACGGGATGTACATGTACATTGTATATATTTAGTGGCTATATGGCCATGGGTGTGGCCTATATGTATACAGGGAGTGAAGGGTTGTCGATGGTGAGGTTAATTTGTAAACAAGGAGCGACTGTATGACCATGAAAGTGGTGTATGGGTATACAGCAAGTGGTTGAATTGTCTTGGTGAGTAGTATATTCAAGTATGGTGAATGAAGGGTATTGGTATATATACAATGGTTGTATTGACATTGGTGAGGTGTATATCTATATGTATACCCGGAGGAAATGCAAATTTATATACAGGGAGTGATTGTGTGGCCAATAGTGAGGCGATAGGTCCGTAAGAAGTGACTGTACGATCACGAATTTTGTGAATATGTATACGTATACAGGAAGTGACTATATGGTCATTGGTGACTTGTGGGAGTATACCTGGTCTACCTGCATGGTGACTCATGGCTGTATAGTCATGTGTGGGGTATACGGGTACACACAATTGTGGTTGTATGGTCATGGGTGAGGTGTTTGTGCATAAAGCGAGTGGATACATGCTAATTTGTGTGGTATTTATGTATATATCAAATGATTGTATGGTCATGAGTGAGTTGAACAGGTGGGCCTTTGGTGGCTATATCTTTCCACAGTTACTAAGTATATGTTAATCGATTGGAAGGTAATGTCAGAGAGCCTTTTATATGCACAATGGAGGAAACGATTTTCCTGACATTAGTCAATCAATCGTGATACCAATGGTCCAGAATTTGATGTTATTAAGCAGCTCTTTACTAACCACCTTATTCGACTTTCTAAAATACATATTAGTAACAGTCATCTAAGATCCATCATGTTAATATTCAATGTAAATACGACAGAATAGCTAATTGTATTAATCAACATAACATTTAAGCAAATTGCATGGCACGTTGGGATAATATTTGCCATTTTCCATATTGTGGTCGCCATTTTGACATCCATTTTTAGCCATGGTGGCAGTTTTGGTTCCATTGAGTTGAAATATTTATGACTAATGGTATGTCTCACTTCTTTTCTTGTTGAGATATGACTAGAATCCCAATGATGATTTTTGGTGAAGTTTCATACCGAATTCTGTAAAATCCAATTATTGAGGGATCGGAAGGGGCTGGAATCCAACGGATGGCATATGTCATAGCTTCGGTGATCAGATAACACGACTAATACACAATAAAGTCATATTTTCGAACCAGTTCCATACAGCAGAAACTGATCTAGAAGATATTAGTGAAAAACGTCAAATTGTCCAGTTACGTTTGCCATTTTGATTGCCATCTTGGAAGGGGAGTTCCAATTTAGCCCTAAACATGTGCCATTATATTGTTTTGCGTTGATTCAGCTGCCAAGTAATAAACGTATATAATTACGATAGCTTTATTTTTTGGTGGTGGAAAGATTGGAATGGCAAATATTACCACTTCAAACAGAAACATCAGCACCGTGGTAAACAACTGACAACCCCGAGCCGATTCACCAATTATGCTACATATTATATCTTTAGTTGAAAAAACTAGTCTAGACAGCTTATGGTAGTTTATTACACCATGATCCTTACCGACTGAACCACTGGGAACCCTATATATGTGTGTCTGCATATAAAGTTTTAATAAACAAATTTCCAACATGGTTAATTTCACTTTGCCCACTATTTTCATTGCAGTATGAACGTGTACATCGATTTAGTGTCAGTTCTTGTATATTGTTTGTAAGTTTGTTTCAACTACTATATCTGACTTACTTGTACAATTGAGTTATGAATGCATCATCTATAACATGTAATAGGCAGCTAATAATTTACGAGCCCGTTAATATCTCAATTGATGATGGCGCTAGCATCAAACCAATATTCAACCTGGAACTTTCAACAATGGACGCGAATCAATTAAAATGGTCCGCTCATAATCTCATGCCAGTAGATTTCTCGTTGTATTGTCCAATCATATGAGCGATAATGATTATGATCATATAGCCCACGGGACTTTAAACAGTTGGTATCTGACAATCGAAGTGAAGCAAATGTCAATTAATCTCCTTTTTTCTAGATACAGTGTATTGTTTCGCGTATGTATATTATGATTATGTAAATGACATACGTTACAGTCACTATCGTGTTTAATAAATCTGATACATTATACTATATTCGACAGCAATCGTGTGCAAACATCTCGTGTGTAGAACCATAACAGGTCTGAATAGAACAGTAACACAAACGTTGTGATTATGATACTAATGCTCAAATTGATCAATCCTTATCGGGATATTTCTCTGATATTGTACAGAAGAATAACACAGTATTCATTATACTCCTGTTTCATCTTCACAATTTAATAATGTGATATAGTGATCAGCTTTCGTTAAAACGGCACGTATGTAGCCTCTTTTCATTCGGGAACGTAATGAGTTCAATATATCTATAATGGTGCGCGATTTTGTCGTGATGTGACGGTTCCAGTACACCCAATAATAAAACAGAAATAATTTCTCAACCATCACAAAAACAGCAATATAATAAGTTCCGATGTAACAGTTCCTACATATTGGTTAACGGCCTCGTTATAGACATACACTATCAGAAGTCACAGAGAAGGAATACATTATGGGACTGTTAAGCTGTCACTGGAAAATAACATGAATATCCATACAGTATCAATGTTAACACATAAGCACTACAAATAAGCTACAAGTACGAATGGCCTTAGGGTGGATACACACATGCATGTAATGTCTGTATGTAAAATACATGTATTTTACATGGCCACACCAATAATTGACAAAATTAATCACCTGCGCGCGAGAGGTCAATTTCACAAGTGAGTAGTTATAAGCCATTATCAAACAAACTGCCATCAAGAAATTTCAGGCCAATCGTAAACATGTCTTCTTCCATGGATGCCGAAATGGGTAATTCTTGTCTGATATATATTGCTGTTTTTCACGAGTTATAATTCATTTCGAAAAGTGGATTAGAGCCGGTCGATTTTATACTTGATTTGTTTCTGTAATTTCTTGGAAACAGGGTTATCCAAAACAAAAATAAAATATGCAGAATTCTTTTATATGATGATACCGGCTTGTTGAGATTTCTCTGATAATTTGAGAGCGAGCTCATGTGATAACATTAATTCAATTGGGATTGCAAATATTCATTATAGCGCCAAAAAATAATGCAGGTACAGCGTTGAAATTAAAAAGAGTGACACCCCCCCCCCCATTTATATATATGTTTATCAAGCCAAAGGTTGAACAAGCTCCTAACTGTCACAAGCTTGAATTATAACATTTTCGACCATAATCCATGATTAGGGGAGGGGCTGGTTCTCGAAAGCTTCCAATAACTAAGGGAGTTAATTCAATGTATCAGCCGCGATTATCTGGGCAAGAATTACAATATAATGTTTTACTTAAATATTCCATAGTTGTAAATTTTGCGTATACATGTATAACTGTATAACACAAGAGAGGAAATGTGACGTAGTTGGGAACTCGTAGCTAGGCAACCCTTTCGCCGAATTAAGACAAACAGCAACACCATGCATTCAAATTTAAAGCTGTATAATATGTTAATAATTATATGAATAGCATAAATTGCTGCATATTAGATTAATCACTCGTAGAAAACAGACACGACAGACATGACTACGATATTTATAAAGCCGGTTGTCAGGACTCAGGGTGCTGCATGCATACCCCCCGTCGAGGAAATATGCAATGGTGAATTCGGTAGCTTCTGGGATAATATAGCTCCCCGTGCATGTTGGGGGTCATAGCCCCATGCGTTGGGGAAGAGACCATCACTGGTATTAACATCAATAGAAGTTTGAGTTATCGCGCGAATAATTATTTTATGCGGCCTGACGACTTTGTCCCAGTCAACGGCTCTTCAGCGGTTCAGAGTTTAACTCAATGTGGTCAAACACAGTCGCAATGATTGGGTTGTCAGCGGACACATATTACACGGTGTGTATGATCCATGTAAAACTCCAAATACACGATATTTACAGAGATTACATGCATGTGTGTATCCACCCTTAGATAACATTTTACATGCATGTAATATGCCCTCGCTTTAACAAGAAATCGACCTAGTTTGTCAATGCATATTAAACAAAATCAATATGTGTAGTATTGTGTGACATTTGTTCGGTCGTACTATATGGTATACGGTGCGCACACATGAACAATACGCCTGTTGTACATAGACCATTCATAATGTCATTCGTGAAAATTAAACTGCTACCTTTATAGCCGGTTAACCTCTCCAGGCTAGTAAATGATGAACAGCTAACAACCACAACACATTACATGTGTACACACATACACCTGTATATTATACAACTGAGAATACATCTATCAATCTCTCTCTTCCTGGAAAAAACGTGTACTCCGCCGATAACTTCCAATGTAGATGGGTAACTGTCATCTATATATGGAAATGATGAATTATCGTTACTAAATATAAACATTCCTTTTATTACTATCTGTTTAGACGTGACATCGATATGGGATCACAACGCACGATACAACCAATCCACCCTAATTAATCACTCACGTTTTCACATCACTAAACATCACAAAATTAACCAGGTAAAGAAGCGCACTCAGGTATTCGACACTCGTCGGTTTTTGAATGTTTGACTAAGTGGGCATAACTCTAATTCCATGCTGATGGATCGACAGAATAAATTGAGTTGTCTCCACCAGACCAAAATTTAAATACTGTTATCAATTCGCGCCGTCAGCACTGCGACCAATACACACATAAATACATACACGTGCGTCCCGTGTGAGGTGCCAAGTTGCCAACAGTTTATGGTCTCCTTTTGGAGTGTCAAACTCAAAATTAAAGGTACTCAATCCGATCATCCGGTCCCCATACCATCAAGATACAACAACAACAACACAAAGTACGCTTTAGTTATCATAATCGATTTATTGCAACAAAGTAATACTATGGTATCAAATTTCCCGAAACTTGTTATTTATCAACATTTTGTTCAACAAAATATGGCCGTATTATCACTAAAGCGTCACAAAATTTGACGGTATTACCACTTGATTTGAGAGTTATCTATCTTCATCCGCAATTTTGTCCGAGACCCTCCGTTTGACCACGTGTTTCTGGGCCACATATAATTACACATCTCGAGAAATAGCAAACTTCAAAAATCGATATCTGATCACTCTGAGATTTCACGGGTGGGTTCCTCGACTCGAATCAAATATTGTTACCCCCCCCCCCCCCCCCGAATCCAAAGAGGTAATATTAATTTAGGAGCGTCTGATATGATTGAGTACCTTTAAACACACGTATACATGTAGTAGCACACTTTAGAACGATTGAGAATCACCCTCGATTTCCCCAGTTTTAGTCAACTGAACTGTACATTCCAGTCAACTCGATTTGTGACATTTATTTTGTAATGAACACCTGTTGCATAATGAACGATGACATACATGTATAATTATTACGAATAACTCTTTGTAGTCGCAATTGTTTCGCACGGTTCAAAGACCTGTTCGCAGAATTGACGACGCCGAGTCCGTTTGTGAGACAATCATGCTTGCCACTCGCAGTAATTATGTTGGGAAACCCACCCACATACGGACGGTGGTCATGGCCAAACAAATGAGCCGATACTAACCTCATAGCAACGGATACGTTTAGCTATTCGTGTCCGTAAAATTCACATGGGACAATAAAAACAATGGATTTTAATGCATTTGAGAGGTTGACAATTTTATTTTATTTTTTGTCCCTTTCGGTACCAAGAAATGCTAGGATAATTAATAATTTCATATAAAACTCCAATAAAATAAAATAGCTTAGTGTACTGGCTCTTTGAGAGGAGGCTTCATTTGTATCATAATGTTGAGTTAGATTTTTAATTGCATGATATAACACCATACCACCATATATTATAATGCAGAATAATTAAAGCAGTCACAAATATTACAGCCCAATGAAAGCAAATGTTGATATGCTGGGTGGTCCACTCAAGCAGGGGGCAATCAACAGGAATTAGGCCACCGTTTTAAGATATATGGTAGTCAGCTTTAACTTGGTTATGAACCCATGACCCACAACTCATCTCAGCCCAATTGTTCATTGATCAACAGGCATGGTATGAAAATCCTCAAATATAGAACATTAATTATGGGTAGTTGCCTTATTTCACCGACAGAGAACAATTAAGTCTCCTCTCGTGATTTTGAGATATGAATATATGAACTGCACTTTTGAAAACAATATATTTTACAGAAGTTCTTGGCAACTAAGAACTGTGTAATTTTGGACATTTGTCATGCCATACCAGTATAATAAATGAAGTTATAATATCCAAATGGTCGATGGTTCTTAAATATTGTATCACAATAATCGCTTGTACCAAATTACACAAAGATATTCTTAATATTTTTTGAGAAAATCCATTTTGAAATAGCAGGAAATTTGGACAAAACTTGCGTCTGACCCTTAACATAGCGATCAAGATTGCACGACACGCCAAATGAGTTTGCGCGGATATCGTTATGTAGACTGCAGACGTGAACGTCACGACAATGGAGATTGTGAGTGGGGGGGGGGGGGGGGGGGGGTAACCTCATTACCCCAACTTTGGTAATGAAAATACGTAAACATGTGAGTTTGATATGGTTCAATGGTGTGCAGTTGTAAATTTGAGTGTAGACACACCCCCCCCCCCCCCAACGGAAACCCTAGTCCTAATCTGCATTCGAAGAACGTGGTGGCTGGGGTGGTTTGAATAAATCCCGATATAATCGTGCCAACGATAAGTCAGGCCACAGTGAAAACGCACGATAAAGAGCCTACACATGCAATGCCATGAGTTGGCTTATTTGTGTCATTGTCCGCGCATAATCTGCTTAGAATCGCCTTATTTTTAGTCGATAATGTGACCAAAACACTCTCATTTCGGTTTGCACTATTTGAGCAATATGTTCAATAAGAACATATTTCCCGTGATAATGTGTTTTAATTGTGGACCGCTCCATTCCACGGAATAACGGTTGTAAGTTAATTATGGACCTATTTCATAATCAAATACGTCCAATGGGAACCTTTGTGAATAAGTAGGTAGAACATCAAACATAGGGACGAGGTGGCGACAGGGGTTGGTCCAAATTTTCAACAGTTGGACATTTCCCCCCCCCCCCCGCACAACTTTTATTTTTATTTTTACACCACATATACATGTACATGTAGGTTGAAATATCATTGATTTTCCAACCAGTAGATCGTGGGGAATATGTTGCCTTAGACTAACAGCAGTATATTTTCTCTACTGCTTGTCAAACTATTGGTTTCAAATTGCCATCAGTTGGAAATTTCTTAACCTTAGGGGATTGTCAGGGTGGCTGGAAATTCTTAATATATGTTGAGAAAATCCATTTTGAAATAGCAGGAAATTTGACTAAACCTTGCGTCTGAACCTTAACATCCCGATTGATATCGCACGACACGCCAAATGAGTTAGCACCAATATCGTTATGTCGACTGCAGACGGGGACGTTACGACAATGGATGTTGTGAGTGGGATGGGGGGTGGTAACATCATCACCCCAACTTTCGTAAAAATGTCCAACAGTTGGAAATTCCATACCTGACACAATTTCACACCACCATTGAATTGACATTTGTTTCACAGTTTGATTTTACTCACACAGGGCCGAACCATGCAACTTTCAGGATTTCATCTCACTGTTACATGTTCTCATGCATGGCACCAAGACTACTAATCCATTTAACATAGGCTACCGGCCATGTATCGAGGGAACAGTTAGGAAAATCAAAGCCCAAGGGGGGATGCAAATGAAAATACGTAAACTTGTGAGTGTGATATGGTTCAATGGTGTGCAGTTGGACATTTCAGTGTGGACACCCTCCCCCCCCCCCCCCCCCCAACGAAAACCCTCTAGTAAAGTCCTTGTCTGCATTCGAAGAACGTGGTGACTGGGGTGGTTTGAATACATCCCGATAAATTCGTGCCAATGATAAGTCGGGCCACAGTGAAAACGCATGGTAAGGAGCCTACACATGCAATGTCATGAGTTGGCTTATTTGTGACATTGTCGGCGCATAATCTGCTTAGAATCGCCTTATTTTAAGTCGATAATGTGACCAAAACACTCTCATTTTCGGTATGCACTAATTGAGCAATATGTTCAATAAGAACATATTTCCCGTGATATTGTGTTTTCATTGTGGACCGCGCCATTCCACGGAATAACGGTTGTAAGTTAACTATGGACCTATTTCATAAGTCCAATGGGAACCTTTGTGAATATTTAGGTAGAATATCAACCCCAGGGACGACGTGGCGACAGGGGCTGATTTAAATTTTCAACAGTTGGACATTTCCTTCCCCCAGCACAACCCTTTTTTGTTGTTGAATTTTTACACTTCATGTAGGTTGAAATCTCATTGATTTTCCAACCAGTAGATTGTGGATAATATGTTGTCATCAGTTGGAAATTTCTTAACCTTAGCTGATTGTCAGGCTGGCTGGATATTTCCAACAGTCGGCTATATTGAGGTTGGAAGTTGGAAGGGTCTTTGCACAAGGTGTGTGCAAAAAGTAGCATGTGAACACGGTGTTTTGTCTGGTTTAAGGGGGGTGCGCAATTGGAAGTTTTTAAAGGGGCACAACCATAACGAAGACCGTCTAGCCACGTCCCTGTTGAATCACCTCTTCAATTATCCAATACACCCAAACTTCTTAGATCGAATATGACAAACCAATGGTACTGATGTTTTTAGTTAACATATATACATGCATAAAATGGATAACCCCTCACTATATTGAGTCACCTCCATCAGAAGTTGTATTTTACAGTGCACACCAGATAAAGTGAATCTTGTTTCAACATATACATTATGATTGGTCATTTTTGGCGGCTTAAAAGACATCTCCGAATATAGTGTAGGTCGCCGCAGATTTAAATCATGTATATTTGGACGCAACTATCATTTGCCCCTCACTCAAACTCCACCCAGGCACATCACAATTTGACAAATCCATAAACACCCTGTATGTGTTACTGGGAGCAAACATATGCAATTCCCATTAATGGATTAATATGTGTGTGCGGGGTCGTCCCACTTTGCAGACACCTATTGTTTTCGGTAGGTTAGGGTAGAGGTGTGAATAATCCTCTTAATGACTACTTAGGCCCTTCCTAGTTGGTTTGATTGGATTCGGTTTTTGTTCTGCCCTTTTGATTACGGGAAATAACGGAGGTTTGGGTTGCATTTATGACTGTTTATTAGTTATGGATAACATAACATGCATGCACATATTATAACACAAAAACATGAGGTACAAACATTAACGAATTAGAAACAACGACAACAACATGCTCAGTGACCGCATAACTTGGCCAATTCGTCCAGGAACTCTACTTCGTCTATTTCGCCTGACAAGTACACTCTCTTGGCTCAACAGTGTCAAAGTGGTTCCACATTATTCTTCCGTGGTCGCCCTCCACCCATAGGATTGTCATGTAGTCTGTAAATTGCGTTACCCTGGGGTCTACTTATTGGTCGTTGTTCAGTGAAATGTCGTTCTCTTCGAGTGTGGTCGTCAACCGGTAGAAATGGCAGAGCGATGGCTCTTCTGATTAATGGTTTCACGATTGGGTCGTTGTCGTCGTATTCTTTCTTCATACTGCATGTTTTCGTGGCATATTTCATTACACACTGGCTGTAGTGGAAAAAGCAACATTTGATTATGGCTGTCGAGAAAGTCAACCGTAGGGCATCTGAGAAGCAGTTTCATAATCGGTGAAGATATATGTCGGTGAAAGGTTGATTCCTAATTCTGCTGATTTTTGCTTGAGAAGACCAAATAATCTGATGTATGTTTGTTGCGTCTTGTTCGGCAGGAGTCCATAAACCAGGGGAACCATTATACTGTCGACGAACGCGTGGACTGAATATATTTGAAGAAACATGTCGGGAGATTTTCGAATGTACCATCGGCGTAGAAACGATCAGCATCGGCAAGGAACCTAAGGTTGATGTCTGTTGCGAAGATCAATATCTTGTCACTTCCACCATCGGATTGCTCAGGCAAGTTGATATCGGCACGGGCTTTCGGAAGAACTGGTGTGGTTTGAACAAGAACGATATAGCGATGATTTCTCTGACTCTGAGATCTGACTCTGTATTTGTTGCCGTTGTAGATGGGATGCCTGCCGCCCCTGCTGTTTGGAATAAACGATGCATTAACTAGAGAATTTGCCATTTTGATTTATGAAAGATTGGCCATAGTCCATAGTCCAGTTCTTATATACAAAAAATATTCACGGTGAACATTAGTTAGTGTTATTTACATATGCGCGAAAAACAAGTGACAACAGTATAAACACGTTTAAGGTGGCCTGGACACAACATTAAATATTCACTGTGAACATTAGTTACATATGCGCGAAAAACAAGTGACAACGGTTACCGTGGCCTTAGTATAAACAAGTTGGCCTGAACACAACGCTTAACTTGGATCGGCCTAATTGCCAGCGTTGTAACAACACAGCCGGTCGCACCTTGAATTAATCCCCTGCCGCATGTCTGCAAAGTGAGACTAACCCTGTTTGTGCTACACAGTACCATTCCCATATCACTCTATATTATTAAGCGTATATATTTAGTATGAACTCATTGTCTCGTATTGAATCTGTTGGTGGATTTGAAATATTTATCAACTATCTTATAAATGTCACAATTCATCTTTTGGCCCAGTGCAGGATCACCAAACAGAAGAAGTTAAATGGTTATGTTCACCAACAATTCATGTTATTTTTTAAATAAAGCTTCTCTTTGTTGACTATATAAAGGACAGTAAAAAAAAGTAATGTTCAACACCTTCATACCTATTTCCACATCTACAACTAGGATCATCGGTAAGATAACACTCGAAAGTTTTTGAGCATTTAATTCACGTAGGAAATTTAACTTTGGGGCGAACTGTTCGCCATTTTGGCAGGAAAATCCAGGGCTATATATATATTGAAAAACATAAACAAGTACCCATTCACTTACACAGTAAGAAAGAAAGTATGACTGCTGTGTGTTGGTGGAGTTTGACATACTACACTTGTGGTGGGTGAGAGTCATCTGTGGTGCGATGAGCTATGTGTCGCTCGATGCCTTTTTAGTGGTGGTTGTCATAAACGCTCACCAATACGTTACAATAAAACCATAGTCAGAAATGGTAACGCGCTCAACATCATATATTATATACCCATGATTGTAATTATAGAATATAAACTATATTGGTTTCGCGAATGAACAACTCAGAATTCCGTTAAAATAACAATAACAACCAGCACCTAATTAACGATCCGGCGGCCGACTCGGTCGTCTCCGACCACAACCCCAAATGGGCTGCAGAGCGAAAAACGTCTATAACAGTTGATATATAAGACTTACAAATTAACTTTTTCATTTCTTTTATTTGTAATTGTCATTGCTTATCACAAACCAAAAATCAACATTATTGATAATGTTTACGACAATAAATGAAATTGAAATTCCCAACTACACCTTTTACCGGACTCGGCATCCGGTCGCATTTCGACTTTTAATCCTCCCAAAAATTCCCATTCTATAAATAAAACACTCATGCGCCCAGGCGAAACAGGGTGTTCACACCAGTATACACGCGGAGCCCGCGTAATTAGAACCACAAAGCATCCGGTTGATATTGTTCATATGATATGAAATCGTTGAAAGGCCACCAGCGAGTTCTCCAACTGCGGTAGCAAAAGAGCAAGATGACGATTCAAACAATCTTGTATTGGTCCAAACAGTATGTATTTATAACCATAAATAACCACACAGGACAAATTCTGACATTATTTTAGAACAGATACGGGTGAAGAAGATTTAACAATAAGACTGTTATTGTATCTTTCAGGGCAATATAAAATAGGAGGAATAATCATGTATTGGAGGAACCTTGCTCGGGCCACGTTGGGCCACGAGGCCACGTACGAGTTCGTCGAACCATACACTGCGTCTCTCATATTCTTCGCCATAACTATGATGACCGGAATTCTCCTAAGGAGCCTCACGCGCGCATTCATACCAGCAGAGGGCGCACAAGACTATTTCGTCAACTTCATCTCAACCATGGAAATGTGCGCGTACTTCTTCGAGAACAACTTTGTGCTTAAATACTACGGGGCGCTTGTGTGCTTTCTGACTATTGCTGTACAGTTGTTCGTTTGCAACAGAACATTCGGTGGTTCGTCAGAGAATCCCGTAAAAGCTTTTCATGATTTCTTAGAGGTCCATAGCACAGCTCAAAAGGCAATCATCAACATCATATCCAGACATTCGCTGGAATAGCATCTTATAGATTCGCTAAAATGATCTGGTCTTTGGACCTGATTGCTGACCATCATACAAGGTTCTATGAGGGCGAGTGTGACTCTGACCTTCACGTGACCTTATTTTACGGCATGTCTTTAGAGTTGTGCGCATGTCTGATAGAATCGTATCTCAGCATGCAGACTATGCTTTCCCGTTCAGTTGTCGATGAGGTGGTGAAGATCGCCATCAGCGCTTTGATGATAACGTTAGGTGAGTATGGCCACACAGTGGCCATCAGTACAACAATCTACATGCGACCACCAATCTTTTTCGAGCGCCGGATTCCGGGCTTTTATGCCAGATGCCAACTGTACTGCACGCTTTATATTCTGACTGCATACCAGAATCATATATCGCACGCCGGATTCTGACTTCATAATATACTCCAGTATCTTAGTCAATATACTGACTGCATAACATAACCCATGCAGTTGCACACGCCGTATGCTGACTGAATCCCCTATCGGTATTCTGAGTTTGTCAAACCCTATATATTTCCCATAGTTTTTTTTTTTGTTCAAATATCTTTCTTTATATAAGTTTTATAACAATTCAATTTAATTAAGAAGTAAATTATGTGAGGAATTTAATCGTATTTATTATATATTTATTGGCATACTTATACTTCTGTTATCGGTTTCGTAACTTGCAATCGATATTTCACACCATTATTGCCCCGGATAATCGGGTATTCGCGAAGAACCAAGAAAATTGATGTGGAACCAACTGGTTCTTGGGAAGAACCAAATAGCTTAGTTGGTTCCGCCAGTGGGACAGTTTGTAATTTTGCGATAAGTGTAGTAATTGTAACACAGTTTTAGAACCAAAATTATGGTCTTGGTAACAATTTTGGTTCTTCATTTGGTTCTTCAATGATGATAACAATATTCCTTCGTCAACCAATAATCAATTGGTTCTTTGTTTGGTTCTTCAATAAATGGGTAAAGAACCAATCTGTTCCTCGACTGTGAAGAACCAACTGTGTTGGTTCCGTCAGTGCGAAAGTTTGTTGACCCATCTAAGCTTATCTGGTTCCCCACATTAGTTGCTGTGTATACTTGTATATATTTGTATATAATTCTATTTTTAAAATACCGAGTTATCAGTGTTATCTTACACACTTCTTTTTAACTGTGTCGCGTGTATATTCAATCGTGGATCCGTGAACATCAGATACAGATGAATTTAGTCATTCCGATTCACGACAGTGCATACATCATTAACCAACATCATGTTAAAGTGATGTGAACCACTCCGGTAGGGTGATACCATATAACACAACATCGTCATTCTTATATATTAATTAAATGCTGTGACTCTCGATGTTGAACTCATTTTCGTAAGTTTATCGCAGCTAGTTGCGTCCCGAATCGAGATGTAAATATTTACAATTGAGCGTAGTTCAGACAATGTATTTTACAGAGTGGTATGGTCGATTTGCTTGAGATTTTCGGCGATGTTAGTAGAATACTACGTTCCTCCTGTTGGCATGGCGCCTAAATACTAACTTATAAATTTCACTCACACGAACAAGTCCATAATATGTCTTTAAGCATGCCTTGTTCAATCATGCAGTGCCGTGTGCTATAATGATAATCCCTATCGCACGCCGTATTCTGATTTGTATCTAACACTATTTTGGTTTATAATTGATTAAAAAAACACTGAGTTATCAGTGTTATATAAATATATATTTTAACTGTGGTACGTGTATATTTAACAGTGACCTGTGAAAATCAGATAAAGATGAATTACTCCAATTCACGGCAGCGCATATCTCATTCGCCAACAGCGTTTTTAGCATGTCGTGTTCAATCAGTGCTGTGCGTAATTGGCGTTTACGGCGCCATGTAGGCTGTGCTGTGGCGAATAATTAGACCCGTTCGATTTCCTTGATTGGCATCGCAGTTGGCAAGGTATATCTTAACTTGCAACATGGGCGCCTATAGTGCATACCACAGGTCACGAGCCTCGGCTCGGATAATTTACTACAGGAGAAGTATTTTATTGGCCACGAACTTACAAACATAATACTCGGTTAATAGTTTGTGTGTCTGGCTTCAATTAGTATTTCTGCTATAAACGAGAGCAATGCTACTAGTGTGATATCTGATTCTTGTTCATTTATAATGCATGTATTCGACATAATACAAGGTCCTTTCACATCGGCGGAGTTTGGGTCTATCACGTTGCCCCAATGGTGGTCAATATGTACAACAAAGTTTATACCTGAAAAAATGTAGCAGTTGAAAATTTCAAATAGGTTGATTGTTCCCATACATAAAATTTCCAGCAACATGGATTGTAACCTATGTCAATCTGAGACCATCGGTCGACTATGTTTAGTCTGACACCGGCCTCATTTGGAAAATGTATAAACCAATTTCTAAAATTTCAACTCCAATCGCTCGAGTAAAATGCTAATTTTACAAATTTGGAACAACTCATATGATAAACTGTTCAAAATCTCATAACACAGACGATACACACAATGTTCATATACAGATATTTGGGACACACTTTACGACCAAAGAAAACACACCGTCGATTCCAAACACACCATTTTTTCGATAAAACCCTTATATAAATATTTTATGCACAACCTCAACATGACAGTGTATGACATAACGTATGACACAACGTGTCAATTCTTGTCTCCAAAATTAATACTCGTGTACTGTATACACATTTATTCGAGAACCATTGCCATGAGACAAATGTATTCAACTGAATCTCAGCCATTGAATACACATACTTAAAGTGGAATACAAGCCGGATCAATTATTGTTGACGTTGTCGCCATGAAAGATGACGAACATTACGTCAATCGTCCGCTTAATTCCGGTGATCCCCTGATAATTATATCATAATTAAATCACAACAAACTTAAGGTAGCTATAGTATAAATGAAGGTGACAGTTGTGGATTGAACTTATCTGACTGAACGGTGTAGAATAAATACAGAACACAACTTTCATAATAATCCCGAATATTTTTTTCGAACACGCGTTGCGGACGGGGTAAAGTTAATTAATTTCACTCGAGCTACGCTCTCGTGAAATATATCCTTGCGCCATCCGCAAATCATTCGATAAAAGATTATCGATTAAGATGCGCGTTGTGTTCTGTCTATATCTACGAAAATATTTCGCAGTAGACAACATATGTTTTTTGCCCAGATAACCAAATCAATGATCAGAATGTCCAGTGCCTGAGCGTCTAGCAAATCACTGAGTTCAATTTCAATGCAAAGATAATTTGAAATTATATTTTAAATGTCGGAAACGAGTGGAGAAAGTTGGAATTTCCATGGATGGCAGACCATCAGTTGGAATGTTCACAGCAAAAAATATGTTGAAATTGTTCTCATATAATTTGATTTTCCGAATATAATTTAGTCTAACATATGTTGAAATTGTTCCAATTATCATATCTTGAGTAATCAACGTGGCTATCGTGATGATTAATCAATCAATGCAACTAAGTTAATTAATCAAGACAGCTAAGTAGATTAATCAACATGGTATGTTGATTAATCAATATAGTATATAACACTGGTGGTGGGTTTACGCTGCAGTACATTTGCCTACTTTTGGACTTTTTGGACTGCGTTGTTAAATTTCCAACATTAGGGTCGGATATGTCCAACAGTTGGTAAGCTAGGGGTACAGTTGGAGAGTTCCAAACAAAGGGCGAAGGTGGCATTTCCCCCAAGTTTGGAATTTAGTCTAGTTCAGGGGGGTACAGCTGGACATTAATTTCAAGCCGAACACCCCGTCCCCAACAGACTCTATAGCCACGTCCCTGATATCATGTATTGTTGCTGCTCGATCCTTGTTCGGAGATTAGACGTTGTGCAAAGGCAATCTGCATCCTGTTACGCATCTTCAAATAACATCCATTTCTTCGTCTATTTCAGGTGTACATATGACCGGAATGTACATTAACCCCGCAATGGCAACGGGTCACAGCTGGGGTTGTAAGGGCGTGACCAGTTTCGAGCATGTCGTCATTTATTGGCTCGGGCCATTTATTGGCTGCTGGTTGGCTGTCAATCTAAATAGAAGAATGCACATCGATAGGAGCATCAAACCGGAAGCGAAAGACAAAGACAGCAAAAAGAAGGAATAGGTCATCAAGCATCAGCCAAATGTTAATCAGAAGATATATTGCCAAGAGTTAAAGTGCGATCGTGCTGGATCGATCACGTCCAATTTCTTGTTGAGATTAAATCAATGTTTGATGCACGCACATCCCACAGCAAAGTATGCCCAGTGCTAACGGAGAACACAATATGTGAACAGGAAGGTTTAGATTTATGATTGAATTCGCCACAAGGTTCACCGAAATAAAGAATACGAGACGAATAAGTTTCCTCGTATGTACACGTAGATCAAGCGTTTCTATATATATGCAACAGTTGGCATGCACCTAAATGGGAAAAAAAATGCCGTATACATGTAGCTACATTCGTTTTCTCAACTTCGTTGTGCGTAGCGGAAGATTATACGTACGGGACAACGGCTATTTCCTACAGTTTAGCCCGTATTTGCCTGTTCATACATGTAAGTGACGTACTCGAAGCGAGGCAAATATACCACGTATAATGGATCACCGGCAGATTAACTGTGTGCATGAATCTCATCGAATATTACTTTTCCTGTATGTGTTGTTCACTGAGGTCTTATGGTGATATACTTGTATGTTCGTCCCACATTAGTGTTTCTCGGAATCTCGTACAGCATGTTGACCACAGAAAGCATCGAATGGCCACAATACTGATCGTACCGTCACGATGACGATGTGCGTAGCTATATTTAACTATGTAGCTATATTTAACTATGTAGCTATATTTAACACTGGCGGGAGCTGCGCTGGTGCAACATTAAAGATTATGCATTATGTTATATGTGTTACTCTCCCATAGGGAGCCTCGCATATATAAGATAATTCACTGGCTCACAAGGTCAATTAGTCCAAGTCTTCTCGTACTAAAACCGGCTAAGATATTGGGATGGAGGTGCCGGTCTTTAGTCCGAGTTCCAGGCCCATGCATTCTTATGACACGACTTAAGCGTTTGTGACCCGCTCAAATAAAACCACAATTATATGAAATAAAATATCACAATTGCGACAATAAACGGATATTTTCCGCAGAAGACATGCTATTTGATCTGAAACCCACATCAGTTGTGAATTGAAAGCGGTAATTTAATGCGAAAAGAGACATTTACCGCAATGTTTACAAATTTTTAAAAGTATGCGAACTCAGTTGACCTCGCGAACTGTGTTCGGCATTTTCCGTTGAAAATATTCCGTAGATTTTCGACTGACCACGCAAATTACGATGAATTCTCCATTGTAATCGTAATTATGTGTGTCAATAAATAAAAAATAAATAGATTAATTAAACATTGAAGATATAAATGTAATACATTAAATAAATTACGGGGAATTACAACCCTCTCAAAGTTTAAAACAGTGTAAACACAACGACCATTAGAATAAATAATATGGTGCTACATTTCCCACATTTGGTGGACTTCAGCGAAATTAAGATATATACTAAGCGAACAGAGCAATATACTGCTCTTGTTAAGCACACAAAAAATCAAACAAAATTTGTATAAATTTTTAACCTTAAGTTTGAAAAGTCCCACTAAAACGGAAGAACTATATTTCGAAACTGTGTGATTCGGTTCTCCGATTATTTTATCAACACAAAAGTCAAAATGCACATGGATGAAAATCACACGCATGGCAAGTCAGACACAAGAGTTATAATTTGCTCCAATTTTGACAAGTTGCTTGCGAAAATTGTCAACAAAACTACCTTTCTGATCCTCCATTATGTCATTAAGTTTTTAGTGCGGGAATTGTTCTCAAAGCACATTGGAAACTGGACTTTGCGGCGATCGGGTTTCGCTATTTTGTTCGGAAAACCCCGCGCTATATATAGAAACGGAAACTAGAATACTCAGAACAAACACCGGACAATGCCGAAGTTCTTCGGAACCTGAGTTCGGCTTTCAGTTAAGTAAACAAACAGAAAAACAGCGATGTTGGTGACAATCAACCGGAATATTCTATGCGTAATTTAACATGAAAGTTAGATTATTATACACCATTATGACCATAAGATGTCTCTCTTTCCGATGTACATGTATATAGCATCATGTATTGATTCATTAGGTAAATCGAGTAAAATACACCACAGATTCCCGCCACAGATCGTGGGCGTAACTCGTGTGATAGGATTGGTATGCAAGCGGGCTTGGACTAAAAACAGCAAATCGCCATCCCAATATCTTAGCTGGTTTTAGTACAAGAAGACTTGGACTAAAGGTCAATGTGCATATTGTTAGCCCAAGCCATTATCTATAAATATATGTTACTCTCCCATAGCGAGCCTCGCATACATAAGATAATGCACTGACTTAGAAGGTCAAGGTACATATTGTTAGGCCAATGTATTCTCTTATATATGCGAAGCTCCCTGTGTGAGACTCGCGTATATAGAGAATCCACTGCCGCATGGTTTTCGCAAAAAATCAGGAAGTTCCAGTCATGGAAATGAATGCAATTTGAGTGTTCTATTGAATGATATAGTGATGTGGTCGTTGGGCACATTGTTCGCGATTCATACTAAATGTGAGCCAATTACCACAGCGACATAACCCTAAATAAAACACACTCAAAACTACTTTAATACATGTATCTTATATATATAGCCCATAGGGTTTTTTACTATATCTATAAACTCAGCTTATTTTTATTCTGAAATATGGTTATAACACCATGCACCGTAGGGTCCAATATTATAACTATGAAAACTATGCACTTTAAAAAAAACACGTCCGTTTACTTTATCTACCGCTTTCAGTCATCTAGGTGAACACAATGTGACGTCCGTTCTCGTTTTGGTGGTTCTTTTAGATATGAAAGGTATGTCCTAATTGGTAGGCGATAAATCTTGGAACAGTATTTAGTGTAAGTATTTTACCATGGCGGAATGGGTAGTAAAATACCAAGTGTGGTAAATCAGACGAGCGGTGGTTGTAATAAAGTGTGTACTCAACCAAAAATAAAATATTATATTGACATTCGTAGAATAGGAAATAATTATTAGAAACATTGTACACACACGATTTTCATTACTACTTACTGTATTAACCATTCTATATACTATACAAGTGTACATCGGAATGGCATACTATTGATTGGCAGGGATGTATACCGGTAATATAAGCAGACAGTAGATAAACAAGTTATATTTATTGAGGGAATTCTTTAGATAATCAACACTCGATCTTTGTTGAACTTATTATATGAATATTTCCTGTGGGTAACTACTCATCAGTGATGCTTTAATATAGAGAGAGATAAACTTATTATATGAACATTTCCTGTGGGGTAACTACTCATCAGTGATGCTTTAGTATAGAGAGAGTTAAACTTATTATATGAACATTTCATGTGGGGTAACTACTCATCAGTGATGCTTAGTATATACAGGGTTAAACTTATTATATGAACATTTCCTGTGGGGTAACTACTCATCAGTGATGCTTTAGTATAGAGAGAGTTAAACTTATTATATGAACATTTTCTGTGGGGTAACTACTCATCAGTGATGCTTTAATATAGAGAGAGTTAAACTTATTATATGAACATTTCCTGTGGGGTAACTACTCATCAGTGATGCTTTAGTATAGAGAGAGTTAAACTTATTATATGAACATTTCATGTGGGGTAACTACTCATCAGTGATGCTTAGTATATACAGGGTTAAACTTATTATATGAACATTTCCTGTGGGGTAACTACTCATCAGTGATGCTTTAGTATAGAGAGAGTTAAACTTATTATATGAACATTTCCTGTGGGGTAACTACTCATCAGTCATGCTTTAGTATAGAGAGAGTTAAACTTGTTATATGAACATTTCCTGTGGGTAGCTACTCGTCAGTGATGCTTTAGTATAGAGAGAGTTAAACTTATTATATGAACATTTCATGTGGGGTAACTACTCACCAGTGATGCTTTAGTATATACAGGGTTAAACTTATTATATGAACATTTCCTGTGGGGTAACTACTCATCAGTGATGCTTTAGTATATACAGGGTTAAACTTATCATATGAACATTTCCTGTGGGGTAACTACTCATCAGTGATGCTTTAGTATATATACAGGGTTGAATGGAATTGTGTTGCAACTCAAACTTCGGTTAAACGCATATTGCATGCTATCCTTGTATTCAAAGATACCTTTATAACAAACGCTTAACGTATTGGGTTCGATATATAATATCACTAAATCATTACTTACATTTTAAAAGCACGAATGCGTACATATACATATATACGACTGTCTAACAACTATCTCGACGGATATCAGAGGACCATGCTTTTGAGTACTCGATTATCACGGTTAACTCATTAATAGCTTTCGTTTCATCCACTAATAAGCAATCGGCTGTCGTCGTGAGTAATTAGTAGTCTCATTTATAAAATAACTTACGCGTTCCTACCTTTATTATAGTTACCAGCGCATCAACCTTACATTGAATATGTGGTGATTAGACAAAAATAGCGGGAGACGTCGAAACGATCGAAACATATTTTCCTTCTCTCCAAAACCAAGTTACATTGTGATACCGGTATACGATAAAAATATGTATATTATATTCACGTAACTTTCTCGCGTACTGATTGGCAGCACACTGCTATACCATTTTCCGATTGTATCCTGGTAAGATTTCTTGTTGTATGTGCATGCATAGTAACATACTCATTTCGCGCAATCGAGTTCCACATTCAGACACGAGGTTAATTTGAATATACATTGTACTTTACTTATTGCAATATCGGCATATAATTAGACTTTATGACTACTGTTAATAATCTTAACAGCTACGCAATTTATTTAAATAGTTTCTCTCAATTGAGTGATCACGGTATACCTAATTTTTCAGTTTTCATCGAAAATAAACAATTTAATCTTCTCAAATGGTCTTTGTTAACGACGGAAATTATCAAATATCAGACCGATTTCCAATATTCGCGGCAAATAGAAAAGTGACATTTTCGCACACGGAATTGTTTGATAATTCACACCAGTGTACGGTAAACTATATTACTGGTACATGTATTATCGTTGAATGTGCCAACAACTAGTGGTCCGAGAGAAGGAATAGGCTCTATATAATAGCTCAACGTGTGTCTCGTCATATTCCGATGCTGCAGGCGATTGTTGTACAATCCAAATTGTTCTATTACGTTGTAGTCTGTCAAACCATGGCAACCTGATACGAATGGTCGTGTTGTGGTGACGTCACCCGATCCGAATGTGGGTTATTCGTGGTGACGTCACCCGAAACGAATGATCGTTATTCGTGATGACGTCACCTGATCTGAATAATTATTAACCATGATGACGTCACTTGATACGAATGGTCGTTACTGGTGGGGACGTCACCCGATACGAATTATCGTTATTTGTGGTGACGTCATCCGATACGAATTGTCGTTATTAATGGTGGCGTCACCTGATCTGAATGACTGTTATTCGTGGTGACGTCACCTGACACGAATGGTCGTTACTGGTGGTGATATCACCTGACACGAATGATTGTTATTCGTGGTGACGTCACCTGATACCAATTGGTCGTTAGTCGTGATGACATCACCCGATTGTATAACTGGTATTCATGTTGAATTCACATAATACGAATGATTTTTATTCGAGGTGACGTCATCTTATACGAATGATTGGTATTCGTGGTGACGTCGCCTGATATGAATGAGTGTTATTCGCGCAACGCAACGTCATACCTTGGGATCTGAAAGTATAACTTGTTAAACCTTCCATGACTGAAGCTTCCTGAAATTTTGCGAAAACCTTGGGCCATTGCAATACCTTATATATGCGAGTCCCCAACTGCGAGTCTCGCATGTATAAGCAAATACATTAACCTTATAATATATATATTGACCTCGTAAGCGTGTATTATCTTATATGTGCGATTATCACATATATTGGAGAATACATTGGCTCACAATGTTTATATTGAACCTTGTAAGCCAGTGCATTCTCGTATATATGTGAGGCTCCCTATGGGAGACTTGCACATCAAAGAGACTAAACTGGCACGGGATATTTAATGCTGCACAAGCAAAGCTCAGATCATTAAAGGGTCAGCGTACATGGCGGAATAATTTAGTCGAATTACTCGTATAGCATTCATTCCCATCACTGAAAGTTTAGCCCCAAGCGAAAAGTTGGGCAACGAAAATCGACCGCTAGGGTAGTAAACATTTACATATTGGCATCTAAGGCGAAATTGGTTGTTTCATTTACCGCCGACGTGTTGTGGCAAAGAACTTAAATTGACTTTTGTTCTGGTAGTCATGAATTCATATATGTACATGTGTACCCATGTTTCTTTTACATTTTTTTCATTTTTTATCGTTATACTATATATGCACTTCGACCTGACTTCAGCACCCACGCATGAGTAGAATGTTCACACATACATGTAGGAAGCGATTCAGCTATTTCACAGGTATATGCAAGTATTTGAATATTGTTTGTTCGAATGTATATATAAGCGCACATATGGGGTGAATGTTATCAGTGGATTCTTATTATTCTACACACATTGATGTTTTCATCACGTTACAAAAGAACTAAAAGGCAAATCGATGTTTCTCTGTAATGGATTATTCCACGTGTTTTATTTAAATCGATTTCAGCAATATCATATTACTTCCCAGTCGTCGCCCACAGTTTTAAATGGTTTTGAAGAGAGATAACTCTAACTATGACGTTGTTTCGTTACAAATGACCTTTATACGACGTAAAGGGTGTGTCTAGATACTCACACTACAAAGATAAATGTATGAAACAATAATCGAAACCAAACTCTACTGTGAGGATGATGGCATGACATTGTCAGACACTTCAACCCAAAATTGAGTTGACGGGGAAGTGGTATGACACATGATTGTGTTGCCTCGATTTTGATTGATCTGGATTCTAACCTCTTCTGTTCTTTACACTCGGCGTGGCAACAGGAGGCTTGTGTTGTTCACATGTGATCAGTATATATATTACCATTATTGTTTGTAGAACCGTGTTCGTGTATAAATGTTTCATTCTCCTCACCGCATACACTAGCGTTGTTTATCCAACCTTTGGCAGCCGCTACTTTAGTTTTAAGGGGGAGGTCACCTAACCAATTTTGAATGCGGGTTTCCATGCAAATGCAAAAAGTTATGCATGAAGCAGTTGTTTAGGGTCCAAAGCAGGCATATCATTGAACAGTCATAACATTTAACTGGCATGTGCGCTAGGTAAATTATAAAATTTTGCAATAAAGAATTTAGTTTTTAAACTTTTTTTTGGAATTGCGTCACATGACCTACATTTGAAAAATCAATATAAAATTCTAAAATAAATACACCAACATTATAATGGAACAAGTTCCAAGCGCGTCAGCAAATACAAATAACTGTTTTTTTCCAATCCAATACCACATCAAGTCACATTCAAAAGTATGTGCAACTCGGTAGCTTTTGCTCCACATATTTGCATGGAAATCCCCATTCAAGAAAATTGGTAACTTGACCTCACCCTTAACCAGGTCGCGCCTCTTGTTGAACATATTTATTGCGAGTAATGTGTGACCCATCAAATACAAATTTAAAGGGACCCAAGGCACTCGTAATGTACAATAACCCGATAAGTATGTGAAGGATCACCACTTTGTTCTTTTTTGCGCGTGTTGAATCCATTTTTACATATACACAACTACAGTTGCAGTGATTTGTCAACAATTGTCGTCAATCTATGGTAAGTTCAAATATTTAAGTCTGAGTTTGATTTTCAGAATTTTGTTTAAATAATAATATTAATTGTCCAATGTACTGTTAAGTTTTTTTTTAAACGTTGGTGTCTTATTGTACTAATTGGAGATTTATCAGTAATTCCACTGTAACAGAAATGTTTACATATGCAATCAACGTCGTTTTCGATGCATCTGTCGGCGTATAGAAGTGTCGGATGCCGAATTACACACTGTATAATTTCGAAGCGAAATTATACAAAGTATGTAGTTCGGCATCCGACACTTCTATACGCCGACAGATGCATCGAAAACGACGTTGATTGCTTATAATTACGGCAATACGCATGTTAGTTGGTGATCAAACAAGTTCTGTCTAAAGAAACTATATTAAAAACACTAAAATAGTAAAACTACACAAGTGATAGTTGTGTCTGGACCCATCTGCTCTTTTAACCGAAATTGGGAAATTGGGTCGAGAATAAATTGGGCGAGCGACCGGAAGTTCTAGATGAACACTCACAATTTGATCGCTGTTTCAGACATTCCAACTACACAAAAGCAAGACACCACACCCATAAACTGTTAAACTGTACTTGTTGGTGTAAATTTCACTTATATAAAACGATTCTAGAACATCTATTGGTTACACTGGTGTAAATAAGGTTCCGAGTGACATCTAGCGGATGCGGGAGGAATATATAGGAGAGAATAAAATAGACACTGGGCCCTGATTGGTCAATAGCCTTGTGTGCTTTTCACATACAAAAATCATCACACCTCTTCCCTATGATTTCCCATAGGTAAAATAACCATTGGCACAGGAATTAACCCTTTGTAGTGAAGTTTGAATTTTTTGGTGCGGTCTAAAATATGACTGTATTTTTTTATGCGGTTCTGACACTAGTTACGAAAACATAAGATTTAAAGGCGAATTCCCTGCTAGACAGACATGATTTTTGTGTGTAAAAAGTTTCCCAAAATGTCAATTTTTCAGATTTAAAGAAAATTTTGGACCCAACATTTATATTGCCAACACTATACGCTAAAACGTTAGCACTGAGGCCTATGGAAAACATTTACACCAGTGTAACCTAAAGGGAAAAAATTGCTTTTTATCATTTTTGATTCCTGGGAGTCACTTTAAAGCATTTTAATGCATTTTACAGAGCCTGGTCTTTCAGTCCAATGAATATCTCATGCTTGATGTGGCTATTCTTGCTGCTGATGTCTTCTTTCACTTACATCAGCCAAAAAAATAGTAAGATTTTTCATAAAAAATGCCAATTTTTCAAGGTATTTTCAAAAAATTTCAAGGTGGTAATAGTCACATGATAATGCAAATGACCCATAACATGGGCATGTCAACGACACATATATCAATTGTTATAAGAACCTAATTTAACAAGTATTTTGGATTTTATAGCCAGTGATATACAGATATATATCATAAAAGTGTGTCATTTCCACTGGCGGGTATGGTCATTTGAAGGTTAATAGCACTAAAACTTGGACACATTTAAGAAAATGCTTCAGCAATTCAAAGAGAGCATATCGTTATTCAACTAATTCAATATACACCCACATCCAGTTATCTTGGATCACCCTTGCAGACCTGAAAATGTCATATTTTATTCTTCAATGTGCTGATAAAGTCATGCGCTTGATGCTCAGCTGATCAGATCTGGACTCAATGACCTCACAACACCAGAAGTTCTCTCATGGAAAGAATATTGAACAGTCTTCCATAGCTGATCCAAGTTTGCAACACCAGACCCCTAAAACTGAGTGAAAATGGGGCCTGAACATGACTGGTGGTGGAAAATTGTGCTTTTTTGATGAATAATTTGTTAAAGAGGGTGGGGTTAAATTGTGTGTGATAAATAAAGAACCACAGAAGTGATATTGTTTTTGAACACATTTTTTCCATTGATGGGCAATTCTGAAGAAATGTAGGGAGTTACAATTATTCCGCGAAAAAGCGGGCTATCGCTTTAGGTTACACTGGTGTAAATAAGGTTCCGAGTGACATCTAGCGGATGCGGGAGGAATATATAGGAGATAATAAAATAGACACTGGGCCCTGATTGGTCAATAGCCTTGTGTGCTTTTCACATACAAAAATCATCACACCTCTTCCCTATGATTTCCCATAGGTAAAATAACCATTGGCACAGGAATTAACCCTTTGTAGTGAAGTTTGAATTTTTGGGTGTGGTCTAAAATATGACTGTATTTTTTTATGCGGTTCTGACACTAGTTACGAAAACATAAGATTTAAAGGCGAATTCCCTGCTAGACAGACATGATTTTTGTGTGTAAAAAGTTTCCCAAAATGTCAATTTTTCAGATTTAAAGAAAATTTTGGACCCAACATTTATATTGCCAACACTATACGCTAAAACGTTAGCACTGAGGCCTATGGAAAACATTTACACCAGTGTAACCTAAAGGGAAAAAATAGCTTTTTATCATTTTTGATTCCTGGGAGTCACTTTAAAGCATTTTAATGCATTTTACAGAGCCTGGTCTTTCAGTCCAATGAATATCTCATGCTTGATGTGGCTATTCTTGCTGCTGATGTCTTCTTTCACTTACATCAGCCAAAAAAATAGTAAGATTTTTCATAAAAAATGCCAATTTTTCAAGGTATTTTCAAAAAATTTCAAGGTGGTAATAGTCACATGATAATGCAAATGACCCATAACATGGGCATGTCAACGACACATATATCAATTGTTATAAGAACCTAATTTAACAAGTATTTTGGATTTTATAGCCAGTGATATACAGATATATATCATAAAAGTGTGTCATTTCCACTGGCGGGTATGGTCATTTGAAGGTTAATAGCACTAAAACTTGGATACATTTAAGAAAATGCTTCAGCAATTCAAAGAGAGCATATCTTTATTCAACTAATTCAATATACACCCACATCCAGTTATCTTGGATCACCCTTGCAGACCTGAAAATGTCATATTTTATTCTTCAATGTGCTGATAAAGTCATGCGCTTGATGCTCAGCTGATCAGATCTGGACTCAATGACCTCACAACACCAGAAGTTCTCTCATGGAAAGAATATTGAACAGTCTTCCATAGCTGATCCAAGTTTGCAACACCAGACCCCTAAAACTGAGTGAAAATGGGGCCTGAACATGACTGGTGGTGGAAAATTGTGCTTTTTTGATGAATAATTTGTTAAAGAGGGTGGGGTTAAATTGTGTGTGATAAATAAAGAACCACAGAAGTGATATTGTTTTTGAACACATTTTTTCCATTGATGGGCAATTCTGAAGAAATGTAGGGAGTTACAATTATTCCGCGAAAAAGCGGGCTATCGCTTTAGGTTACACTGGTGTAAATAAGGTTCCGAGTGACATCTAGCGGATGCGGGAGGAATATATAGGAGATAATAAAATAGACACTGGGCCCTGATTGGTCAATAGCCTTGTGTGCTTTTCACATACAAAAATCATCACACCTCTTCCCTATGATTTCCCATAGGTAAAATAACCATTGGCACAGGAATTAACCCTTTGTAGTGAAGTTTGAATTTTTGGGTGTGGTCTAAAATATGACTGTATTTTTTTATGCGGTTCTGACACTAGTTACGAAAACATAAGATTTAAAGGCGAATTCCCTGCTAGACAGACATGATTTTTGTGTGTAAAAAGTTTCCCAAAATGTCAATTTTTCAGATTTAAAGAAAATTTTGGACCCAACATTTATATTGCCAACACTATACGCTAAAACGTTAGCACTGAGGCCTATGGAAAACATTTACACCAGTGTAACCTATTGGCATACAGACAATCCGATTCGATAGCAATTCCGAAGCGGTGTTCCCAAAATTCCCACCGAATCTGTGGTCTCCGGTGACTCGAAAAGTAAACAATCGCTACAAATGTGCATTCTATGCTCCCATGACCACTGCCATGTCATATTAGTATTGACACGAAGCTGGATAAATGCTAATAATAATGGTGGAGTAGTTATGTAGTACATTCCTTGATTTGATTGGTGGACTAAATACAATTCCGGGTAAATTGGTTTACGACCTTATTTAAAGTATCACTACCCCCAGCGATGCGGGAAACGACACTTCCCTCGACTGATAGATATTGTCGCTACCAAGGGTATATAAGGGCCTTGACCAATCAAATTCACGCATTTTAGTCAAAGCGAAAGTAGTTGTAATTATATAATAATGGTTCCCATGTGCGAAATGTCGTTAGTGTAGAGTCGATCTATTTTTAAATGTACTTGTTGACCACTTAAAGGTGTATCTATACTGGCGTTAAGCTGCTAATGACAATTTTATGATGTGGTATCGCGACGATGGAGTGGGGACTATATGGATTGCATGGACCAGACTGGTCGATTGTTGGGCTATCTAAAACAATGTACTCTTGTTCAAGTTGTCGCTGTATTGGGAATTCTAAAAGGTCAATATCGAATACTGTTTTTGGCTGAGGCTATTACCACGTTTCACTGATGTTCTGTTCCAAAATAATACATTTGATTGTTTGACAGTTTGGGATGCTCGCATAACGTATGCAGCGACAGATAAATTTGGACAACCATCATTAGCTTCATTTCACACAATGTACGTTTTCCAATATTCAACGATGTCTCCAACTTAAAAAAAAAACATTTTAGATGTCGTTTGATTTTTCTCACCGAGATGTATTTGTTAGGAATAATCGTCGTTTCCTATAATGACTATACAGTAGAGAGGTTTTGCGAACTCGTGGTTGACAGTTACGTTTGCGGTTATGGTATTACACCATTAAATTATGCGCACATTCTAAGTACCCGTCAAGTCCTGACCCCCACTGGACCGATTTCTTTGGTTGTTAGTACATTTAAAAACAATAAACTTAATAAAAATGCAATCAGCAATTAATTTTTTTTCAGACTTATTTTTTTAGACGAGGACGAAGACCTAAACGCCGTTGTAACTTCAAACCGTGAGTTTTCTAACCCTCTCTATCGATCACATCGTCATAGCAATGTATAAGATATGTTTGTTATTCGTCCAAATGTCATTACTCGGCACATTCAGACCAGGAAATTGAGATCATGTCTTACAGATCGAGTCGGCCTTCGCTAAATGGACTGCGCGCTAGAAGAATACGCGCGTATTTACGTCCCTTAAATACTAAAGTATAGTACAGTATATGTGAACAGGCGATTGAATGTTCCAAGTACACTGTCTTAGAATGATACATGTATATGTGCACAGCCAATTATTAAATGTTCCACGTACACTTTCTTAGAACAAGAGACGTGTTCTAGTGTCTGCAGAGATCTGGTTGGTGGGAGTTAAAGATGACGATAAACTCAACTTGAAATGCCATATATATAACTGCTGCACCGTGTGGACGCATATACTAGGATAATGCTTGCATGTTCTATAAGGGCGCTGCCTTGGTACATGCATCTTCTTCCAATGCAGTGCACTTACACTTAGTACCTGAACTAACAGGGGCAGCGAAACGTGGTGGGCAGGAGTTACGTGTATGGGTGACGGCATACTTGTCCTGAAATTATATGTACAATGTATATAGTTGGTACATCAAACACCACGAGTATACCTGTTCAAATTATTCTACCCACGAAGACACGTGCAGTATAGGCATGGTGGGCGGTGGGTACGGACGATGGTATACCCGACATGACATTGTGTGTACATGTATAATGTGGATGACGCACTTTGTTGACTCACTCTAGAAGACTCGTGGTTTATATATTTACGATAGAGGCGTGAAGACACGTGCGGTATGTGCAGTATAGGCATGGTGTGTACGGACGATGGTATACCAGACATGACATTGTGTGTACATGTATAATGTGGATGACGCACTTTGTTGACTCACTCTAGAAGACTCGTGGTTTATACATTTACGATAGAGGCGTGGTGGGCGGCGGGATTTACGGAAGATGGAAACACCGCCTGAAATGCATGCACTGCCTTATTCTGCGGAAACACCGATGACTGGGCATGAAGATGCACGCACACTAGCTGGGAGAGACGCGTGTAAAGAGCATGCGTTTTCGTACCAGACGGGATAGTGGATCAGAATATGAGGTTAATTCTCCGCGACTGGTACCTGATCAGCTCATATCGCGCTTTATTAGCTTGGCTCGCCGCCATTATTACCAAGCTTTTGTCTTTCATCTCGGGTATGCTCGCAGGTAACAGACACATAGTTATGCTGGTAATATGCCGTTATTAATTGCAATTTCGAGATAAGTGCCAGATCTGCACTCGTGTTGCATACAGGAAGGCGCAAGTTGCCAGTTACGCTCCATCGACGGTGCGCATGCATGCACATCGTACAATACCACGCGGGAAGCATAGTGATGTATCTGACACATAAAGTCCATCATCAAAATTCTCATATACACAAGATTCCAACCAATATAATATACATTATAATGTTCTTTCTAGTTCTTAACTTCTTACATACTTATAGTGTTCATTATACGTTCCTGTAAATTGATAGTGTTCTTTCTACGTTCCTATAGAATAATAGTTTTCTTTCTACGTTCCTATATAGTTATAGTGTCATTTCTACTTTCTTTCAACTCAGGTTCTGATCACTATCCATGTATGGTACGAACACGTATGCTCTGCACTATCCAGTTGCGGCGAGTGTATCTTCGTATCCTGTCATTGATGTTTTCTTAATATAACGTGCCGTATTTACGCACCAGTTTGTCCCACAAATGACGTGTGCCTCAACCATGAAACTGGAACTATAACATAAACGCATCATCACACCTGCATGACAAAACAAGCCATGTGTGTGTCTGAATATAACCCTTATACGTGTGTGTTTTATTCATGCATTCTAGGACATATGCTAGTAATAAACACATAACTACATGCGTGTTAATGGGTGTGTGCGTACTGTACTTGTTCCATCGCGACAGTAGAACTCGAGGCTGTGCCACTCTTGCTAACCTTCCGCGTTAGCACTCGTGTCGGATAAACAAACCCATTAACACGCCCATGTCGCTTTCTACATGTACATGTGTATCGACTGTGTTAATGGGTTGGATAACATCCCCATGTTTGATTTTGGCTGTGTGCACAGCGACTTTAGCATACAGCGGCGGTCATAAATTAAACAAACATTGGGGTTAACTGCGCCCTTCTTTTCCGAAGATTCAACGTATATTGCAATCCTTATCGTGGCAGAATCAAGTTCAGATGGACACCGGCAGTATTATACACTCACAAACAAATCGGAGTCCGTATAGCTACTATATAGTAGCTATTGTAGCTATGGTGCATATATAGATGTAACACCTATAGGTTATTGGTGTGATATAGTAGCTATACCGTCGTTAGTGCATATCGTGGAACCGATATAGGAATCAGGGAGCTAAATGTGTTCTAGAGTCGGGGAGCGAGTATACCGTGGAATGCTAAAGGTGAAGGTAACTGAAGATTGACCTTCACATGATACAATGCAACACGTTATTAAAGGATGACATCGCGTTTATTTGATTTGTACATCATATCTAAATAATTTAAACTGGTGAATGAATGGGGGTATGGATTTTTGTGAGCGGAAAATTTATTTAACTAGCTGCTGTAGTTCTGGGTTTTTCCAAATCAAATTTGGCTGTGGGATAGCCCTGTCATACACTTGGGAATTTATTTTAAAAAGTAAACACATGACCTATGATTTTTCTTGCATTTTCGTGATCAAATGGTGTCAATCTAGCTGGGTAAACATCACTGGTATCGCCTGCAGGCTTCAATTCAGTGAATTTGGCCGAAACATTAACACTGTCGCCTATGGGAAACCATTGAGTTCAGTGAGTCCTATATCGCATTCAGGATAAACCAAATTACTTCCCAGTTATTTGGAAGGCTCTAACGCCAGAAGGCGAATTCGCAGACCACGAGGAATTTCTTTTCGAGAAGCCATTGTTATAATTCATTATAATCGACTAATCGTTGTATGAATTACTTTGGATCAACCGACTTAGAGGTGTTGCGAAAAGTAAAGACAAGCATCTAAAAAGACAAGACAAGAAAGATGGACGCTTCGCCATGTTCCGCCGAGTCAACCGACTCCGTTGGCGTTGAACTGTGTTTGACTTCGGCGGCTTCGGAATGGAAGGCAGATTATGTTGCCAAATGTCACTATAGTTAGGTACTATATAGTGCATATGAAGGTGCTATATAGCACCGACTTAGGTAATATATAGTACCTATGTATGTGATTATATAGTACTTACTTACGTACTGTATATAGTACCTAACTTGGCTGCTAAATATAGTATATACTTTTAATAGGTACTATATATAGTAGCTGTGTAGCTACTGCATAGTGGCTACTTATGTACTATGTATTACCTAATTAGGTACTTTATAGTAGCTATATCATTTGGGTACTATATAGTGCTTAAAGTTAGGCACTAACCTAGTGGCAAGGATAGTGCATATATAGGTACTATATAAGTTTAGTAGCTATATTTTTAAGATTGTATAGATGCGCCTCCCATGTTCAGAATCGAAACTAGTGGGATAGCCACATCATCAAACTTAATTGGATGTGGTGCCTACGGTTATTGTACAACAACATTTGGAATTGCCTATATTTTTACCAAATGATAATCTGCGCAAAATAGTTAATTATAAAATAATCATTCGCCTATAACAAGTACGTGAAGTGGTAAACGGATATATTCGTTTCCCGTCCTAAACTAGTTAACGTGATCAGTTCTGGCACATCATAAATTCAACAGTTAAAGTTGTGTCAACAATATATACTACGTGTATGTAGATATTGTCGTGTTGTGGATTCAATACATAATCCAGAACAAAATACCACACACAAGATTCAATAATAGTGCAACGAAAATATATGCCACATTTGTTTTGTGACAAAATAGGACGAAATTGCATAGCGAAATTAAAATCTATGCAATTTAAATTGCGTTAAGCGCAATTATTTCCACCTATAAGGGCGTTCTCTAGAATATTAATGACGTTTTATCCTGCGATAAAATCCCATAACACTAACTAAATTACGTGAATATGTAAGTTCATTATGGCCCTAGGGCGCTAATGGAATTTGATCGTCGTTAGCACGAGATGGCCCGACACGTCACGTGACCAAACTTCCGATGAATTTTTCGGAATTTCTTTATTCTAATAAAGCTTTTTAACGAAGAAATACCCGATTGTCATGTGTTACATAGAACACATACCTAACTAAATGGTATCCTAAGGTAAACACAGGTATATATTATTTCAATTTAAGCATTATTACGCGAGTTATTTGGTCTCAGATGCCGGTGATATTTTGCCTAATTCCGATGTATTTTGGTCACATGATTTTTGTTTTGATCACGTGATAATTGTTTGCATACAAACCAGACGATCCATGCGTATTTGATATTAAAATTAAAAAAAATGTCTCAATCCAGTGAATTAGACGAAAATCAACTAAATTTTCTTGAAAATAGTGCTAGACCGGATAGCACATCTCGATCAACAATTTATGGAGTGAGACGCTTCGAAGACTGGCTTAAAAAAAGAAGCAAAAGTTGTGATTTCTCTTCAATATCAACAGATAATCTAAATGACCTGTTGAGAAAATTTTATGCAGAAGTTAAACCGAAGAAATCCGGCAGTTCTCTCACACCGAGCACTTTGACATGTTTACGGGCAGCAATTCACAGGCATATTATATCCGCGCCCATAAGCCGACCAATAAACATCATTAAGGATAGAGAATTCTCTAGCAGCAACAAAATGTTTGAGGCCAGATGCAAATTGTATTTCAAATGCAATAATCCAAAACCGAAACATAAGCCCAGCATTGGAGACGCCGACATGCAGAAATTGTCCAGGTACTTTTCAACCTACGATTCATCACCAGATGTTCTTCTAGAATCGCTATGGTTCTACTTGTGTTACTGTTTCGGTAGACGTGGAAGGGAGGGATGGACCCATATGACGACAGAAACGTTCGCCTTAAGCCAGGACTCTGACGGAGTGGAATATATTGAGATGGCGCAAACGGAGGTCACTAAAAATCACCAAGGTGGCAACAAACAACGTAATATCGACTACAATACCCAAATAATGTATGGCGATGGGGTTGCAATTTTCAAATTGTATTATAGTAGAAAGAACCCGACATGCACCAGACTTTTTCAACTACCGAGGAACACATATGGACCGAATGAGCACTGGTTTCGAAACGAGCCCCTTGGGAAGAACACCTTATCAAATATGATGCAAAAGATTTCAACAAAAGCCGGTCTTTCACAAGTCTACACGTGCCACAGCGTCAGGGCATCAACAATAACGACGTTGTATCAGGCTGGGGTAAATCCAGAGAGTATAATTTCGGTGACGAACCACAAGAATACTGCCAGTCTGAAACATTATATCACGGATATATCGACGGCGCAGAAACGTGAATGTTCAAACATTCTAAATGCATCCATGAGCATCAACCCTCAAAATGATGCATCTATGAGCATCAATCCCGGTATTTATGAACTGTCGGACAATGATGATTTCGCCGTGGGCGCCTTTAGTATTGACACCAGTACTATTTCGTCAAACACAACTACGGATCCTAATATAATTGGGGTTACCGACCAGACCGAGATAATTCCCTTAGGACCCTTACCGCAACCTACATGTATGAACTTGACATCGTCCGATGACGGCATCATCACCATTCCTGCAGCAGCACCACCTGGAACTATTTTTAATATTGATGTGCCAACTTCAACATCATCAACTCACAATTCATTCCAGCGTCAAATGGACACAACACACAATTTCATGGCTGGCGCTACAGTCCATCAGTGCACAATAAATTACAATTATGGAGTAGAGAAGTGAATTGACTGAAACTCCATAGAACAATTAAAGTATTGTGATCAAATGTTGATGATATTGAATACTATTCTATATTTTGATTAAATTGTGTTAATTTAGAGATGTTGTGTAATATTTGAACTTGCCGGGGTACGACACTTACATAATGATAGTGTGTGGAAATAATAGTAATAACATGATATTTTTCGGGCATTATGGTTTATTAACGGCCCTCTGGAATGATTAACAGCCCTCGGGCCTATTAGCGTCCCTCGACTTCGTCTCGGGCCGCTAATAGGCCCTTGGGCTGTTAATCATTCCAGCCGGGCCGTTAATAAACCATAACGCCCTCAAAAATCATGTTATTGTTATATTGTTGATCAACATAGACTAAACCCATTACATTATTACATATTATTACCACTTTATAGGGCGTTCTCTAGGCCATTGATAATGTTTTTCGGGGCGTTCCAAATAGCGTATTGTTACCAAAACAGCGGGCCGTGGGCCGATAATGAGAAGCCTAGTTCATTATCGGCCCGCGGCCCGGAAACTAGATTTCGTTTATTATCGCGCGAGTTACGTCCCTTCAACTTCCGATCTGGCGTGTTTATTTCAAGAAAATAATGGGAAGATGTATCCGATTTTCCCGACACTATAGTGGTTTTATGATTGGAATTAACGCTATATGATTAAATTATTGTATCAAGCATAAGTATGCATTAATAATTTTAGCTGTCAATCTCTCATTGTTTGTTACTCGTCATCAATGCTGGTTTTTTCCCTGTCCTATTTTCGAGACTCTGTGTCAGCTGACAAGTCAAATGATATCAAATTTAAATGTTCTTGAAAATATTTTTCTCTTAATCTACTTCATAATTCCACTGAATCCTCAAATGGGTCAAATGTCCAAAACTGTGGTAATAATAGTAATAACATGATTCCATCGGGCATTATGGTTTATTAACGGCCATCTGGAATTATTAACAGCACTCGGGCCTATTAGCGTCCCTCGACTTCGTCTCGGGCCGCTAATAGGCCCTTGGGCTGTTAATCATTCCAGCCGGGCCGTTAATAAACCATAACGCCCACAAAAATCATGTTATTGTTATAATAGTCAAATTGTATCACATCACACAGTATATTACAATTAATTCCAATTATTAATAAATGCGAAAACGGCATCCCATATCACTTTTGCGCATTAGCGGCCTCGTTATTTCCCTCACTGAAGAAGTAAGATTCGTACACTATTTAGAAGCTTCTGGAAATATCTGCAATCACCATTATATCTCAAGCTACAACATCAAAGGGAATTGAGCAGTATTCGGTGCGCTTCCTATTTTCGAATACGAGTTCGCCAGTAAAAAACCAGATGTGAATATACACTAAATTAAATAAATTGATGATTAATAAATGCGAACCAGTTTGTTAGAGTGATATAACTCTTTCGTGGTATAAAAGCTCGGTTGTTAGCTTGTAACATGTGAGTAAATCATATATAGCCACCAGGAAGTGCTCTTGGAGAACAAATATATATCACCATTCCGCAAAAAACACTGGTTATTGCGTGCGTAATGACAGAGAAATGTTAGATAGAGTAATTATTTTGTTAGCAATAGTGCATTCATTATACATGAGATACAAATCATTAATAATAAAAAATTGATATGAATATTGGTCGTGTATATGAACAGTTACTTGCCAATTTAATGGTCAGTTTGATATTTAAGAAATTACTCTTGTTTCGATTAATGTTATGCAGTTATAGCCGAACAGTTTGAAGATAAATTCTATAACGCGCGTAGAAAATGTATCTTCAAACGGTTCGGTTATAACTCATAACTTTAATCGAAACCAGAGTTATTTCTTATATATTCATCCGTAATTTCACAAGAGAACCACCACACGTAGAAGTTGGAAGTATAACCAGCGTACAACATTGAGACTATTCCCGACGAAAAATACACGTGAAGTTGAAACTTCGTCGCGTCGTTAAATTCAGCGTTTCTGATTGGCTTATCGCAACTAATCACGCATCGCGTGGCACCGGACGGCTACATGTAGTTGCAAGAGTCCCGACCGTTTAATATCCGTGTTTCTGTTACATCTTGTGGATTTGTCTTGTTACTTGTATACTAAATAATAGCATCTAGTATGGTTATTGTAAATACAGTCATACCGAAGGAATTATGATGCCGAAAGTTCACGTTAAATGGTCGGAAATATCAAAGTGTCCATTTACATTGTTAGGCATACGGTATAGGCGTGGTCATTCTGCGCTGCTGTCATTTTTGTAGCGGGAAAATAAATCAAGATATTTAGGTTATCGATAAATAACCAACATGGCAAAGTGTGTGCCAACCAATTGTTTTACAGTATTCCGTGGATTGACATTTATGATAAAATTATAGAACACTACATCGTACTGATTCCCAAAGATATGGGTGCAATTTTGCCGGAAGGGACTGATTTTCCCGAAGCGTGGTGTTATATATATAGATGCTGTTGTATAGAAATTTGGAGGAGTTGTTCCCCTATATTTACTAAAACATTCATGAAAGAAATGCGATAAATTGATAAACCATGGATTCGGGAACATGTTTCTATTTATAATATATATAAAGTACACAAAAAGGCGTACACTCCAAATAACATGTAGATAGCATGTTTTCAGTTAGATTTTTAACATTATGCTGTCGAAGTTTAGTCAATTTCCAGCCATAGATCCGGGAAAGACAATCGAGTCATATCATGTGTTACTATAACTAAAACAATTAAGTAAAATGTTTAGACCAATCAAATTGCTTCTCTATGGCAACATGCACAATCACGTGGTAGTTTTCAACCAACTAGAATAGTGTATCTTCTTGACGGTGTTCATTAAGATGACGGACAAGTTTGTCCAAAATGTTTTAACCGATCTAGGTTATATTTAATATTCATTATATTGTACACACACTATCGTTTATAATTCGCAAACAAGCAGTCCTTGATGTTTCGCGTTCGTATGTGCTCACTTCAGAAGAGGTCATATTTTGAGGAGTCCTTCTACGTTATAACAGACAGATTCTTCCAACTTGGAATTTATATTTCCCAAGGTTTTCCAATTTGCTGTTTTTTATTTGACCAGTGGTCATAACGTTTACATATTGGCTAGACATAGTGCCGTGGTGGAAATGGAAAACTATCTGTATCATGGGCTACTACATGTATCTGTATCATGGGATACTATCTGTATATATATCATGGGATACTTCATGTATCTGTATCATGGGATACTACATGTATCTGTATCATGTTGTGGTCACCTGTCGAACTCTTCGTCACATTGAGTCATGCTTAATTTTAATGGTGAGTGTGTGAGTCGATTCAACTTTCAACTTTCAACTTATTCAATGCCAGCTATCTGAACAAGAAACGTACGTCGCCACGACGAAAACGTAGTTACACGCTTCCGCTGTGAATAGTACAGTTAATCGAGAATAGTGAGTGAGTGACTGATTCACTGAGTTGAGTCGATTCAACTTCAAGGTGGAATATGAACTGAAAATATGTGGCGAAGATCAGTTCCGACGATTGCCAGAGCTGTCTGAATCGAGTACAACCATCCCCAAAATGATGTGTTTTGTTTGTGACGTCGATGAGTTATATTCACTAGCTGCCTTGCTAAGAAAGACCAGACAGTTTAAAGAGTAAGACTGAATCCAGCACGTATACGGAGCCATAATGTAACCTTTCACGTTTGAACATCTGTTGCGACCAGAATTTGCTATTGGCTTAATGACCTCAAGCCGATATGAAAGATGTGTAAACACTGACAACAATAGAATACAACTTACATCTAGTTCGATCATGAACATTGTGCGTACCATCCTATATAGTCTATTACTGGGAAGCAGCAATCTGCGAAATGTTGTTGACCTAAACACAGCCCTCTTATTATTCTAAAATTGTACACGCCAATGACATAAAAACACAAGTTGTATGCGAATAGAGTTGGTGTCGTGTGTGTATATATTCCTATTCGGTACATGTGTGCACTAGTTAATCAACACCTTTAACGAGGTTGTATGCCCGTATTAACCGATGTTATTCCGCCCGTCAACCGCGGTCAAGTGGTAATCATGTAATTACTCATCATTAATTGTATCACAGCGTCGACAGCGAATGCTAGCTGTTGGCATGCATGTGTTATCCACCGGTAATCTGCCTGTGATATCATTCTTCATAACTGCGGTAACAAGGTAATAACACATCGTTAATATTTTTTCCGACCGCCGAACACAACAAAGTTTTTTTCATGACCGGCTTGCACTCAGTTCATTTTCCGTGAGTGCCATGCACCGCACTAATTATGTTCTGTTCGATCAAGAAATTTCAAAACACGTGAGCGTTCGACGCCATTTCAATCGCCAAGTTTTCAATGGATAAATACCATGTATTTATACTGTTGGGGTATCACGCCATCACAGAAAAAAAACCTTATATGGAGTGTTTATAATTACGACTCAAACCCATAAGTAATTCATATAAACCTCGCATGAAAAATGCGGTGCCGCGGTAATACGTATACTGGGCTGTAACGATACACTTGTTCATGCTACACTATGAATCAATATACATGATCAACCACACGACACATATCATGAGACACAAAATTAGTGTTCCCAAAATGAATACCACCTGGACTATCAGAACTAACATTTTGATAACAGAAATAATTTGTAATTGTTAGCTACATGTAGATGAGTGGACAATACATGTGTCCTTGAGAGAAAATATCAGGTTTCGCTCATTTCACATGCCCGTCTTGAGAATTTATTTGATTTCCTATATCGCGCGATACGATACGATGCGCTTAATATCGTTCGATATTGTACTGCGATACATTGAATTCACGATGAATTGTTACAGCCCTCGGTATAATTGACCGCACTGTAAAATTTAATAACGTTATAACTACGGTAATGCACCGTCAACTTAGTTGCCAGTACAATCCCTGTCGAAATAACAGTATACCGTTGATACATTGTACTGTTGAAGTAAACGGTAGGATACTGTTGAAATAACAGTATACCGTTGATACATTGTACTGTTGGAATACACGGTAGGATACTGTTGAAATAACAGTACACCGTCGATACATTGTACTGTTGGAATAAACGGTAGGATACTTGTAGTAATATAGCTGACTAGAAGATCCAACAAAAATAATTACTTTGATTCGTTTATTAGTAGAGAAATTAGCGAAAATGTGAAAAGTGATCCGTTATAACTAATACTTATAGAGTGAATGACTGCAGTGCAAACCAATTTTACTAGGTGACCTATTTTCGCGGTCGCTATTAAAACATCGCAAGTGGTTAAATAGGGCTTGTTTACACTTTCTTTAGCCCGTTCGGTAGACCGTTAGTGCTATTTAAACGGCTTGGAACCTGTCCCAAGCTGTTGAAACATATTAAAAAGTAGGCCTACTAAATTATAAAACAAATCTCTCGCGAATGACGGAGACAGACACTGAGACATCAATTAATGGCGAATTTACCCGAGATGCATTGCGAATCTCACAAGGGAGGTGATCCTATCCATACCTCGTGTTTGTGCAACGGTACTTGGCCGTCAAAACTAGCAACGGTATAATACCGTAGGCAAACCAACGGTATCATATTGTTAAACCAACAGTGACAAAATACAGCGCGTGGTTGATCGTGCCAAATACCGCGGTAATACCGGTGGTCAACCTTGTAAGGATGGTCAATTAATTAGAGCATAGCTGTGATTCAACAGTGGTTCTAGATTTACTTACATAAATGTGAATTCAACTGTAATACTAGTAGATTTCTTCCTTCGTCTCTCCAAAAGATAATGCCCGATACGTATGTTTCAGTTGGTCGAAATTAGTATACATTCGGCCTGAAAAGGTGTGATGTTTCCAGTAACACGCCCACCCGCAGTTCAGACGTCCGCCCCTGCTAATATTATCGACATCGTGAACATGTTTAAGAAACGAAATAACCGAAAGAAAACAAAAATCATTTATCGATATCTGATTGTTGTAAAACTGTGCTCATCAGTCAGCGGTCTGCATTATTTACACTGACATTTGAAGTTTGGCGGTACCCGTGTATGTACGGGCCAGTTCAACGACCAGGTAGTGTTAAAATTGCTGCTAGGCATATTTGTCCCTTCCAATAAATATCCACAGTAATGTGGCCATTGTTTTCTGTTATACATGTACTGTGTCATCTGTTGTGCCAAGTCAAAAAATAAAAAATTAATTTAATTAATTTTCGCTCACTCGTCCATACTATTTTCCCTTCCGTTACTGGAAACAACACCATTTGTTGTTAGGCGTAAGGGTGGTTTGGCAGCTCATGTTACGTCTACATTTTACTATTTGTAGTTGTAAATTCATGTTGTTCCAAAAAGTTGCATCGCAACGACAACAGTTGTCATTGCTGTATACAGCACTTTCATGGATAATCATTCGCATTTAGATTTTCACTATGCTCTATCTACAATGGTGTTATTTTCGTTATTATTAACTATCGAATGGCAATATTTCACATATCTAAACCATTGTTATCTAAACATTACTGTTACAGACAGAGTGGCAGTGTCAATCAATGTTTAATTAGTCCAATATGATATCAATTTGTTTAGAAAAGGTCAAAGTATTGAACAAATATTATAATAATAATATTTAGACTAAATTAATTTAACTTACTTCGCGATGAAATGTTTGTTGACAGATCACTGTAACAGTTCAGTTTGCATAACAATGGTTTCAGTTTGCGCCATTTTGAGAACTTTCAATAACTTATATAGTTATAACAAATATAGCAATACAATTGTAGTAATCGACATGGCATACAGTGGTGAACTACTAACTCCTACAGGGGCGGAGCTGACCTTCATATTTGGTGAATTTAACCTCATGGAGTGTCATGCATCTGCCTATCGGACATGGTTAAATCAGCATACAAGAAAGTCATACTAGTAATGACACATGACCCTCCCCACAAGATGGTACAAATTATCACCCCTCTTTGGATGTTGGAATATAAGCGAGCTAACTGAGTCGTCGCCATATTGGATTCATCCACCCCCAGTCCGATGTTTAAGTGCTAGAGGTCAAACTTCTGGGGGTGCTTGCCATATATGGACCTTTTGAATATTCATGCTTCAACATATATGGAATTCATGAATATTTAAAAGCTCCATATATTGAATCATGAATATTCAAAAGTTTAGTATATGGAACGCACCCCTCGCTTACTGACCCAAAACTGTTCTCCTTTATATCACAAGGTCATTTATATTAACCCTTTAGGTGTATTGTTTTATATCTTTACGAAACACTTAATTCATAGTTGGAGGACCAAATAAGTTAGATTTAACTATTTTGTTGTTTTTATACTTTTGTATCTGTTATGGAAGGCTATGGTGACCCAATATTTAGTAACTTTTGACCCAATATTCAGTCACCATTGACCCAATTGATTTATTCATTCATGACTCAATTTTAGTTAAAGGCTACTAAACATTTAGTTAATCTTATAACCCAATAACTTTATGAAACCCAGCGGTTAATTACATATTGGGTTAACATTTGACTGAATATTGGGTTCACAGTTAACTAATTAATTTTGACCCAATTTATTGGTTTACGATTAACTAAACTGTGCAGGAGGAAAACGAGGTAACCCAATTTAGTTTGTATATATTTAGTCACCAATGTTTAGTCATAAAATAGTATAGTTAAGAATTGACTAAAAATTTAGTTACCAATTGTTTAGTTGGAGGAGTTATGACCCAATAGTAAGTTAGAAGTTGACTAAAATTTAGCCACGCATATCTAAATTTTAATTAGAGTGTATACGCGCTGGGCACATCTTCAAACAAAATCATACAAAGCTAAACCAGTATTACAAAGACAAACACGAACAAATATAACGAATATGACTTTCTATGTTATTGATTTTGATTTTTTTGCAAAGTCAACATTTAAGTTGGAACATAGCCAAACATATATACACATATACAATCAATATATATACAAGCAATTTATATGTTAACAATTATCATATAATATTTCCGTAACAAATTCACCATAATATAATAACTAGACACCAACACGTATAATGTACAATCCATTAACTAGTACCTTGCATAAGTATGCAATTTCCAACTTAGGGATGTGTCGCATTAGATAGTTATACATATACATTTCATCTATATATCTAATAGCATATTAAGTAATCTTTTTCAATGCCAATCTAATAAATATGCTCAGTATTTTCAGAACGCTCATGTTTTCAAGAAAGTAGTCCATGGAATGTATTGCGGTTCGATTGATTCATTACAAATAATCCTCCAGTAACGATAATCTTCATGTTGAAACCAGCGTCTGTATATGTGTGCCATAACAGCGAACTTAATATCTATGTATTCCGCAACGAAATATGACTCCAAATGGTACGTTCGTACGCTCGCAAGTGTGAAAGTACATTGCATGTGATGCTAGCAGGTTGAGACGGCGTTGCCCAGTTTGATTGTGATACGCGGAACACTCGCTGGAGAAATTTGAATTTGAAAATTGGTATTGAGAATACTCTAATTTATTAAAGTGGTCATTCTCATTAATTGTAAACACAAACTGACATCATGAAGCGTCATTATTATACGTAGATTATAAGTAGTGGTTCACATTTTCGAAATTATTGCCATTTATATTTCGCGATTAATTCGATTCGTCCCGAATAAAGAAGTAAACATTTACAACTGCGCGTATTTCAGACGTTGTAGTGATTGATAAGGTCAAATCCGCGTGGTTGGAATTTTCGGCAATATTATTTTATAAACATCCGATCGATATATATGGTTAAATTTTCTATCGGCAAATTTATTTTTGTCAATTTTGGTGCCGCGACCCCACCATAACACTTTGACATCTTCAAATCACACCGGTAGATTCATAGTATCATGTACATTTCTAATATACGTTTAGAGAAAATTTCATAACCAACACGGTTGTATCGATTGTGGTGTCCCTGGCTTCCCATCCAAACGGCACTCAAGTCCGAGAACGCACGTCTTAAAATGCTCGAAAATGACATCAAGATGACTCACATGGAAGTGAAAAATCAGCGTTTCCTTCTCATATACAAATAGCTTAAACAAAAAAGAGCAAATGATCTATCTACACTGTGAATAAGCTATTTATATGTGTTTATATGTGTTTGCTACATGTAGCTTACTGTGAATGCTGTAATTCCCGTCCCCATACAAGTATGATAGTTGAGAAGATATAACTGTTAAAGAGACTTTATTATGTCAAATTTTTTCGAGGTTATGAAATTTGAATATTAAAGATGGTCTATATCTTCCGGGCCAATGTGAATAAAACACTGACAAACTGAATATTGGGGCATGTTCTTAGTCTATAAAGGCACAACACATTCGATTATTCCTGAGATTGAAGAGCAAAATATATGATTGTTTTTGCATTGGTGGAAAGGATAACAAGATAGAGTTTTCCCGTGACTACGCTCTGAACGTGTCCGCGACCTTCGTGGAAACGCACGGAGCGTATCAAGCGGGATAAATTCATATATAGCTGAAGTTTTATGAACGATCTGTTCTAAATATGTCCCGTACGAAATCCCGATTTATTATATGCATAATACCATAATTGTTTTTGGAAGTATCCGCCGGTGAGTTATTGCGACAGCTCAATAATCCCACGTATATATTACAGTTGAAATTTAAAGCAAATTGTGACGTAAGTATCCGGCCCTGGCACCACTCTACCAACTGTGAACCACACAATAAGACTCGTGGTATGACTACATTTATATCTGTGTTGGTAATAATTGGCCATAAACTATATTTCATCCCGGCATGCTGATGCCTCCTTCCCCAATCCCCGACCCAGCACTAGATGCTATGTATAGGTGAGCATTATATAATTTTTGTGAACATCAGCCTACACAGTTTTGTTCATTCACATTTTGGTGCACCTCCCCTCCCCATCATTAACTAAAATAGAACCACTTTGGTTTCATTAAAACCAGGGATGATGCTATGGGGTTCCAACTGGGTGGTGTGAGACCATAACATGTCCAACTATATAGGATTTGGTCTAATACAATTTCCAACTGTATATAATTTTGCTTTGATTAATGCAAATTTCCAATATTGGCTTAATGGCTTAATACTTTGGGTTTTTATATGTTTTTTTAAGAGTATGACTGTGTAAATAAAGACACTAGTAACAATAATGACATAACGTTGATCCATGTTTTATATATTGAGTACACTGTGCATGCAGTACATAATGCATGATATTAATCAGAATATGGTTGAGGAACGAATACGTGTTACATGTAGTAGAATTCCAAGGTGTCACAAGTTATAACGCACACAATGGTAGCAATTATGCATGATGAATGATTACTATATTGTTAAAAGTGACCTCTGAAAGATATAGAGGTTTGACATTACTAAGAGACTAGTGACGATGAATCTATGGTTCGCAAAACATACCAGTCTGAACTTTAATGTATTTACATACTAAGTGTGATTATCACTAAATCCAGCATTCTGATTGGTCGGCGCCAACGTGGCTAGTTGCAATTATTTTTCGGTGAACGCGCAACAGCTCATAAATGCAGCCTCATAATTACATCGACGCGTCATAGGTTTGGGAAAGACGAACGCGTAATGTTTTGGGCGCATTTGGACTCGCGCAGGATTGACTTAATAAATCATCGGGTTTCAATATAAAGAGAAATTGTTCCTGTTAACTTTTGCCAAGGGTGCTATGGGATATTTTGGGCTGGTTTTGTCACGATACAATTTTCGATTTAAATACATTTACAAAAGTGGCTTTTTCGCTAAATGTATGTAAATATAAGGATTAACTGTCATGTGGACTATTTTAATGGAGATGTAACCGTGAGGAAAGTGGTCATAACTTGTATGTAAAACCCTTTGGGTTTTACACAAGTTATGATCACTTACCTCACGTTTACATCTCCATAAAAACAGTCCACATGACAGTTAATCCTTACATGTGTGTTAAGGTAATGAGCATTACAGCAATTTGTTTACTCAAATGAGTGTGTATTAACCTGTAATATTGACATTACATTGCTACCTTGCAGGACAAATTAAAATAAACTGATTAATATACTGCTAAATATATAAGTATAAGTATAACTATTGGAATTTGAGTCATGACACTTCCAACTATTGAACAGTATGGTCATCATTGGGGGTGAGACACCCCACACCACTGTCAATATGTGCCTGTTTAAACCACATCACTAGATTCATCGCACCATGGAGATGATTATATTATATAACGTTGGTGGAAATCGGCGACTAAACAGTCTTATCAATGTTAGTGGCCCTCCATTCCCTGACGTAAACGTCACCAATGTGACAGGCATATATTCGCAAATATGTATACGTTTTTGGCAATCTGACATACTTTCAATCATGATTAATTATTTTCACATAGCGAATGCTTTGAGAGCCTTTAAATACATGCGGTGGTGTCCAAACTGCAGCGCAGAGTTCGGTCCCCTCGCTAAATTCTTATGTCAACTGCCATCACAAACACAAAATATACTATATATAAAGAAATCAGACATTTTTTATTTCCCCGAACTTTGTCAGTCATTCTGCATTAGCCTGAGAAACTGAACTGGCTATATGCATTTAAAAATTGATGAGGGTATAGCCGACACAAGACAGTCTTAACCCGTTCAAGGAAGTAAATCTAAAAAACTACACAAAATCATTTGACGTTGAACACTTAAGAAAATAACTAAGAACTAATATATTTGTGTGATTTTAATATTTGGCTGCTCACATCTGTATTTGTTTAAACAGAGTCACTTGTATTGGAAAACTTGATTACCTTTTCAAACTATACCAAGAACATTGAACGTGGCCTGCACAATATTCGAGCTTCAAGTTGTTTGGTGAATAATATGAACACACGTGACACGTAGTGGAGCAACCACCAAATACATCAAACTATCACAACAATTTCCATATATATACGTAGTTTCCAACTGTTGCTGTGTCAGTCATGGGATTTCAAAATGTTGAATACTTTCACCAAAGTTGGAGGGGCGGATTCCGCGGAACACTACAGTACAACCACCCTGCCACCACGTATCTCGTTAAAACAACTCATACACATCCATGCCAAACTAAAGCTAGCAACGTCCCACGTTTATATATGACAAATATAAATGTTTACATGGGCTCTATATCCCAAAATATCACTGGGGAAATCTTTCGCGCGAACAGTTTCATGCGCTAGCTAGCTAGCTCTTGTCAATAGAAAACATATCTCGTTTGAATCCAGTCTGTATTGTTCTAGAAAATGGTCTTTAGAGAAGTCTCTTAATTACATTTAAGTGTATATATTGTGGAAGGCAGCTGAATTAGCTCATTGCATGGTCAAAAATTCACAATGAAAACCAAACAAACAAACAACACGATTGTAGGGAGGGATCCCATATTTATTGTGTGCATATTGTATATAAAATGTCCTTTGGCCATTTTGTATATATAATTGCGTTTAGTCTAGTGATGTGAAATCGGTGTTTCCGGTAAAGACCAAATGTGTCTGGATTCTGGCCCACAAAACCAACTGACGTAAATGACGTCATGGATCTTGTCATGACGTCTTCGCTGGTTTTCGGTCAGCTAACCAACGAAAATGGTCAAAATGAAACTAATTCATAAGCCTACATAACATAGGAATTGTTCAGAAAAACTGAAGTTGCTAATTTCATAACCATCCCACTTGGTCCACTTCCGATTCCGTGATTTCACAATTTGATATTATCGTTCCCAGGATGCTATGCAAAAGCGGGGCGGAAGTCACGTGATTTTTAACCCATTTTTCTTGTCCGGATTTTCATCGCGTCGAAATTCTGTTTCATGGTATTGTAAAAATTAATGACGTCATTCACGCCTAAACTTGAAAAGCAACACAGCGCCTGCGGCGCTGTGGTGGTTGCTATAATAGTTCGAATACATATATCTGGCTTACTTTCTCAAGTATTTAGTTTTTGAAGGATCTCTGACCCCATAGTATTGCTTTCAATACATTCTCTCAGAAATGAGTCCACATAATTATGTTGTATACATTTACATGATACAAAGATTTTTCATCCGCAAAGTTTAGCCCCCCCCCCCCCCCCCCCCCCCCTCACCACAACACACACGAGTCCGCTTTATCTCATGTGGCATAGAGGGCAAATCACGCAGCCTTGTTCACCTAGATTGACCTCCATGGTGATTTCATGTTTGTTACAGTCGCGGTTTTCATATATCGAGCAAAGCACCTTCTAAATATAGCGATGATGTTCTCATTATATAAATAAATTGGCAGAATAGTTCAGCCGAGTCACAACAAACGACTATATTATTGGACCGTTATGCTGCATCTTCACGGGCTTTTACTATCTCAAGTCAATTAAAGTGGTTCACAATGACAGCCTCTTGGCTATAATATATGACAAAACGTATGCCACTTGAAAATAAACCAACTATAAATATAAAATAAACATATAATTTGTATCAATGTTAACACAGTTACATATGAAAAGACATTAAGTACATTTTAGATACATGCATGCAATATACCCTAGCAATATACGAACTCAATAATATTATTTTATGTGACATTTGTTCTGTCGTACTATGCGATAACCGGAGCGTTCTCACGAACACATAAGCCTGATGTCTACATTCAACAAAAATATACCATTCATAGCGTCATTCGTGAAATTAAAACAATTCTTCATTCTCTCATCCAAGATAATACATGTATTACATAAAGGATATTGAAATATATATATAACCAGAAGTATATGTACACTAGACATACATCAATATAGACAATATATATGTACATATGGTTCCGGGTCGTTGTGACTATGCATGTTAGTTTAAACATATTTTATTTTAACCAATATAATGTACAAAATTCACGGTATGATGATGAGAGATATTGATGGTTATAATGGGATTTGGCAGTAAGCATAATGCTTATCTTAAGCCATCTCCTACACGTATGAAATAATGAATGGTGACCGTTTCATGCAGACAAGACTAGAATGTACATTTCGATGTATATGAATGTATACAGCTCAAGAAATTACTATTGTTATTGTTAATTATAATGTGCCTGATAGCCCCCCTCAACCGTAGTAGGTTTTGGCACGGTACTTTTGGGATTGATGTTACACTTAGTTTAATTTTGATTTTAATGCGTTTTTAATTTGTTCCATACATAGCCTTAGATCGTATGTATCAGGTCTGTGCATAATATGGCTTGAATCTGCCAGTTAGTTCTATATATTTCTGAATGTTAGCGAATATCTCAATGTTTTTGGATAAGGGAAGTGATTTTGAACCTTCTAAGAGTGTTTTTGTTTCCAAATTATTAAGGTTGCTGAGACATATATCTCTCTCGGCTTCAAAGACTGGGCAATAGTGCAAGAAGTGTGATACTGTTTCAACTTCGCCACATATACAATATTGATTGTCTTGCAAATGATTGAGATATAAGTCGTAGTTCAGATTGCTACACCCTAGTCGTAGTCGACAATGACAAATTTGACTTCGTCTTGTGTAAGCAAATTCCATGTAACGGGGGCTCACGACAAGGTCAGTATTAAGAAAAGATTTGCAGTCCGATATGGTTTCACAGTTTTTAGCCTCCGGTGGTAGATCATTCCATAGACTCACAGCTGCAGGTAAAAAGGATTTTTTATATGATTCAGTATTACAAAAAACCGGTTTCATGTCTTTAGGTCTGAAGTCGTAATTTGTTAGACTCCCTGATATAGGGGGAACATATATGTATAGGTAGGCGGGTGTTGACTTTTCACCATTTTGAAAAATTGGGTTAGCTTGGTTTTTCGGCGTCTATTCGTAAGTCTCTCCCACCCAGTTTCGTGGAGCAAGCCCTCTTTACTACAACTTCATGTCGCGCCAGTTAAGATTATTGCGGCTTCGTATTGGATTTCTTCTAATTCATTAGCTTCTTCGTTGCCGCATGTCCCAAACTGAGGAGGCATACTCCAGGACAGGACGAATAAATGATAAATATATTCTTTCTAGTGACCTCCTGTCAAGGTTAAATTTATGCCTCCTCAGCAGGGACAGCCTACTATAAGCTCGTTTTTCAATATCTGCGATATTGTATTTCCTTTTACCATCGGAACTAAATGTTAGACCTAGGTGTTTATGTGTCGCTACTTCGCATATTGGCTGATTTGCCATTTTGAGATGGGGGTGGCTAGGTTTAATTTCTTTCCTGCTAACTAAGAGGGATTCAGTTTTGGATGGGTTAAATTTAACAAGCCATTTGTTCGACCAATCGTGTATTTTCGATATATCTTTGTTTAGGACGTCAGCAGTCATTATGGGATCTTCTACTGCTAGAAAAAGGGAGGTATCGTCTGCAAAAAGTCGGATATTACTTGTTATATCGTCTGCTATATCTGCTATATCAAGAATAGTAGGGGACCCAGTATCGACCCTTGGGGGACACCAGATTCTACAGATTTCCAAGACGACTGGGTAGTTTCCAAAATGACTCTTTGTTGTCGATTTTCCAAATAATTTTTCAAAATGTCGTATGTGTTTTCACACACACCTAGGTTACTTAGTTTGGACAATAATCCCTTATGCCAAACTTTATCAAAAGCTTTACTGATGTCAGAGAAAAGACACCTTATTTCTTTTCCTTCGTCTAAAGATGAAATAAGATAATGATATATGTCTGTTAGTTGGAATACAGTACTGTCATTTGGAGTGAAACCCGATTGTAAATCTGTTAGGTGCTTATTTTCGTATAAGTATTTTGATAAATGTCGAAATATACATTTCTCAAATATTTTTGAGAGGCAATTTAGCAATGAAATCGGACGAGAATTCGATGGCATACTTGGATCTCCTTTTTTAAATATGGGACAAACGTTTGCTCTCTTCCACTCATCAGGGAAATAGGAATGTTTTAACAATTCGTTAAATATATAGCACATAGGACTTGCTAGGGCCGTTGCGCAATGCTTTATCATTTTTGGGCTGATACCGCCATCGCCACTGGCCTTTGCTACTTTAACACTTGTCAGGGATTCCAATACATCTTTGTGTGTAATCTTAATAAGTTTCAATGTACAATTTTTAGATCTAGATAATAGCGGTGGTTCTTTTTTGTCAGATTCGGGCAGGGACTATGTAGAGCAAATATAATTATTTAATATTTCTGATTTAGAATTGTTATCTGTGTATACGTTGTTGTACTCGCAAAGTGACGGAATAGGTTTGTGGTCTGGGGCCATGAGTCTATTAAGAGTTTTCCACCACACTGAGGGATCAGTAAAAGAACTGCCGAGGAGTTTTTTTTTTCCATTTCCAGTCGCTTGGCAGTTCTAATAGATGATATTACTTCATTTCGCTTGGTTTTATATTTAGCCCATGCATTTAATGTCGTATTCTTTTTTGCTTTCACATATAATCGTTTGCGTTGCCTCATAAGGAGACGAATGTGGCCTGACATCCATTCGGGTTCATCTGTTCTAATTGTAGCAAATTTGTTTGGAATGTGTTTTATCGCGACTTCATTTATTTTGTTAGTTATCACCGTCGCAAGTTCTGTATAATTCACATGTTTCAACGGATTCTCGGAGCCCCACGTTTGCAATTCTTCATTCATTGCACTGAAATTTGCCTCGTTGTATTTCCATGTTCTTCTTTTGATGAATCGGTTCGATGTCCCTTTACAAATATTTAAAGTAAGTACGATTGGGCAGTGATATCGAACCAATTCTGCAAAAAAAAGGATCTAAAATCTCACACGACTGTACAAAATCCGGTTTATTTGTGAAAAACAGGTCTAAGAGTGATTCGGAATTTTCAGTGAAGTAGGTTGGTTGTTCTATAAGCTGTTTCATACCAAACTTCCCACATATATATCTTGTTTGTTTTGGTTCAGTGCACAGTTGGTTACAATTGAAATCTCCGGTAATAATTGTGTGATTTCTGGATTCTTTTGTATCCATCGCTCCATCAAGTGAAGTGTATATTTTATCCCAGAGTTTTACAGGTGAATTCGGAGGTCTATAGAAGGTTCCAAAAAGGAAACTGTTCGTATGCGTGAAGATTTCTAACCACATATGTTCAAGGCCGAGTATTTCCATATCTTTTCGCTTTTTGAAATGAAGTGAGTTGCGGACATAAATCGCAATACCTCCACCGAGAGTAGGACGATTAAGTCGTTCAGGGCTGTTGAATCCCGGTATAGTCAACTCCTCGTCCGAGGTTGAATCTGATAGCCAGGTCTCAGTAAATGCAAGTATGTCATAATTTTGACATTCGGCAATAATGGTATCAATCTTTGGCAATATGCTTTGTACATTGAGGCACATAATCGATAGTGTATGTACGTTTGGTCCAGGATTTGGGTGAACGCTCCCAGATTTCATTAATAAACTTTTCATTATTTCATAAATTGCACGACATAAGTGTGATAAAGTTACTAGTGATGGTCGAGATATCGTGTTTATTGCAACATTGAAGGAAAGTTTGCTAAAGTTTGCAGTGACTCTGAAATTATTCCTATCAAAAATATATTTGGGAAGAATACTATCGTTATTCAGCAAATAATACTTCAGAACAATGAGGAAAGCCAAGTTTTGCGTTATACCAATGGAACGTAGTGCAAGGAATAACAGAAGGCTAAGTGAACACAACATATTTAGTTTCTTTCCCTTTGTACTTACGGCACGCGTATAGAACACACCAACTCTTGCCCGATAAGTCATAATATTAATCATTACAATATGATTCGGCCACAAAGGGCCGATACCAGTTATAGGCAAACCGGTGGGCAAGAGGTGGTATGTGATCGTAGTGCTTTATTGGGGAGGGTTGGGGTATCAGGCAATAACAATATATATGATGGAGGCATAAATCAATTAGCAACGCAAGAATTAAAACAGGCATTGCGTACATTCTAGTTCATCCGGTTTTAGAACCCGGTTTTCGGCCAATTTTATATGCGTTCAACTGTTATATCTATACGGTCAGTAATAAAACTTGAGATAGAAATGTGATGTCATTCTGAAAAAGAACACCAATATACGGAGAGGTTATCTATGTGTCAGTATTTTCCATTCTAAATAACAGGACTATATACCGTTTTAACTGAGGTCCCGTTTGGTGTTTGAGACTCGCCATCGTAATTTACGATTTTACAAGTGTTACAATGAACTGTTCAATTCCCAAGTCGCGCTAATAAAACTTCGTTGTTATTGCACGCGAGACAATATGTATCGGGTTATGTTCGAGGATCGCGCAGGCTGATCGCCGCTGAGTACAAATATGTCGAATATCATGCATAAACTATGCATGTTTATATCCCGATAACAACCCCTGACTGAGTGGTCCTGCTAATGTGATATAGCGCTGGTGGGTCATGCTGATGCTAGTAGTATATAATATGCTGTTATGAAAATGTACCATTATGTTTTTTTTCTAAAGGTGTCATTTTTCACGCCTTTTTTGTCATTCTGGACGAATGGATGGAATGCCAATATGTTTATAAAACATAAAAAAACATATAAAAAAATTATATATAAATAATGTCACGTTTGGTTGTTGCAAGCCAACCATAATAAAAATGGCTATTCGTGTCGTTCACAAACACATGAGAAGCCATGATTAAAGGTGGATTATCTCTTGGTAAACATGTATTATATAGTTACCGGGGTAGAAAATATTAGATATTGAGCTCGAAGACTCCTGTCTGGAAATGCGTCTATCGATTAATATTGATTTTATTTCGAATATGTTCTGGTCTAAAATTGTGTGGTTGTCTAGTTAACGAACAACAATGGTTACTGTTAACAGAGACCGGAAATGTTATTGTGTATTTTTGTCACAAATAAAGGTTAATTAGACTCATTATCGCTTATAACTATGGAATACAACAATACAACCACACAATCTAGGATAGTTAACGTTCGGTACGTAGCTATAGGAACAGCCTAGTGTTCTCGATCGATATATGGTATCGCCCGAATGGATTGTTCTAAAAATAGACCAATAAACTGTCCCAATAAATCATCACATTTCATAATAAAATATTCGAAATCAAATCAATATTAATTGATAGAAGCTTTTCCTGACAGGTGTCGTAAATTCATTAGTATTAATGTATACCCAGGCAACTATTTCACATTTGTTATTTATGGATATAATCCATCTTTAAAACAATTTAAAATTTATATGTTTACGACTATTTCATACAGACATAGGCTTTTTATAAAATAGCCCAGATTAGCCAAAAAATTACAAATTTAGACAAACAATAACGGCGCATTTTGTTAACAACACCAGTTTGCAGGATCCACGAGCAGCATAGCAAAATAGTAGGACCACTTGGCCATGTGGTGCATATTTGCCTCTTCAATCAAGTAAATTATAAACATTTAACATCTACCTCACAACACCAATAAGAATACAACAGTTATCCTCTCTCTGGAAACATGTACTCGACCGACAACTTTTTCGAATGTAAAGTCAGGAATTATATTATCTTAAATGTATACATATATTTTTTTTCTATCTGTCTTGATGCGACATATCGATTTGGGATCACAGCACAAGATAAAACCAATCCAACTCAATCACTGAACATTAAACAATGCAATGAATAAATTTTGACATTCGTCGGTTTCGGAATGTTTGTCTACGGTTCATAACTCTACGATCAAGTGTATCGATCGACATGATTAATTTGTGTTATCTCCCCTATACCACAACAAATGACATTGTTTTCGAAAGTTTGAAATCATTAAGTCGCTCACATTTATGTGAGAATTATGCTTACACAAACATAATTATGGTGTTCTATTTCCGCCACATACTTTTTTCGATTCCTTCGTTTGGTTTTTTCACTTGCTTCGCGGCTAAGCAAGTGAAGTAATCTCAATTATTTCGGTTCGTTCGCCACGAAGGAACCAAGGGAAGCGAAAAACGCAAACGACGAAAGGGAAAACATATCATTGTTATTTCGCTTGCTTTGTTCGGTTTTTTTTTCGCTTTCTTCGTGCGACATTTTGTTGTTTTTTCGCTTTCGGCGAAGAATCCGAAGCAACCGAAGGAACGGCCGAAACCCATCAACAACAACCGAGACAAAAGTGTTCTTGTTTCTTTGGTGTTGTTGTTGGGTTTCGAACCGAAGGAAGCAAATTAACTAAACGAGGAAAGCAAAATAACAATGATGTGTTTTCGCTTTCGTCGTTTGATTTTCTCGCTTGCTTTGTTTTATTTTTTTCGATTCCTTCGGTTCCTTCGTGGAACCGAAGCAAACGCAAAACAAACAAAAAACAAACGAAGGAAGCGAAAAACGTATGTGGCGGACACTGGACACCATAGAAGCAAGCTTTGTCGCATTTATTTACCAGCTCCATATAATATATAGCAGAAACGGAGGCAGTGTGAGTGTTCATTGCTTCAAAATGCGTCGGCCTCAGAGGTGGCCATTTTGATAGGAAATGTGAATTGTTCACGCCCCTTGAGGCAGGCGCCCTTGAAGCAAAGAACATTCATACTGCGCCTGCGTCCGTTTGTCTGATATCATATATGAAAATTTGTGTAGGTATTAATTCGTGCTGTTATTAGAACGAAAGCGCATTAGGACCAACGGAAACATCATAGTATATATAGAAATAATGCATGTGGTTTTATTTTCTGTTTTATCACAAGCCTCCTGTCTATGTATGTTAGCAATCTAGACATTTGAGCAGAAGACAAAAACAAAACTGAATATCACAAGATAGCCTGCGTCAATTGCTTCGGTGTTCTTGCAAGAAACTTTTCGGTGATATCCTTCATAATTAGTTCCGCCATGCACAAATCTACCACCCAGCACAAATCAAAGATGTATTCAGGGCCCCAGATCTTCAGTTAACATAGCAACATAACTTAACATCGTCCTCTGTCTTGTGTTGTTTACAAAGATGTTGGGAACCAACTGTACCATGTAAATTAGACAAAACCATACCGACAAACGTCAATTTTATTTCAGTTTGTTATTGAAAAATAGCATAATACTTATTGATGGACCCATTTAAAACATGGAACATGTATGACAAAATGTCAACAAGTTACATGTAGGCGTATTCGGGTGGTACATCTCGTGAAATATATATATATATTATGCCATAAACGTCTCGTCCCATATATATGTATGAGCATATACGTCTCGTTACATGACAAAATGAAAATAACATTCAATGTCAACAGGTTACATGTAGGTTTATTCGGGTGGCACATCTCGTGAAAATTATATATATACCCGACTTCGTCCGGGCTTTGACCTTGAATTAGTGGGGTAACGATTTGACCAGTCCAAAACACTACCCGGACAAAAGTACCCGACAAACGTGCCCGTCGAAATCCATCCGTTTTTACCCGATTTGACCTTGAATTGATCATTTTGAAGGTCAAGGTCGTGTCGGGGTCACGATATGACCCGTCCAAAACAATCAGTGGACAAAGGTAACCCCACGTATCAAATTTCGTCGAAATCCCATCAAAATTGGCGATTTGACCTTGAAGTTACCCGATTTCAAGGTCACGTCGCACGGGCAAATGAATATGCTTATGAAACTCCCCATACGAAAGGACCCCCACATACCAAGTTTCATCGACATCCCGTGATATTCGGGCGTTTGACCTTGAAATGACCCGATTTCAAGGTCAATGTCACGTCGCACGGGCAAATTAATAGGCCTATGTCACTCCCCGGCCGAACGTACCCCCACATACCAAGTTTCATCGAAATCCCGTGATATTCGGGCGTTTGACCTTGAACTGACCCGATTTCAAGGTCAAGGTCACGTCGCACGGACAAATTAATAGGCCCATGCTACCCCACGGCCGAAAATACCCCCACATACCAAGTTTCATCGAAATCGTGTCGGCCGTTTTCGAGTTCATCGCGAACACACACACAGACACACAGATCTTCCAAAATATATAATAGACCAGAAGGTGACCCGATTTGACCAGTCCAAAAACACTGCCCGGACAAAAGTACACGACAAACGTGCCCGTCGCAATCCATCCGGTTTTACCCGATTTGACCTTGAATTGATCATTTTGAAGGTCAAGGTATGGTCGGGGTCACGATTGGACCCGTCCAAAACAATCAGTGGACAAAAGTAACCCCACGTATCAAATTTCGTCGAAATCCCATCAAAATTGGCGATTTGACCTTGAAGTTACCCGATTTCAAGGTCAAGGTCACGTCGCAAATGAATATGCTTATGGGACTCGCCATAAGAAAGTACCCCCACATACCAAGTTTCATCGAAATCCCGTGATGTTCGGGCGTTTGACCTTGAAATTACCCTATTTCAAGGTCAATGTCACGTCGCACGGACAAATTAATAGGCCTATGCCAGTTCTCGGCCGAAAATACCCCCCACATACCAAGTTTCATCGAAATCGGTTCGGCCGTTTTCGAGTCCATCGCGAACACACAGACACACAGACAGACATATCTTCCAAAATATATAATAGACTAGAAGGTGACCCGACTTCGTCCGGGCTTTGACCTTGAATTGACCATTTTGAAGGTCAAGGTCAGTTGAGGTAACGATTTGATCCGTCCAAAACACTGCCCGGACAAAAGTACCCGACAAAGTACCCGTCGAAATCCATCCTGTTTTACCCGATTTGACCTTGAATTGATCATTTTGAAGGCCAATGTCAGGTCGGGGTCACGACTCGACCCGTACAAAACTCTCAGTGGACAAAAGTAACCCCACGTATCAAATTTCGTCGAAATCCCATCAAAATTGGCGATATGACCTTGAATTGACCCGATTTCAAGGTCAAGGTCACGTCGCACGGACAAATTAATATGCTTATGAGACTCCCCATACGAAAGTACCCCCACATACCAAGTTTCATCGAAATCCCGTAATATTCGGGCGTTTGACATTGAAATGACCCGATTTCAATGTCAAGGTCACGTCGCACGGGCAAATTAATAGGTTTATGCCACTCCCCGGCCGAAGATACCCCCACATACCAAGTTTCATCGAAATGCCGTGATATTCGGGCGTTTGACCTTGAAATTACCCGATTTCAAGGTCAAGGTCACGTCGCACGGGCAAATTAATAGGCCTATGCCCGTTCCCGACCGAAAAATACCCCCACATACAAAGTTTCATCGAAATCGGGTCGGCCGTTTTCGAGTTCATCGCGAACACATAGACACACAGACACACAGACAGACAGATCTTCCAAAATATATAATAGATATTATGACATAAACGTCTCGTCCCATACACATGTATGAGCGTATACGTCTCGTTACAGGACAACATGAATAGAACATTCAATGTCAACAAGTTACATGTAGGGTTCTTTTTACCTTTAGTTTACCTGTATATTTGTATGCTTATTGTACAAATAAATAGATCTATCTATCTATCTACGCGTCTCGTCACATATATATGTATTATTGTATACGTCTCGTCCCATATATTGCTATGATTAATTGTATACACTTGAATCTTAATAAAAGGTAAAGCAGTTTACAACAACATAGTATGGAGCCATGAATACATCATCAATATTAGAGAAATACGTGATATATTTTCCATAGTAGTCACTACTAAACTGAAGCCACTTAGTCATATGTGAGCTGTGTAAGTACGTCATGAGGTCCATTGCTGAAAATATAAAACAACGCATAATATATTGGAAACGCCTGACGAATATTGTTGAGGTTCGATATACGTGCAGTCATTGGTGTGATGAACGGGTTGATGGTGGACCTTCATAATATTTCCATTGAGATACACATACCCTATACTGATATATGTGTGCCCGGATGGATGGACGGCCCAACATAAAGACACTTGTGATGTAATTTCATTTGTTATATGTCACCAAATTGACTTATGTGCTGCACCCCATAATTCCGTACATGAGAAGTGTTCTTGTTTTAATCTGATGAACATGAGGCCCTTTTCTGTGCACTAGATGCCCCCATCCAGTTTTCGATGAGCCTGACGGACACATGTAGTGAAACATTGAAACCGTAGGGCCATAAACCAGGCAAACAAATACAAATACCGTTAACGTCACGTGCTCTTCTCGTTTCCGACGAGCGTTATTTGGACATCAGTTAAACAGATGTGCGTTATGTATTGCGTGTAAACAATGGGGTTGTTTTCGCATCTTTAGAAATATAATTCTAACCGTACGAGGGATATGGATGGGACATACACCATTATACAATTGGTGATCAAACGGTTGGTACCAAATCTAAATCACCTATGTATTTTGTGCGGATTGTGTGCCGCTTTTAGGGTAGACTTTGTGCAGATTATATATATTGCATAGCGATGGTAAATGAAATTAATTATCAACTGATTATTTCTTACTTGATCAGATTTAGTCCCTGTACTTGGGTTCACTTGGGACAATGTGGAATTCCACCCTGATCGCTCCATCGCGAAAATATTGGTTCTTTGGGTCCATGAGCTCCTGAAAAACGTATCGTTGTCTCGTGATTTAAGGCTTAGATGCATCTTTCCCAAAAACTGTTATACATCTAGATATTTTAGAAAATGTTGTTCTCCAACTACATATATGGAAATAGTTCCTCCTTATGTAGATTACCATACACGAATCTGTACGTTCGTGGCATGTGGATATCATATTATAATAATTCAAATTCAAAATTCAGCTTTGGCACATTGCATCTTATATATGCATGGTATAAACCTGACTATACTACTAACTATACGTAACATATATGGCGACATGAACAAGGCTACACGTAATGTGTCGAGGCATGTTTATAATATATAATATGACTGTCGCGCACATTTGACCGGTTATTATTTGCAACTGCCAAGCGTGGCAGGTGCGTGTACATGTTCAATATACCCGTAATGTATAGGGCAAGCATGACAGGTTCGTGTACATGTGCAATTTACCCGTAATGTATAGGCCAAGCTACTCTGATATTAATCAATCTCCCACTGATACAAGTGAACACCCTATGCACGTGACAGAGCGTCCTGAAGAGTGCCCGGGCCGGTGAATTGGGCGTAAATTGTAAATACCGGGTGGGAAGAGTGCCCGGGCCGGTGAATTGGGCGTAAAGAGTGCCCTGAAGAGTGCCCGGGCCGGTGAATTGGGCGTAAATTGTAAAATACCGGGTGGGAAACAGCGTTGATGCTGAGCGGCTTCAGTTCCCCGGCCCGTAAGAGTGCCCGGGCCGGTGAATTGGGCGTAAATTGTAAAATACCGGGTGGGAAACAGCGTTGATGCTGAGCGGCTTCAGTTCCCCGGCCCGTAAGAGTGCCCGGGCCGGTGAATTGGGCGTAAATTGTAAAATACCGGGTGGGAAACAGCGTTGATGCTGAGCGGCTTCAGTTCCGTTCAGAGTCCCCGGCCTGTGATGCTCTTGGTCTTGAACTGTTTCGGTTTAAGCATTATTTATCCCATGAATAAAACAACAATATAACTTAATTCAAAGTAGTATATATAGATACAACATCATGGACCTGATTCGACACCAAGCGTATGGGCTTATGTGCGTCCTTTCCGGCGGGAATCAGTTTTGTATCTATCCCACGTGTTCTTATTTAATACTATTACCCCACCATGTAGAAGTTAGATATCGTGAGTTACCATGTCTCCAATTAAAATTGACAAATCAGCAATCAAAATAACTCGCCTAGTATGAGAATATACCATGTCAATAAACCGGAAGTTGTCCTAATACCAGGCTAATACCACAATTTTGAATTGATGCATGTTCCCTCCCCCTCGCACCAAATAATGTGAAATTTAATGAATATTAAAATATTAAAATCGGAAATGCGATTTATTACGACAGCGCTGCATTTGGACGTTTTAATTACATTATTGGAGTACGAGACCAACGATCCAATGTTGACGTCATCTTTCTCTGTACTGAAATTGAAAACTAACCGGTTGTAACTTGTAACTAAGTCTTGAATGGGGTCATCGCGGAAACAAAATGGAGTTTGGTGCAATCTTATGTTAATCATGTTAGTTCTTATTGTAATGGAGTTTGGTGCAATCTTCAACTCTCTATTGCTGTGAACTTGTTTGTTACTAGTTTTGTCGAACGCTTGTGGCTCGTTGTTCTCAGGAAGGATACAGGGCGAAATAATATCAATGATTTGATGCGAGATACTTGTAGTTTGATGACTGTGTATGGCAGTATTAAACGTAGTTTCCCGCTGTCACATAGATATGTATTGCTGCTTTGATATTTATTAATAATATGTACTTGCTTCACTAGGTCATTTCACCTTTGTCTGTGGTCAGTATATACAGTATATAAATATATATTTTGTCCTTGTCTGTGGTCAGTATATACAGTATATAACAAAGATAAAGCACGAGAATTTCCTTCAATGTCCCTTAGTATACCGTCAATTAAATTTCGCAAGTAGTTTTGTAATTTGGCAAATTTAATTTTTGCAAAACATTTGCCAAGAGAAAATGTTGGTTCAGTGCGAACGCTAAAGGTTGTATATCGTCTGAGTGGAATGCGACTACTCCCATCACCAATTTCTGTATCGTCTGCCAATCTTATATTCTCCGGTTTAATTTCGTCCGTTGATTTATTTGTGTGTATATTAACCATCACGACATTACGCTGGTTTATCTGTTTGTACCTGCTGTTTTTCCACATAATACTTTAATGATTTGTTCATGCAGCGTGTTAATTGTTTTCTTCGTGTTCTACCCATATTTTCTCTGCTGAAGCGTTCTGTTCTTCTAATAAAGTATGCTGCTTGCTAACTAACTAACTAATGTGGTTCTCGGTGATAGGGATTTTGTGTTCCATCGTGATCTTTATTTTAAGTTTTTTCTCATGCATACTTTGTATTCAGTTTTTCCTCTTATTAAATCTAGCCTGTCTTCACTTCTTGTTTATCTCTTTTCTATTCTTTAAATAGAGTTTTCCATTTTCTTTAGTTGTGTTTGTATGTCATCGTTATGTCTTGACTTTTTTGCGACATGTTTATTTTTGAACGCACCAAACCGAGCGTCGGCTATTTTGTTAATGATAGTATCAATATTGCAGTCAGTCTGCTAAAAATCCCCATATAATATCTACATGTATTTTCTTATCAGGTGGTTTAAGTATTTCCGTTTTGTCCTTGTGTTGACTGTTACATTCCAGACATTCTCATCACGTTACACACATTCATATTAATCGATATAGTTTATCTTGTGTTGAAAAGTTTCATGATCTTTCTGTTTCGTTTGAATTACGATACTGTTATTATGTTCTCAAATGTATTACATTTTCCGCTACATTTAATCCTGTTTTATTATCGCACAAACAATGCACTCGAGTTGTGTATCTATTAGTTTAGACCCGTCTGTCATCGTATTTGCCAATGGTGTCTTCTATTTTTCAAGAAATTAGGAGATCGCTGTTCAATGTTTCCTCTCATCTATGTTATGGTTTGTTTACACTTTCCGTGTAAGTTCCGCGTTATCCTTACTTGATTGTGACAGTATACATCATATATATTTAATAACTATAGCATGGAATGGAGTTGACTACGTGGTTATTGTGAGGTGGGTATAGTTCACGACGCGAACCGAAGTGAACTACATTCACCCACAGGGCAATATAGTCTATACCCTCGTAGCCAACAACAAGACATGCTCTATGTACTATATATCACCGAACAATTCGAACTGTATCATGCATAGCACACATAATTATATATCATACCAACACCAACTGAGAGTCTGTTCAAATGCCCGTCATAAGACGTTAATATAAATAATGTACAACTCGTTTTACTGGGTACAGACATGATCATTCACTTACCGATAAACAGTTTCACAGTGTATAAACCGTACAAACATTAAATCGGAAGTTGTTTTCGAAAAGACGAAAATGCTATTTTTAGAACGTAAATGTGACAGAAATATCACAACAACACCACAAAATCCAGGTTTCAGGCGGACACACGGTTGCAGGCGGACACACGTGTGTAACATATATGGACATGCCCTTGGCTCGAGTGTATTCACAATTTGAACGTAGATAGTATTGATTTGGACACCCGCTCTGAGTCTATGTACGCCTAGTTGTTTAAGTTGATGATCTCTAGTTGCCAAAAATATGTACGCCAAGTTGTGATGATGGGATTTATGTGAAAAGACGAACACATGAATTAGGTATCCATATTAGAGATAGTCGGCCTCCCGATGGTCATTATTAACCTTCAACCACAAGAGAAAGGCACTGTTCCGCTCCACATCCGTTTTCCGATTCTGGGATAGGGACCCACCGCATCCAAACTGCTTCAAATGACTATTTTACTCAGTTTTCCTGATCTATCTTTTCTTATCAATGTCCCGTATCATGATTATATAAGCATTCCCACTTTTATATACCAACAGAACTGTAAAGTTTCAAAACAATTCTCCAATAAATGTGGGCTGTACGGTATGCTGATGGATTGACATTTTAAATCCAATATGGCTTCAGGTGCTCATGTTTGTTTTAAACAAATTTTGCGGAACAATGGAGGCTCCCATCTAGAGGCGACGTCGAAGATCCATATGGAGTTCGGTGACGATTGTGTGAGAAATGTGACCTGTAAGGTGTGCTAAAGGATTTGGTCATACAAAGAGTAAAATCCAAGATGGCCAAAATGGCAGCCATTTATTTTACAAAATTTGGGAAAAAATCGAAGGCACCCACCGAGAGGTCAGAACGAAGATACATATACAGATTGGTGATGATCGGATGAGGGATAAGTTCTGCATTTTGTGTTAAAGGATTTAGTGATGCAAAGAGTAAAATCCAAGATGGCTGCCAGTGGCCATATTTTTCATAAAAAATCATTACAATTTTACAGCTCCCATCTATAGGTGATCCTCGACCCATATACCGAATAACGTTGAAATCGGTCAAAGTTTGTTTTAACACATTTGTTTTATTTTATTACAGTGTTTTAATAGTCTATTTGTATTTGAAGAGTTAATATTACTCAATCCGAAATGTCGCTAGCAATCTGCGAAAAATTACTATTTCCTTGGCATTGACGGTAAAAGACCCATCAAAACTCAGAGTGATAACATCTCGATGTTTGAATTCTATTATTTTAATTTTAAGTGGCCCAGTAAATAGTCGGCGAGAAGACTTATCTGAACAAATTGCGGACGAAGATGGATAACTCTAAAAACAAGTGATTTTTTGTGTCAGATAGTTGACAATAACATGTTTTGGGCAATTTTATACTATAGTTGACTGTGATTAACATTAGTTTTGGGCAATTACTCTATTATTATAACTGACGCGGCATTTAAAAAAAAATGTTGTTGTTGGAATCTGATGATATGGGAACCATCGAATCGGATTGAGTACCTTTACTTGAAGAGTTTACATTTATTTGAAGACTCTATTATTGTGCTATGCTTTCATCAGGTTGAATAAATTATTTTTAATAGAACTATTTAAATATCAGCCTTTCCATGCCAATGTGCATTGATAGATCCTTGAGCATTTAGCAAGCTGACATTTTTATTAGCGGGATGGGGTGGTGGGTGGGCAAAACAAATATTACTCCTTGGTGTCATACCCCATTATTAACTGCTGGTGAACTCAAACCCCCACCAATGGTTAAGTGCATACATATTACATAATAGAAGCATTCTTAAAACCTTCTGTCCCATTATTTTGAAGAAAAATGACTCTAGGAAAAAAATTACAGGGCCAGGAAAAATGTGTAAGCAGGGCTGCAGAACCAACCACCACCCGGCCTAGTGTTCGGAAAACAATTGCAGACCCCACCCCTGACCTATACACAATTACATCACAGAATACAACATATTTCCTCAACCCCCAAATACGGATTTGTTACATGCGGAGTCGAATAAAAGTAACTAACTCGTATAGGAATACCTTGTTTGATTCAGGCAGAGTCTATAAGTTCAATGACGTGACATTTCGAAGACATAGTTATGTTTAAGTGGATCGAAAGGAACATATCATTACTGTACGATTCCTGTATAACATCACAACTAGTATTGTCGTCGTACACAACTAGGCGTACATAGACTGACGAGTGGGGTGTCCAAATAAATACTCTCTACTTTTAAATTGTGAATACACTCGAGCCAAGGGCGTGTTGATATATGTTACACACATAACGGCCTTTCCGTTGCAATATAGTGGGGTTTCCGACAGATGCTGGCTATGTGTTAAAATGACATTTGAAGAGGGAATTTTTGCGAGAATTTTTTTTTTCTGAAGTGATCAAAGGCCGCTTTTGTCTATTAAACACAGTCTTTCGCCCAAACGGAGCCCGCTTACGATCGGCAAATGTGTATGTACAATTTATAATTATGTTAGTAGATTTGGTGCGACCGTTTGTCCGTCTGAAACCTGGATTTTGTGGTGTTGTTGTGTTATTTCTGTCACATTTACGTTCTAAAAATAGCATTTTTCGTCTTTTCGAAAACAACTTCCGATTTAATGTTTGTACAGTTTATACACTGTGAGTTTAAGAGAAACATAAATGTAGCAAACATGTGTTGAAATTGGTAAATTGGAGGACACATTTATGTATATTAGACACACCTCAGTAAATTGGAGGACACATTTATGTATATTTGGACACACCTCAGTAAATTGGAGGACACATTTATGTATAATAGACACCTCAGTAAATTGGAGGACACATTTGTGGATATTTGGACACACCTCAGTAAATTGGAGGACACATTTATGTATATTTGGACACGCCTCATGTTTGGTATATGAGTGTGCTAAATGTAGCACGATAATATACAGGTGTAGTAGCCTGCTAACATCATATAGGACACATATCTTGACCAATCAAAAGGCCCCATGTCCAGTTGAGGTGACATTATACTAAATTGACGATTGACACGCGGTATTGGCATCGGTAAAATCTGATATAGTCTTGTGTTCCACCAGATCACTGTGACACAAACGTTTTTGACTTACCTTCCGGGAAATATCTGCTATACGATGCCACTTTTTGCCACTCTCACAACAAACCTTGGACGTGTAACCTACAAATAAGTGGTCAATATGTTAATATTCTTTTAATTTTGTATATATGATATATCAAAACGGGTTTGTATTGCTTGGTCGTTTTGTTTGCTTGTTGAAGTTTTTTGTTATTGTCACACCTACATGTAAGTAGAGCGCACATGATGTTTGGGTATAATCACATAAACAGTTAAACACTAAACTGTTATGTTTAACTGTTCTTTTCTGGTTGCTATAAAGTGAGTTAATTGTGTAGCAGACACCGACTGGGAAACAGAAGATATACCGATACAATGCGCGTGTTGCTCACATAGTTTGGTAAACCGTATTGCCCAGATAGCAAACAACATGTTGCCGTCATCGTCTGCTATTTCCGTGACAGACGCAATGGAACGTTGACACTCATCATACTTTATTTTAATAAAACGAGTTTTGAAACACCGAAGCCGCCATTGTGCATACGGCTTGTGTACTTACGTGGTTTCGGCTCCAGCTATACACCTATATGATCGGTCGTATAGCAGAACATGATTGGTACGTTACTTATGATCGGTCTTATAGCAGAACGTGATTGGTACGTTACTTAGGATCGGCCTTATAGCAGAACGTGATTGGTACGTTTCTTAGGATCGGTCTTATAGCAGAACATGATTGGTACGTTTCTTAGGATCGGTCTTATAGCAGAACATGATTAGTATGTTTCATTGACAGCTCTAACACCCGATTAATTAAATAGAACACTAAAATGAACTGTTTAATTTTTCATTTCTGGTTTCTATAAATTGGTAATTTCACAAGTTCACCCCAGCGACCTGATTGTGCAACATAGTCCGAATGGGAATCAGAGGCTATACCATAAAATACATGACTACGCCCATTTATTCATAGCTCAATATAACATTTTTAAACAATAATTGATGTATACAAACAACGAGATGTTGGCGACGACATAACGAGAAAAGACTATTCCTGCTGTTCCCAAAACCGACGGATATAAATAAATCATATAATTATTTTAATTATTTAAATAAATATAGAATGTTTTTGGAAAAGAAGATATATAATAATTATTCGTCCATCGATTAGTTAAAAACATAGCATATATGATTTATATATGGAATGTTATGAGGAGATGTGGTCATAGGTCAGTTAGAGGATCTAAATGAGATGAAATGGAACACAATTGTAGGAAATGTAGAAACCTGATTATAGTTAAACAGATGCTTCCAGTAATTATGAATGAATCAACATTCGATTAATACTCAATCGATTAATATAAGTAAAACGGATTACTCACTGAACAATCCGGACATCTAGTGTGTGCAAATTTGTTTTTCATGTTGTAGGTATATCCTGTACTTTATTTAAATACAATGAATTTTGAAACACCGAAGTCGCCATGCATTGTTTATTTAATTATGTAGTCCTGACTCCAGATTAACATTTTAGGGCCGGACTTATAGTAGAACAGGATTGGTGTGCTTCATTGGCATCTCTAAAGTCCAGTGGATTAGTATCCGCTACCACATGCCTTTGATAACATTCAAACACGTTGTATTTTAATTGATGCGGAATTGGTTATACCCCAGGCGGATTTGGATAACAAATATCATGTTCGATGAGATAGGACACATGCTACGCACACGATAACATAGCGAAAGATACTTAATCGGGTCTCAATATTATTTAGCGATTGATATTCAAGCACAGTAACTGATGCCATGCGAGGTTTGGATTACCTTTCGAAATGAGTGTCCCAAGTTAATCGGAAGGGAGATAACTCTATAACCATGTACATGTAAAACGTACTTTGATGAAAATAACGGAGATTTGTATGACGAATTTACAAAACCACAAGTGATACACTTTGTTCTAATGTAAGTCACATTCTCCTATTTTGTGGGCTGGACTTGAGGTGAGGTTAGTGCGTCGCTCTTTATAATACTTCATTAAATATCTCCGTTATTACGTCAATAACCCTAGCCTCAATCCTAACATCGCGCGTCACGTGTTATTGCGATTGAATATCAATCTCTATGTCATCTTGAACCCTAATTTAGTATATCTCGCTATCTATACGTGTGCGTATTGGCTGGTAGGACATGTAACAGAAAATGTGATACACAGAAGACTCGTAGTATATATGTCAATAGAAATCAATCGATTATATCAACCACTCACCAATTGCACATCGGATAAAATGTTACATACATTATTTGTCATCAACTCCCTCACTTCAGGAAAAAGATGTGATTCAATTCAACATGAGTGGATCCAGACAACACTGGCCCTTTTAGTATCATGGTAGCAGTGCAACCATCCATAACACAATTATGCAACTTGTAACAACCACAACATGATAATGTTATAGGTGATGTTGTTCAATTCGGCATCTGGAAATGTTTGCATACAACATGTTACGTCTAATTATAATAGTTGGAATAACTGAGAATCGCCGATAAAGGAAAACACCTTATTATCGTTGATGCAACCAACCCTTGGCTATGCAATACTCGAAGCGAACATGAGCGATCTCAAATGTAGAAAATAATGACATTTACTAGAACTTAAATATTATTGGATATTATTTTCCTAAATTCATGCTGAAAAAAGATCAATTGTGTATGTACATATTGTTTGTGCCGAATACGGACACACGTGTCTTCCAATAAGATATACATAAACAGGAAGGTTAACAACCATGTCATGGCTTGAGCTACTTATCGTCCGCTATTGCTTGGTGTTGCAGCACATATATGTTATCACAAACGGAGACACAAAGAACCGATATGGCCCAGGTAGATGTAACTATATGTTTACGTTTGAAGAATTAACACTAATAAAGAGGATCTCACATACATTATATTTGTACATGCACATGTTTAGATGGACGACTGACGCCTTATGGATAAAACGAGGACAAGCGTAGGCTGTTTATATTATTTTTGATCCGGTGAACATAATTGAAGTTAAATATTTTACAACATACTTTTTCCCTTAGTGGACTTGTTTTCCCACCTTACAAGACTCACAGTTACTTCTGCTTCGCATGATCTGCAAAAAAGGCGATACAATATATAAACTCGCACAAAAGTTAGTCTGGAGCTGATAGGGTAGCCATGCACCCGCCAAGACTTAACTTCAACCCACTCATTTTCTTCCGTATTATGTTCTTCACCTTTTAGGCATTGGTAACACGTACACAGTGGCCGTGCAGAAACAAGACAAGTTGCCGTCCATTTGATCAAAATTATAGTGAGAAAATGTAGTCAAACATATACAAATGCATATATGTGTGTGCAGCTAATACAATATAGTGTAAAATTGGAACTCCCCATGCAAGATGGCAATTGGAAAATATGACGTGTTTCACCTGAATAATTCAAATCAGTTTCTGCTGTTTGGAACTGGTTGCTAATTGTGACACTTTTTTGTTCACCACAAAGAAGTCACAATTGGGATTCTAGTCACATTTCAACAAAACATGAGCAGAAATGTGTAATGTAAATGAGGCATACCATCGCCCATTATTATTTCAACTCAATGGAACCAAAACATATGCACATTGGCTCAACATGGCCGCCAAAATATTAAAAATGGTATCCATTGCCCAGCATGCCCTGTAATGCTTACAAGTTATTGTTGTTGAATACAATCATCTATTCTGCCTACTATACGTTGAATATTAACATGCTTGATGCACCTTCATCAATTATTACTATAGTACCCAAGACATTACCATAACTATTGTTTTCTCTCACAACACAGTCGGAAAGTAAAATGTGACTTGTACTACATTTAGCATGTATTGTTTTGCAATCTCAAATGTGTCAGACTAAGGTGTATATAATTAATCAAGATGGCTTCCAAAATGGCAACACAATTTGGTAAAAAGTTGATTGTTCACATATAGCCCGAACATTATTGTTATGCCAAAAAGGTAGCAACTGTGACTCATTTGGTTACTAAACATGCTAGCTAATCAGTTGAGAAATAAATATTCTATTATCTGGTTTTCCTAGTACGTTAAGATGGATGACATTTTAATTTAAGGTATTCAGTGCCCATGTTTTTGGATGGAACTGGGCAGACATTCGAAATGGAACTGAGAGGGACAACAATATGTGGCTATTCTGGCCAAGTAGCATCAACATTTATCAACTATAACATTGTCAGGAAAATCGTTTAACGTTTCCACTATTGCGCACAAACTCTGCTGTAACCTCTCTATCGATTAACGTAGCATTCAGTTAGTGCAGAAAGCGATAGCTACCCATTATGTACACATGTGAACCAACCAGGACCACACAATCTCTCTATATATACATAAACACCACACACGTTCATGGTCATATGGCCACTGGCTTTATACACATGCACCTCATCCATGACAATGCAGCCACACTTGAGTATAACCGTACACACTACACATTACCACGCAACCAGTGTAACACCAAGTATTCGCCAACACCTGACCAATTACCATTCAGTCACTCTGTAGTATACATATTCACCACATTCATCACCATACAGTCAATCCTTGTATGCCTATTCACCTCGCCAATGGCCACAAGATACACACACATAGCCAGATAGCCACTCAAAATATGCATAACTAGAAGGTGACCCGACTTCGTCCGGGCAATTCAAAAACCAAATTTCAAGTCGATAGCTCCACCCGTTTCCGAGATCTGGTCTGTGCATGCGCGAAGCTGGCGTCGCACGGGTTCGGCGACCCGATAAAATTCGTATCCAGGGCAAGATACATTCACATACCAAATTTTAAGTCGATAGCTCCACCCGTTTCCGAGATATATATATTGCCCAATGTCATTTGCGGATACCTCGGCCGGTGATGAGTTAACGCGACATCGGCCGGTTAAGAGTTAACGCGATCACGTCACGATCTGTTGATGGCGTAATATATTTACGCAATGTTTTTCGATGAGCGAAGCATGGTCCTGCGTTCTTCCCGATAATTAAGGTAGAAACTTTAAACGTACACAGGCGTGTGATACATCATTGGAAAGATGAAGCGCCACAGATTCTAACCGTGCAAATTATATGACTGGCAATTTATTATTCGCGCTATATCGAATCGATTTGTGAGCACCGAACTTAAATATATTAGCGCAAAACGGCGTAAAAACAGATTTGACCTCGGCACGTGAAAAGTTGAGCTCGGATCTGAAAATTAATAGGCCTATGCCACTTCCCGACAGAAAATACCCCCACATACCAAGATTCATCGAAATCGGGTCGGCCGTTATCGAGTCCATCGCGAACACACAGACACACACACACACAGATCTTCCAAAATATATAATAGACTAGAAGGTGACCCGACTTCGTCCGGGCTTTGACCTTGAATTGACCATTTTGAAGGTCAAGGTCAGGTGGGGTCAAACACCAACACCCCAAAAATGGTGGAAATCGGACCAGCGGATACCGGGAAATCGGCCCAGCGGATACCGAGATACCCTATGCATCAAATTTCGCCAGTTCAACCCGATTTGATTTCCACTCAAGTATATAAACGCGCCTCATATACACACGCTCATTAATTATCAAGTTTCAACGTAAAGATAAATTACCATCGGTGCCCGAGATATCGCCAAGACGTCTGAAACAGTCAAATGCATCGGCCGGTTAGGCGTTAACGTGATCTAACGTTATGACCCCTAACGACGTCATAGAAGTTACGCATTGTTTTTATCCTGATGGAAGATAGTACCACTTCTTCTTGATAATTGAGGCAGATAACTAAAACGGATACATACGCATTATATATCGTTGGAAAGAGGAAACACGAAAGATTCTCACAGTGTCATTATTATGACTGGCATTTTATTATTTGCGCTGTTTCGAATCGATTTGTAAGCACCGAACACCGTAACACAGCGTAAAAACATATTTGAAATCGGCACGTGAAAAGTTGACCTCGCACGGACAAATGGACGGGCCCATGTTCGTTCCCGGGTCGAATTACGTGTCCGTACCAAGTTTGGTAGAAATCGGTCAAGCCGTGTTCGAGTCCATCGCGAACACACACACAGATCTTCCAAAATATATAATAGACTAGAAGGTGACCCGACTTCGTCCGGGCTTTGGCCTTGAATTGACCATTTTGAAGGTCAAGGTCAGGTGGGGTCAAACACCAACACCCCAAAAATGGTGGAAATCGGCCCAGCGGATACCGGGAAATCGGCCCAGCGGATACCGAGATACACTATGCATCAAATTTCGTCCGTAAAAATCCGCCAATTTAACCCGATTTGATTTCCACTCAAGTATATAAACGCGCCTCATATACACACGCTCATTAATTATCAAGTTTCAACGTAAAGATAAATTACCATCGGTGCCCGAGATATCGCCAAGACGTCTGAAACAGTCAAATGCATCGGCCGGTTAAGCGTTAACGTGATCTAACGTTATGACCTCTAACGACGTCATAGAAGTTACGCATTGTTTTTATCCTGATGGAAGATAGTACCACTTCTTCTTGATAATTGAGGCAGATAACTAAAACGGATACATACGCATTATATATCGTTGGAAAGAGGAAACACGAAAGATTCTCACAGTGTCATTATTATGACTGACATTTTATTATTCGCGCTGTTTCGAATCGATTTGTAAGCACCGAACTCAAATGAAAGTCCCGTAACACAGCGTAAAAACAGATTTGACCTCGGCACGTGAAAAGTTGACCTCGGATCTGAAAATCAATAGGCCCATGTTCGTTCCCGGGTCGAATTACGTGTCCGTACCAAGTTTGGTCGAAATCGGTCCAGCCGTGTTCGAGTCCATCGCGAACACACACACACACACACACACAAACTCACAGATCTTCAAAAATATATAATAGACTAGAAGGTGACCCGACTTCGTCCGGGCTATTCAAAAAACAAATTTCAAGTCGATAGCTCCACCCGTTTCCGAGATCTGGTCTGCGCATGCGCGAAGCTGGCGTCGCACGGGCTCGGCGACCCGATAAAATTCGTATCCGGGGCAAGATACATACACATACCAAATTTCAAGTCGATAGCTCCCCCCGTTTCCGAGATATATAGCACAATGTCATTTGCGGATACCTCGGCCGGTGATGAGTTAACGCGACATCGGCCGGTTAAGAGTTAACGCGATCACGTCACGAACTGTTGATGGCGTAATATATTTACGCAATGTTTTTCGATGAGCGAAGCATGGTCCTGTGTTCTTCCCGATAATTAAGGTAGAAACTTTAAACGTACACAGGCGTGTGATACATCATTGGAAAGATGAAGCGCCACAGATTCTAACCGTGCAAATTATATGACTGGCAATTTATTATTCGCGCTATATCGAATCGATTTGTGAGCACCGAACTTAAATATATTAGCGCAAAACGGCGTAAAAACAGATTTGACCTCGGCACGTGAAAAGTTGAGCTCGGATCTGAAAATTAATAGGCCTATGCCACTTCCCGACAGAAAATACCCCCACATACCAAGTTTCATCGAAATCGGCTCGGTCATTTTCGAGTCCATCGCGATCACACACACACATACAAACACACAGATCTTCCAAAATATATAATAGACTAGAAGGTGACCCGACTTCGTCCGGGCTATTCAAAATCCAAATTTCAAGTCGATAGCGCCACCCGTTTTCGAGATCTGGTCTGCGCATGCGTGAAGCTGGCGTCGCACGGGCTCGGCGACCCGATCAAATTAGTATCCGGGGCAAGATACATTCACATACCAAATTACAAGTCGATAGCTCCACCCGTTCCGAGATATATAGCCCAATGTCATTTGCGGATACCTCGGCCGGTGATGAGTTAACGCGTCATCGGCCGGTTAAGAGTTAACGCGATCACGTCACGATCTGTGGATGGCGTATTATATTTACGCAATGTTTTTCGATGAGCGAAGCATGGTCCTGCGTTCTTCCCGATAATTAAGGTAGAAACTTTAAACGTACACAGGCGTGTGATACATCATTGGAAAGATGAAGCGCCACAGATTCTAACCGTGCAAATTATATGACTGGCAATTTATTATTCGCGCTATATCGAATCGATTTGTGAGCACCGAACTTAAATATATTAGCGCAAAACGGCGTAAAAACAGATTTGACCTCGGCACGTGAAAAGTTGAGCTCGGATCTGAAAATTAATAGGCCTATGCCCGTTCCCGGTCGAAAATACCACCACATACCAAGTTTCATCGAAATCGGCACGGTCGTTTTCGAGTTCATCGCGAACACACAGACCACACACACACACACACACAGATCTTCCAAAATATATAATAGACTAGAAGGTGACCCGACTTCGTCCGGGCTTTGACCTTGAATTGACCATTTTGAAGGTCAAGGTCAGGTGGGGTCAAACACCAACACCCCAAAAATGGTGGAAATCGGCCCAGCGGATACCGGGAAATCGGCCCAGCGGATACCGAGATACCCTATGCATCAAATTTCGTCCGTACAAATCCGCCAGTTTAACCCGATTTGATTTCCACTCAAGTATATAAACGCCTCATATACACACGCTCATTAATTATCAAGTTTCAACGTAAAGATAAATTACCATCGGTGCCCGAGATATCGCCAAGACGTCTGAAACAGTCAAATGCATCGGCCGGTTAAGCGTTAACGTGGTCTAACGTTATGACCTCTAACGACGTCATAGAAGTTACGCATTGTTTTTATCCTGATGGAAGATAGTACCACTTCTTCTTGATAATTGAGGCAGATAACTAAAACGGATACATACGCATTATATATCGTTGGAAAGAGGAAACACGAAAGATGCTCACAGTGTCATTATTATGACTGGCATTTTATTATTCGCGCTGTTTCGAATCATTTGTAAGCACCGAACTCAAATGAAAGTCCCGTAACACAGCGTAAAAACAGATTTGACCTCGGCACGTGAAAAGTTGACCTCTGATCTGAAAATCAATAGGCCCATGTTCGTTCCCGGGTCGAATTACGTGTCCGTACCAAGTTTGGTCGAAATCGGTCCAGCCGTGTTCGAGTCCATCGCGAACACACACACACACACACAGATCTTCCAAAATATATAATAGACTAGAAGGTGACCCGACTTCGTCCGGGCTATTCAAAAACCAAATTTCAAGTCGATAGCTCCACCCGTTTCCGAGATCTGGTCTGCGCATGCGCGAAGTTGGCGTTGCACGGGCTCGGCGACCCGATAAAATTCGTATCCGGGGCAAGATACATTCACATACCAAATTTCAAGTCGATAGCTCCACCCGTTTCCGAGATATATAGCCCAATGTCATTTGCGGATACCTCGGCCGGTGATGAGTTAACGCGACATCGGCCGGTTAAAGAGTTAACGCGATCACGTCACGATCTGTTGATGGCGTAATATATTTACGCAATGTTTTTCGATGAGCGAAGCATGGTCCTGCGTTCTTCCCGATAATTAAGGTAGAAACTTTAAAAGTACACAGGCGTGTGATACATCATTGGAAAGATGAAGCGCCACAGATTCTAACCGTGCAAATTATATGACTGGCAATTTATTATTCGCGCTATATCGATTCGATTTGTGAGCACCGAACTGAAATATATTAGCGCAAAACGGCGTAAAAACAGATTTGACCTCGGCACGTGAAAAGTTGAGCTCGGATCTGAAAATTAATAGGCCTATGCCACTTCCCGACAGAAAATACCCCCCACATACCAAGTTTCATCGAAATCGGGTCGGCCGTTATCGAGTCCATCGCGAACACACACACAGACAGACACACACACACACACAGATCTTCCAAAATATATAATAGATAGTCGGATTATATACATTTATCTGTTTAGCAAATGCTTGAAACACCGCTGGTGGACAGAACTTGATCATACTCTATCAGTTGTCGTACACACCCAATTATATACATTTATCTGTTTAGCAAATGCTTGAAACACCGCTGGTGGACAGAACTTGATTACACTCTATCAGTTGTCGTACACACCCAAATCTCGTTTTAGATACCCCATACTTCTTGGTTGAAAACTAAAATATACATCAACACACTGTCAAGGTCATGTCGCACGGGCAAATGAATATGCTTATGAGACTCCCCATACGAAGGTACCCCCACATACCAAGTGTCATCGAAATCCCGTGATATTCGGGCGTTTGACCTTGAAATGACCCGATTTCAAGGTCAAGGTCACGTCGCACGGGCAAATGAATATGCTTATGAGACTCCCCATACGAAGGTACCCCCACATACCAAGTTTCATCGAAATCCCGTGATATTCGGGCGTTTGACCTTGAAATGACCCCATTTCAAGGTCAAGGTCACGTTGCAAATTAATAGGCCCATACCACCCCCGGCCGAAAATACCACCACATACCAAGTTTCATCGAAATCGGTCCGCCGTTTTCGAGTTCATCGCGAACACACACACAGACAGACAGACACACAGACAGATCTTCCAAATATATATAACTAGAAGGTGACCCGACTTCGTCCGGGCTTTGACATTGAATTGACCATTTTGAAGGTCAAGGTCAGGTGGGGTCACGATTTGACCCATCCAAAACACTCCCTGGAAACAATTACCACTAAGTATCAAATTTCGTCAAAATCCGTCAGGCAGTTTACCAACACCAACACCCCAAAAATGGTGGAAATTGGCCCAGCGGATACCGGGAAATCGGCCCAGCGGATACCGAGATACCCTATGTATCAAATTTCGTCCGTAAAACTCCGCCAATTTTACCCGATTTGATTTCCACTAAAGTATATAAACGCGCCTCATATACACACGCTCGTTAATTATCAAGCTTCAACGTAAAGATAAATTAGCATTGTGTAGTAAATTTTAACTAATTATTTTCTCGCCGTCAAAGTTGAACAATGTCGATGTTGTTGGCATTGACGGTTTGGGGCCACCGGTAGATTCCAACAGCGAAATAGCATTTCAGCTAAATGGATTCTTGGATGAGATTCCAGACCCGCGGGGTAAATGTAAACAACTTGAGCCTATGCGTGGTGTAAATATACAAAAATAAATATATCGACAATAGACCTAAGAATATCAGCTGTAACCAAATTTATATATCAGAAATTGTAAATGATTTATTTTGGGATAGATACACGATTCTTAATAGCCTGCAAATTGACAATATATATTGTAAATGTTATAATTTTGGGGAAAATACACGATGCGTAATTGCCTGCAAATTGCGTACGTTCGTCAACGTATGGATATAGAGTTATCCTCCCTGCATCGCAGTGCTAAATTCTGGCGTGTTAGCACAGCGGATCCCGAGATATGAGTTTTGAAGGTCAAGGTGACGCCGCACGGACAAATGATGGGGCCCATGTTCGTTCCCGGGTCGCATTACGTGTCGGTACCAAGTTTGGTCGAAATCGGTCCAGCCGTGTTCGAGTCCATCGCGAACACACACACACAGATCTTCCAAAATATATAATAGACTAGAAGGTGACCCGACTTCGTCCGGGCTTTGACCTTGAATTGTCCATTTTGAAGGTCAAGGTCAAGTGGGGTCACGATTTGACCAGTCCAAAAACACTGCCCGAACAAAAGTACCCGACAAACGTGCCCGTCGAAATCCATCCGGTTTTACCCGATTTGACCTTGAATTGATCATTTTGAAGGTCAAGGTCTGCTCGGGGTCACGATTGGACCCGTCCAAAACAATCAGTGGACAAAACTAACCCCACGTATCAAATTTCGTCGAAATCCCATCAAAATTGGCGATTTGACCTTGAAGTTACCCGATTTCAAGGTCAATGTCACGTCGCACGGGCAAATTAATATGCTTATGAGACTCGCCATAAGAACGTACCCCCACATACCAAGTTTCATCGAAATCCCGTGATATTCGGGCGTTTGACCTTGAAATGACCCGATTTCAAGGTCAAGGTCACGTCGCACGGACAAATAAATATGCCTATGTTCGTCCCCGGCCGAAAATACCCCCACATACCAAGTTTCATCGAAATCGGCTGGGCCATTTTCGAGTCCATCGATTACACACAAACACACACACAGATACACACACACACACAGATCTTTCAAAATATATAATAGACTAGCCGATGAGCCCGACGCTGTCCGGGCTATTCAAAAACCAAATTTCAACCGATAAAATTCGTATCCGGGCAAGATACGTTGTCCGGGCGACGTTGTCCGGGCTATTCAAAAACCAAATTTCAAGTCGATAGCTCCACCCGTTTCCGAGATCTGGTCTGCGCATGCGCGAAGCTGGTGTCGCACGGGCTCGGCGCCCCGATAAAATTCGTATCCTGGGCAAGATACATTCACATACCAAATTTCAAGTCGATAGCTCCACCCGTTTCCGAGATCTCGTCTGCGCATGCGCGAAGCTGGCGTCGCACGGGCTCGGCGACCCGATAACATTCGTATCCGGGGCAAGATACATTCACATAGCAAATTTCAAGTCGATAGCTCTACCCGTTTCCGAGATCTGGTCTGCGCATGCGCGAAGCTGGCGTCGCACGGGCTCGGCGACCCGATAAAATTCGTATCCGGGGCAAGATACATTCACATAGCAAATTTCAAGTCGATAGCTCCACCCGTTTCCGAGATCTCGTCTGCGCATGCGCGAAGCGGGCGCCGCACGGGCTCGCCAATACGACAACGTTCACCGCCTGGTCAAACTACACACACGTACCAAGTGTCGTCCCGATCGGTCGAGAATCGTAGATTTGTATAAATGACAGACAGACAGACAAACAAACAAACAAACAAACAAACAGAGGTCTTCAAAATATATATGAGATATGGTCACATGAAACACCATTATGTAATGGATAGTATTCGAAACAGATGCGATTCGGTAAAAGAATAGACGAGGCGCTTGACCGAATTCCCGACGCTGAGAATATTAGTCAGGGTTAGAGCACAAGATTTGTTCTTCACCAGAAAAATCGAGTCGAAGACGAGATTTATTCTGGTAAAGAACTATTCGCGTGCTCTGGCCGATTTAGAGCCCAATTGATCCCACATAATTCAATCAACGGAAATGTGCCGTTGAGCGTTATTTTTACCACGACGCACAATCTGTGCGATGGCCGCGATTGGACACAATATCCGGTTAGCCACGCCCAACAACTTGATTAGCATGAACCGATCGCAGTCGAATGTGATTATATATGTCCGAAACAACACGGACTGGTCCCACTTTGAAGCGCCCGTGCGATTTGTCTGTTATGAGTTGCGTGTGCCTAACAAAGGGATACTCACTGAACTATTCCTTCGCCAGCCTTGGACATAGGTGTGCTTTACCAGAAATCGGGGAACGATCGCAAGAATGGGATTGTGCTCTAATCTAACTTACAACCCACCCATTGAATTGTCATTGGAGCCAACTATCCATTTGATCTGGTCCACAGCTCTGTCTTCATTACCTGAATATATGCCCAGAGTTCAGCACGGACAGTTATTGTTTACCACGGCAAAAAGCAACACGTTTCAATTATTATTTAATTCGAACTACGACTCGCCAGTTGAGGGACGTTTCCTCCGAAGTTTGCCGTTGCGCTATGGATTCGGAGAGTATATTCGAGCAATATAGTTATATCCAATTGTATTTGTTTATTTGTTTTTCTTTCTTGATTTAAAGATGCCCCATCCAATTCGACATCAATAAGTTAACATTCCATAAGATTTTATCAGGCAATAAAACATGAAAAATAATGGTCGTTATACATATGCATGACCAATACAGCACCACGAGAAACATCCACCATAATGTGATCAGAATGATCATAAACAGCTCATTTTCGACATTTCTCTCACTTGTCATCGTCCGTTGGTAATGAAGTAAAATGCTCTTTATAAAATGTCATTTTCCGAATATGCTGGCGCCAAACAACACGAGACCTGGTAAAACTGCCTCATTATTAAGAAGTCGAAAGCACACAAGAAGCTTGCATAACTGGGTATACTGATTGTCTTGTGTAGAATACGCAAGAATAGAAATATTATAGTGTCGAATCGTATGGAGTGTCTTGAATTTCCAATTATTATCAGAAAGACACCTACATGTACTAGCTTCAATTCTAAGTATCATACTACATGTATGGTTTATACACATGGACGTGCTAGACGTGACTCAGAGCAGAATGACACTCTAATTTCGCACACCTTCTCCTTCATGTTAGATTTTTCAAACTGAACGGTATCGTAACATTTCCAGTTATTGGACAATTCTTACACGGCATTGGCCATCCCCTGTGGTTAGCAAATTCCCACCAGTCCCATCGTAAGTGTTTGATTTCCAACTATTCCCCCACCACGATGACCTCATATATACCTTTTATGTATAACCTCCAAAAGTTAACAATTGGTCAGTGCACAAATGTATAACCGGTGTTATTTTTTCTTCGAAACAGCATACAATCGCGCAAACAGTGCATACATATCGCGTAAACAGTGCATACATATCGCGTAAACAGTGCATACATATCGTTCTATATATAGTTGATTAGTCACGACGTGTCTAGAGGGCTCCGGTGATTTCCCGGCTGCATCCCGTCCCTTTTAAACAGGCCGAGCTCGCAATGTCGCGTAATTTCATTTGCTTCCAAACCCGTTGCTTGGAATTTCCTAACTGTACCTATTGTGGGGAGGAATCATGAAACAATTTGAAATATGAGCCTGAACACTGTAATATCCTAGCATCGCATTATATATAAAAGTCTCACTCCAACAAAACTCGGGACTCGATTGGTTTTTTGTTTAAAACATTTTTTAAATCCGAACCTGACTGAAATCTGTATGGACTTAGAATATATATGTATAAGTCTAACTACATACACATTCAGGCCGCCATTGTTTTTGTTTTAGTTTGATTTATTGGTAATTTGTAATTGATTAGCAGGTTTTGACTGGCCAACGATTAGTGAGGTGGGAGAACAATTTTATTTTTTTTATTTTACTGGCCTCAAGATTTCCAAACTGCCACTAAGATTGGAAAATTCCCGTCAAACGTTTTGACCGAATGTAGGAAATTCCCCGCTAATTACTAACTACCCCACCCCATGTTAACGCCCGAGTCCCTGTTACGACATACGTTGTATGTATATTTTATTCTATTTTCTCGACTCGCGACCTTAAAAGAATGACGGGATCTTAAAAGAATGGCCATGGGTGTTAAATAACACTCGTGTGATCAAATAGCTTGAGCATTCTGACGGATATGAGCCGTGTCGGGACAAAGGGATAACACGCTTATGGGTTTTAAATCATTAAAAATCCATTACATTATTATGCCCTTGTCTGTGACTAGTTATGAATAGGCGCGTGCTTCCCGGGCGGTGCGTGGAAATTAGTTATTTATCACTTGATATTGCTCCAACAATATGACCTCGCATCGTTACATTGATTCTGGCGGATTACTACTATTTCGAAAACAGCGCATGACACCAACACTGGACAATGCAAAATTACTGCTTTGTTCATTATTGTTCAATTTGTGTGAAACTTCGTTGTACCAACGAAAATAGACACAAAAACGAAGAGGCGAATCGGGGGACTATTGTTTCCGTCCCAGTCCCAGAGCGCACAATACTGTCGTATACGGTTGTGAAGCATCTCAGCCAACTATGCAAATGTATGCATTTTTCAGCTTCTTTTGAGGACATGATTTAAAAAAAACATAAAGCTCTAGTTTGGTCATGTGATATACAAGATCTTCACTCGTTATGTTGGCATATCAGATTTTATGAAACTTGTTTGTTTGATTCACAACTCTTCTACGACTCATTTTGAATAAAATGTATCAAACTCGTTTCAAAACATATTATATCCCAACATAACTCGTTGGAGATCCGCTATATACATCCCATCCATGACCAAAGAGTCTCATCAGGCATACATATGCACCTCACCGATAACCAAAGAGCCACTCGCTATTTTATACTCATAATACTTCACGCATGACCATACAGCCTCACTGGTGTATACCCGTACTCCCACACATATGCGATTGATCGTCCGCATCAGTCGATAACACAATCATCAGCTAAAAGGCGCACACGCCGTGACCGTCTGATTATAATGCAAGGTCGTTTTCATTGACGTATGTAAGGTGTAATTATGTGACTATAATATATCAAAACCCCTAAAGTGAAAAGTAATGTGCAATATATGCGATGAAATGAGCATCTAATTTCGCAATTGACCAATTTTAATGAAATGTGAACAGGGACGTAATGACGACGGTGGGGGTTCTCACCCATCACTTTGGTTAAAATTGCATACCTGACATAACTTTAGTTGGAAATAGGTTTTAATTGTTCTCATGGTTTGATTTTCCAACATTTTCAATTTTGCTACTCTTGGTCAAATTTTGGAATGAAATGTCCATTATTTTGATTTTTTCAGAATGGACATTTCTAAAACTAGGGAAGATTTTGTTCGGTCTAGATGTTATGATATTGCAATGTCCGTGTTCAGATTTAAAACTGTTCTCACACCCGATGGAATTATGGTCGGCCCGGTGTATCCTGGAGCATCCCCCGGCCAGTTAAAACCCGCTAATCAATTTAAGAACTTAAATCGGTGGGAATTTGCATGTCCAATTATAGCACTAGATGTTAGGATTTCAAAATGTGCAGACTCAGATCTCAAAATGTACTCACACTGGGGTAAACTATGATAGCCAGTCAAAGAAAACTGATCGATGGGGAAACTGAAAGTATAATTCAAACGGGAACAATCTTGTGAGTTTGGTCTGGTCCAAAGAGGGTGCGAGTGTCGTTGGAACTTCTAACAGGGACATCCCAATGCAGACACAGACACATCAGCTGCATCGAATCGGCGATACGACTCAATGTCAAGCTAGTATAACACCCGAGGTAGGACAATACTGATCCTATCAAACAATCACACCGTAGCAAGACAATGATACTAACTAATGGTCAGCCTTGGCTACATTCACAATGACACGAATGAATACTTCGCGTGTGTATTGCTTGAGTATATGATGTGCATGATAAACGCGTGAGGTCACAAGCTTCGTACGTCTCGCCGCCAGTATACTCCTACACCTGACCCATGACCTTAGATGCACTCCTTGAATACATATTCACCACATTCGTGATCATAGTCACTCATATTATACATATTCACATCACCATTGGCCATACAGTCAGTCCCTGCATAATTATTCACCCCTATTAGCGCCAAGAATAATTACTAGTATTGTCCGGACCAGAGCATATGGTTTAATGCGATGACTCGTCCTAAACTAATTAAATATTAACATTACCTAACAGAGGTTACAATTAACAAGATAAAAGTGTCAATTGTGTTCAAAGACGGCACGCGATGTCTCCTAGGTGACAATATACAGTTGTCTCCCGTTGTCGAGGGAGACATTGAGTCGCCCGCCTGGTGTTATAATGCAAGACTATCTCTAAACACACACTACAGTAATTCATCTATTTCACATCACTATAACGTACTAAAAATCATAGATCTTATATACGCCACGCATTCGCAAAACACACCAGTTGTGGTGTTTGCTAATTTGCATATATTTAGTGAACACTAATATTCGAACTTATAAGTTGATACTTTTATCGGACAAGCGTTATTATGTACTTCGGTGATCCAATATGTTCATGTCGATATTATGGTGCAAGATTGAAAGGGTGGATCCGTTCAGGTTGGTTGGTTATAAATGTTTGCTGGTAGACAACATAATACATACGTGTGTCGCTAGTGAATGGTACAGTACGCTTATCCATGATATCAGACCTCTCCGCGATTTCTGCAATGTGATAACGGTGTGTTTTGCTAATCTGTGGGGTATATAAGATCTATGATTGTTTAGTACGCCGTAGTGATGTGAAATAGATGGGTTACTGCATTGTGTGTTTGGAGATATTCCTGCAACATAACATCAGGCGGGCGACAAAAACAATGCCTCCAGGGTCAGCGGGCGACAGTGTGATTTGTCGTCCGGCACGTGACAGGACATGGGCCAATCAGACGGGTGGAAAATAGGGAGGAGGATAACAAATCTCAATGTCTCCCTCGACAACGGGTGGCAACTGTATAATGTAAATCTAGTACAACACTCGATGTTGAAAGATTATGATCTTATAAAACAATCACACCGTATAGCAAAACAATAATATTAATGGTCAGCCTTGGCGACATGCACAATGGATAGATACACACAATACTGCGCGTGTGTATTGCTTGAGTATATGATGTGGATACACGCGTGAGTATAATACACAAGCTTCGTACATCTCGCCGTGAGTATATGATGTGGATACACACGTGAGTATAATACACAAGCTCCGTACATCTCGCCGTGAGCATATGATGTAAGGTACGTACATCTCGCCGCCAGTATACTCCTACACCTGATATATGACCATAGATTATCTCCATGTATACACATTCACCATATTCATGATCATAGTGACTCGTTTTATACCTGCCGATGACCATCCAGCTATATTCCATATATGAATATGCACTTCAATCATGACCGTACAGTCAATCCTTGTACACAAAATATCATAAATCATAGCCAAACAACCACCCCTCTGTATCCATACACCCATCCAAGACCATATACATGTAGACAACATATGCATACATATACACCTAGCTGTGGCAACACAGCCACCCACGGCACGTATGCAGTTCCCATTCATAGCCATACAGCCACTCCCGATAGACATAACCTACACACATATGGCAATGTAGCTATACTCAGCATATCCATACACTACATCAATGCCCATACAACCACATCGGCACATCGGTTATACCTGTAAAACAACAACACATGACCATACAACCATGCAGTTACTTCATTTATGCACATTCGCCTCAAACATCACCACACAGTCATTCCGTGTACACTAACATGACCATGTACATATCCTTGTAACCTATTCACATCATTAGTGACCATACATTAACTCCATGTATACATATTCACATCACCTGTGACCACACAGTAACTCCCTGACTACCACATTTACCTCCCCTGTATCAAGTTGATACTAATGGGCCAGGTTAGCCACACAGTATGGCTAATCTCAGTTCCATTTCAAAGTTCTGCCAATTTTCTTTCAAATATAATTATTGCCAGAATCCCAACAGAGGCTTTCGGAAAAATTCCATACTGCAACTTTAAAATGAATTTGTTATCCCCATAAGGAACTGGGACAACCATAATATAATTTTAGGGTGTGTGTATACATTAGACGGATAAGATCCTGTCCGCTTTAGTCGGTTAGTGATGATAATCGAGAGTTTATACTTCCCCGGATAAGAATTGAAGCTATCCGGCGTTGCATCTATCCGGTTTTCATCTTCTGGATAACATGATTTAATACAAGCACAATGTTGTATGGATTATAAATAGCTCTGCAGTTAAGTCAGGTGTTTACCTGGATCATGCCACCATGGATGGGTGCCTTTCAACAATTAACTCGAGCAATAATATATACCTTTATTGTCCTCCAATTTCTGAAGAGTGATACATATACATAATAGCGTATATACAACATGTTACAACAATATAGTCAAAATGAAAGAGCAAAAGTAAGTTTGGAGAAGAAAAAATATACACATATATGAACCACGTCCTAATAAATAGCACACAAAGTCATACACTCTTACAAAAGCTGACATTCAAGATACGCGCGAACATTTAAGAAAAAAAATGCAGACAGGCACACACGCACGCACAAGCTCGCGGACACTCACACACTTACCCCCAAGCTGACGTATAGTACGGATACAGACACGTTTATGTTACATGCAAGATAAACTATAAGCACACCTAATTTGAATTTTTGCCTGAATTACACGTTGAGTACGGACCACACGAAGAGCGCACCATGCACACAACTATATGGCTATATAGAGTTTGATCATCTGATGATCGCCACTCTCGCTTTCATACGAAAGGAATATTTATGTAAGAACAAGCATGTATGTGTTGCGCCTATACATTCTTGCACTGCTGGCAAGGAAGATAAGACATCGTTAAGTTGGGGAACCGAGGTCATGAATATATATTTATCACATGTAATTAACATGAGTGGATGTAAGGTTGTTTCAGCTACCCAATTTTAATTTCGGAAGAGGGGCGATGACTCTACATGTTATACACATCACCCGGTCAACTCAGGTTGACCCCATTAATACCAGAACTTAGACACAAGTGCATTTGAATGTACAGGCGCAAGGTAGGCTACGGTAACATATGGTAGAACATTATACGCCAGGCGTGAACAAATTCGATAAAAACAGGTAGGTTTGCCACAATGTGTGCGTATGGCCAACAATGAACGACACATAGTACATTGGATCTTCGATAAATGAGAACAGTTCAACAGGAAGATTTGTCAAATGTAACAGAAGGAGTTCTCCGTCGTCTAGCTCATTTGCCCATAGATAAAACAAGATGCCAAAGTTGTCGATCAACTCATACCACATTTTATTTCGAGAACAGCAAAGAGCTGGATGGCTGCAGTGAATAATAGCATGTTTAATTTGATCGTCATAGTTCATGTTGCATATCACACAGACGTCTGCCTTTGGTGTCGCTGTTGCAGCGATCAACTGAGCAACAGAATAAAATGCGATTTTGCTCTCTGAATACAAGCGACAGGAACGCCATAGATGAGACATTTGAAAATGAGTTTGAATTTGGCTAAATCTATCGAAAGACGGATCAGTTGTAACACTTTGTTCCCAGTTATGCACGCGTCGGTTATTGATTTCGGTTTTGACTAGGCGATTCCATTCCAATTTTGCAGGGAACAATCCGTTCTCCGAAAAGCTGTCCATATATTGGCTTAATTTGTAATAACTCAATTTGTCTTCGATATCTGCAAAGAACGAGCTCTTGTTTGGAATTTCATGTGACAAGTGCAAGTGAAGCCGGTTTACAAAAATCTCTTTGCAAGCCTTCGATGGCGAGAGGCGACAGCGGCTTCCAAAGAGGCTAAGTTTACGGGCATCAATGAACGATGAGATTGGGCCTATGCCCATGAGACCTTGAACTATGTCCGTCCGCGTTCTGACAGGAAGGTTCTGTATACGTTTTAGACAGAACCGATGGATCTTTTCCAGAGCACATGTATCCGAAACAGATATGCCACATAGAAATTCTGAGCCATATAGACCTTTTGGTAAAACCATCGTCTTGTAGATGATTGCACAGCTTGTCGGGGTTATTCCCCCAGCATACAGACCAGCATTGCTAAGGAGGAAAAATGTTGATCTAATTTTGTCAACAGCTCTCTCGGAGAGCTCTTTCACAAAGTTTTGTTTGCTAACATGAATACCTAAATGAGTTATTTCGTCTGTTTCGGATACGTTTCCAGCGCCCAGTCTCCAGCGTCTGTCTAAAGTGTCATTTTGCCTGTGTGTTTCATTGAACACGATTACCTTACATTTGTTAGGGTTATAAATAAAACGCCATTTTTGACTGTACATAGAACATATATCACATAAACGCTGGAGGCCGTAACTGGAAAGTGATAGCAACGTCATGTCGTCAGCTTGTGTCGGCGCTGAACAATTCGTGGAGAGAAGACGGAAACCAAAGTTTGTAGCTTCGAGTGCATGTATCAGATCATCAATATAGATCATGTACAGCAAGGGTGAGAGTATATCCCCTTGTCTAGTACCTTGCTTGATTTCGATAGATCTCGAAAGTGTGGAAGCGTGTTTGACAACGCATGTAATCCCACTGAGAAATTCATTTAGTAGGAGCCATATTCTCCCCTGAAATCCACGAAGGTTTAGTTTCAACAGAAGTCCATTTATCCAGACTGTATCAAAGGCTTTGTGTACGTCTAGAAAACAGGCAAACAGTTTGCTACTCTGCTCTTTTGTGTAGTTTATGCTCTCGTGTAATATGTACGAAGACATGAGACAGCTTACATGTTTTTGAAATCCGTTTTGTAAGGGGTGCACTTTGATGAGGCGTGGAGTGTTGCACTCCAAGCGACGTAGAATTATTTTCTCTAATGTTTTGTACATAACGGGAAGAAGAGTTATCGCTCGATAGCTATCAAAATTTGTTTTCGGCTTGTCTCCACCTTTGTACAATGAGACCATCAAGCCAGTTTTTGCTTTTGATGATATGTGCTGCAATTCGATCATTTTGCTTAATACATGAGCCACACAATTACTCAACTTATTACCTCCATATATGAGGTGTTCATAACAAATCATGTCAGGTCCTGGGGCTTTGCCCATATGCATGGACTTAAGAACACCATCAACCTCTTTGGCTGACACAGGATAGCGAAGAAGTGCGTCTGTTGAACTGGAATCAGAATCATTATAATTGTTGGATAATATTTTGTCAACACATGAATTTACGTATTCGTAGTGAGCATTGTCAAAGTTGTTTGATTCCAATGGAGAATATAAGCGTTCATAGTAATCTGCCCATGCATTTGTAATATCATTCGGATTTCTGAGGGTAGATCCATTGACGACAAATAAGTTATTGTTGTCTTCCTTCAGTTTAGTTTTGCGACGGTTAAAGAGTCTAAAAAATTGCTCTTGATTTATTTCGGCAGCTCTGTCTATTTCGTCATTTTCTTGTGAAAGGAATTTCGAGTTCGATTTGCGAAGCTCTTTGCGAAATGCACATTTGGCAGCTTTGTAGTAAGAATAAGACAAATGGTCGCACCCTCTAGGTCTACCTTCTGCAACCCATATGCGTCTAAAGCTACGCATGTCTCTATGTAAGGTGCTTAGGGTATCATTCCAAAAAGGTTTGACATGTGATTTAAACGACTTATGTGGTACGAAAAGTATCGACGCTGAATCTATGGATTCGATGATACCCGAGTAAAATGAATCTAGAGTAGTTTTATCCACGATAGGCATTTCGGGTAGCAGATTCTCGACGCAATGTTGATAGCACTCTAATGATGAATCGGAAGCAATAAATTTCTTCCAGTTCAACACACAACATGGTTCTTCGTGACATATATAATGAGAACCGAGGTCAATGCATATTTGCACTGGTCTATGATTTGAGTAATCGATTGCTGAGTCGACCAGAACATTTATCTCTTTGACAAAAGGTAGGTTATTTTTGTGTATCAAAATATGGTCGATTATGGTTCCTGACCCACCAGTTGCAGGAACATGGGTTGCGATCAGACGAGTACATGTGTCTGAATAGTTGACCGAGATGATTTTTCTGCGTGAGAGGAGTTTTGAAAAACTACGGTTTCTGGCATCTGATTTTTGAATATTTCCGTTCAAATCACCCATGACTATGACATTTCCAATTGTGGAATAATAATCGATCAATTTGTCCAACGCATCGATGTACTCTTGATATAATTTGACAGTATAATTGGTTGACGGGAGATATACCTGGAATATATAAACGTATTCTGATGATGCTAGTTGGAGTTGAATCCCGCATATCCGGTCATCATTAAGTTGAATGGTGGACACGGCATTATCCAGTTTCATGTGCCAAAAAATTGCAACTCCACCCTTATCGCGACCTCTCTGCATTGGTAATCTCTGCGAAAAATCACACACGGCGTGATACCGGTATGAGCTACTAATTGTATCGAGAATATGAATATTATGATTGTGAAGCCAGTGCTCGCTGATACCGAATATATCTACGTCCTGTTTTGCAAGCAACTGACACATGTATGGTATGCTTCCCATCGCCCCAGTGGCGTTCCAAGTTATAATATTCAGCATTGTGAGAAAAATTAGTGGAACAAACAAAGCAGTGATGCCTACATGTGTAAGATTGCAATAATTGGTAATCATTTTGGTGCAATACGAATCAAAAGTGTGCACACACAACACTGACAATTATGAGTGAGCTCCGTATGTGTAGGAACGCTCTCTGTTATGTCGATCCGAACTCTTCGTCGTTGGTTGTCGCCAATCGTCGAAAGATCTTTTGGAGAGCCAATGTCTGCAGACAACATCAATCGGCCAGAAACCTTCCTCCATGACTAATTCGAAGTCGTCAACATGAACATTTATCCTCGCTGAAACCGGTAAGTAGTCCCTCCCATCCCTTAATACTTTAACAACTGAATGTCGGATTTGGAATTTATCCAAGTAATCAGACAAAACGTCAGCGTCCACTTTCACGTCCAGGTGACCGACATTTTTTTTTTTTTTTTTAGACCCGGGGCTATTGCGGACCACTCATATCGGCTGGAGCACCCCGAAAGAGGTGATCCACCCTTACGAGATGGTCAAATTGCCTGTCGGGGTCAGTCCCCGCTAAAGCGGAAGTCCGTCAGTCAGTCACGACCACTCGTCCTCCTCAGGCTGCGAACCCACACCGTGGAAGTCCCGTCCGATGGGGTGACCATCGTCGGGGACGTATCTCACAGCACGGACTCGAGCCAAAAAGCCGAGAAGCGATCGAATGAGCATCAGACCTAGCAATAACCACGCCTCGGATAAACCTCATTGGCTATGGTACCGCCACTGCGCAAAGACGAAGATTCTCTTCTTTTTTTTTTTTAGACCCGGGGCTATTGCGGACCACTCATATCGGCTGGAGCACCCCGAAAGAGGTGACCCACCCTTACGAGATGGTCAAATTGCCTGTCGGGGTCAGTCCCCGCTAAAGCGGAAGTCCGTCAGTCAGTCAGTCACGACCACTCGTCCTCCTCAGGCTGCGAACCCACACCGTGGAAGTCCCGTCCGATGGGGTGACCATCGTCGGGGACGTATCTCACAGCACGGACTCGAGCCAAAAAGCCGAGAAGCGATCGAATGAGCATCAGACCTAGCAATAACCACGCCTCGGATAAACCTCATTGGCTATGGTACCGCCACTGCGCAAAGACGAAGATTCTCTTTGTTCGGATCGGGTGACCATTATCTTTCTGCTTGAAGCGAGAGAAACGATGTGCACCTGTGTTACTGCGTTCTGGTGTTGCTTTCGTGTGGTGGGAATGTCTATTCGAGTGTCTATCATCGCTTTGGTTTGTGTTAACGCTCGCAGAACTACGTGTCACATACTTGGATGTTTGATGTGATGAAGCTTCTAAGTTGTCATCAGAAGATATATCTTCGAGACCGCTCATGCTTTGCTGTTGATTGACATAATCGTTCTCATGGGAATACATATCAACATTATTAGAGTTGTCCTTCTTGTCCGATTTGGTTTCAGTCACAGAGGTGGCAGTCCGGCAATAGTTACTGCTGGGTACAGTAGTGGTCGTCGGGGTTGACGTTTTCCTAGGCTGAATTTTAGACGGGGAAGGCAGTGTCGATGCAAGATTTTCGGCCGTTGATGCAGGCTGAATGTCACCGGAGCTCTGTTCGTCATCGCTTGTGCTTGTGGAGTTTTGTTTCTGTTTGCCGTTCTTGTGAATATGAGTCCACGCAACTTGTGCAAAGCGGTTTAGGTCACTATAAACATGTGATACAAACTCTTTCATGTCCTTTCTCAATTTTTCTGCACAGCGGTGTTCACAATCACACTCATCACTGGTATTCTGTGATTTTGGTCGACATTTGTGTTTGACATGTTGAGATTCCTCGACTGTTTTTATTCTGCCACTTAGAGAGGCAATAGAACCTTTTGTTGAGTTTATTTTGTTTAGAAATTGCTCACAGTTGTCAAGGATCGTGGATATGTCCTGCTTTATAGTTTTGATATCCGATTTCAGTTTAGCTACACCGTTACATTTGTCACTCTCAATCCTTTGCATTGCCAGTTGGTTTGACTCTGACGTGCTCTCAACAGACTGGAGTCAAGTCAGTCATCGCTAAGCAAAACAGCGTTAAGATACATAAAAAGTAAACTGATTGAAAATTATGAACGTAATATTTTCGACAGTCTGAAGTCGTCCTCATCTACCAGAGCTATATTCTACAGCAACATAAAGAACTCGATTAAGATGAATCGATATCTAGTATATTTGCCAGCCCATTTATCTAACTTCTTACTGAAAATACGAACATCAAACCATAAACTGCCAGTTGAAAAAAATAGATGAACGAAAGGAAAAGATAATAATGATTTAAACTGTGTTTTGTGCAGCAATAGCCCATGTGATGAGTACCATTTTATGATCATATGCCAAGAGCTGAAAAACTTACGCGAATTACATATTCCAAAATATTACTGGGATAATCCGAACCGCAATAAATTCCATGGACTACTTTCTCTTGAAAACATGAGCGTTCTGAAAAGACTGAGCATATTTATTAAATTGGCATTGAAAAAGATTTCTTAATATACTATTAGATATATATATATATATATATATATATATATATATATATATGTATGTATGTGTGTATATGTATGTGTATGTATATGTATGTATGTATATATATATGTATATATATAATATGAGACACATCCATAAATTGGAAATTGCATAATTATGAATCGTATGTATACGTGCTGTGTATAGTCATTATATTATGGTGAATTTGTTACGGAAGTATGATATGATAATTGTTAACGTATAAATTGTTTGTATAAATTGTTTGTTTGTATATATGTATATATGTTTGGCTATGTTCCAACTTAAATGTTGGCTTTGCAAATAAACAATCAATCAATCAACATATATTCACCTGGCCATACATCCATTAAATCCCTTCGATGCATGTGTATCAATACCGCGCACACACGGCCGTTCATACCTCCAGAAGTGTATATATACACCTCACACATGACAATCCAGCCACTCACTGTATACACATGCATGCCATCCATGATCATACAGTTATTCACTGTATACCAATGGCAATACATAACCGACATATACAAAAAACACCCCCAGTACCACAAAGACACACATTGTATGCCCACATGCTCGCCGATGACCATCCAGCTATATTCCATATATGAATATGCACTTCAATCATGACCGCTTTAGTCGGTTAGTGATGATAATCGAGAGTTTATACTTCCCCGGATAAGAATTGAAGCTATCCGGCGTTGCATCTATCCGGTTTTCATCTTCTGGATAACATGATTTAATACAAGCACAAGGTTGTATGGATTATAAATAGCTCTGCAGTTAAGTCAGGTGTTTACCTGGATCATGCCACCATGGATGGGTGCCTTTCAACAATTAACTCGAGCAATAATACATTCTGTCACTGATAGACCAGGGGTCCGTACTGTCACTTATCTAACAACATGTAATTGAGTAGCGGGTAAAGTGGTCATTACTGTGAACGCTGGGAATCTACGTATGTGAGCGACTCTGTGGAAATTATCACGACATGCCAAATCGAGTACTATGAAGTCGGTTTGTCAGAACTCAGAAGTTAGGAATGTTGCCTGTTGCTTGTCAGGTAAAAGGAAATCACTCCATCGATATGCGATTGAACATGAGCATTTCCTTTCTTCGGTGGTGACAGCTTGATCGGATTGTACAAGGTGAGTTTAATGTGTTTGATCCGTTTTCCGAGGATTGTCTATTTGTTTAACCTTATTTGGTCATGATTATAAAATATGTCTATAAATGAGAACAATTACAACTCAAACCACGGACCTGATAGAGGGTCACCAGTGACGTTGCCATGGGTCCGGGGCATTGCGGTGGGGTGTCTACCCACTCCAAATTTGGTTGAATCTTTTAACTGTTGAAAAATTCTGACCCGACAATTTATTGGAAATTTTACAACAAATATTATGTTGAAATTATTCTCATTGTTTGCTTTTCGAGCCATCTAGTAATTAGTAAGAATATTGTTGTTATTATACCAACACTATATCATGGACATTTTCAATAGTTTAACAGCTGTGGGTACCAATGGGAAAGTTCCAACGAATTGGTGCAAATGGAATTCTGCAAACCTGGGTGTTTGGTCTGGTTGAAGGGGAGGGACTCGGTTCAGTTGGAAATGGTACCCGCCTCTTTCCCACCGGGGGCAGTCCAGCCACGCATCTGAGTGTCATGTATATTAAAGGTCTTTAAACTCGTTGATTTGAAGGGATTCATTCATCTGGTGTTTTGCCTAGAAAACAATCAACAGGGACAGGATATATTATTCTCTATAGTCTTAACTCAGTGCTGTTTTTCGGGCATGCAATCGGAAAGTTGTTGTATTGTCTCCGTGGGGATGGGCTATCCGAGTCTACACCCCCCCCCCCCCACCCATCACCAGACAATATTTCTGAGTCTGGTAAAGTATATTTGTACCCAAAGGTTTGAATTTCTCGAATGATTACGCAAGATGCCCCCATATGTTAGAAATGGTCAATCCAACGACCCTATACTGATTGGAACTTAATGACTGATTGATTTACTTTATAATTCGAAAATAAATCAGAAAAACATGAACTGTGGGACTTTTGAAAGCACACATGTATGGGAATGAGACACGTCGACCCTTCGTCATTACGGCCCTGCATGGAATTGTCTCTGTGGATACCCCTTATTTATAAAAGGCCACTTCTCTCTATTTATGAACCCGAATATATATTTACACAGTGCTGTGCATGGGCACATCACCTGACATAACATGCCATTTCCGTGGAAGTTAGCATACCGGCGAAGGGATAAGAAATGAGTGCGTAATACACACAGCGATCATCCTACAGATCACCAATCACACGTGGATCACGGTGGTGAAAACCAATAATTCAACCTCGTACACTTGTTAGCACGCCCGTGTGTATACTGGTGGCCAAACATTAGACAGACGTGAGCCGATGGGCGTTTTATAACTATACAATTCGTTTTCCGGTTTATTGATTTAAAAGTCGAACTGCGCGATCAGGAGGCCGGTCACCGGTAAAAGGTGTAGTTGGAAATTTCAATTTCGTCTATTGTCCTTTATATTAGTATGTCAATAATGTTTATTGTGTTTGTGACAAGCTATGTCAATTACCAATAAAAGAAATTTAACAGATAATTTGTAAGTCTTATATTTCAACTTTTATAGAAATTTATCGTTCTGCAGTCCACTGATGGTTGTGGTTGTGGGCGGCCGAGTCGGCTCCCGGTTCGTTAATTAGTTGCTGGTTGTTATTGTTATTTTAACGGAATTATGAGTTGGTCATTCGCGAAAAGAATATATTTTATATTCTATAATTAAAGTCCTGGGAATATAATATATGATCTTGTTTATGGATATTGAAGGAAGTCTAATCTGGCCGTGTCAAATTGAGATAGATAGCGATGGGATTTTTCGCAGGACAACACATTTCGGGTTTTCGTGGGGTGTGTATCCGCTGGATGTCTTATAGTTGCAGTATGTAACAATTATGACCGCGTTAATTGCTTTCGGTGTTTAGGTATGAACAATGGCTGGACCATGCAGTCTTGGCGGGAACACAATACCTCCGATTTTGTATCCGCATTTAGAAGCTTTCTGGTGTGGTGAATGGGCAACCTGCAGTAATAAGCCGTAGTTGTTTGTAATAATTCGAAGGATTAGTTGTTTTAACGGAATTCTGAGGCGGTGAATTCATGTAACCAATATATTTTCTACTGTAATTTATATCTATGGCTAATAACATGATCTTGAGGGCATTACCATTTCTGATTATGGTTTTCTTGTAACTCAATACTATCTTTCCCCAACAATGTGTGGGAGCTAACTACTCTTTAAATTTATTAACATTCTCTACCGAGTAAAGTTTCCGATTCTTTGCATTTTTTGCTCATTTTCGTGACATCATCATACTCAAAGCAATTTTTCTGCCTCGTACCATTCCAACAGAAAGAGCAATAGACGCACAAGAGAAGGTTAGTAATATATGTCCCAAAATGTCATTTTATCGTCAGAATTTCAACTGAAAATTACTCTTTAATTGTCAGAAACTGTTGGTGATGAATATTCTTCATTTCCACTACAATTTCACCAACTAATACTTATACAAATTCGTCGCAACTTTTAAAATATGGCAACCGTGACATGTCTACTGGGGGATGCTAAAAATAAATGAACTGTAACTCCCATTTGTTTTTTAGAAAATAAGCTAAAATTAAGATCAGGTGGAGGTCCCGGTTCTCTATTGACGGCTCCGATTCGTTGCAACATAATCGCGGTGGCTCCGGTTCTCTACATATATGCGGAGTAGTTTTTACATGTCCACCTAACGCCAAAATCATGTTCAAACAATTATTGGGCTAAAACAAGATAGTGTATATATGGTTCATATTACCTCAATCCATTTATCTCTTTCTCACAAATTTAACGACATTCAAACAATTAGTGAGCACATACGGTACCATATTGTTATTTCTTACGGAAATTATTTTATCTTCGTGAGCACGTAATATCTCGTTCCTGGAGTGTGTATTGATTGAGAGGCATAACAAATTTATCTTATATCACTGGGCAATAGTTATTTTGTTTTATTTTAGTATGAACTGGGACAGGAATTGTGACTATTATTAGAACTGTATAACATATTTGACAGCAATGCTATTTTATGATACTCTTTAGTGAATTATATGTGATTGTATGCGTTTCTCGTGTAAGTTTAGGCGCAATGAAGTAAATACATCTGCCAGAGAGTTTTTTTTCCTCTTCTGTCACTCCTTCGGAGTAGTTAAACTGACCCGCCAGTTTTCCCAGAAGAAGCCAATCTTCTAATGACAATAACGTGCCATCTCGACATCAACTTCCATCTCCATCTTGTGATTTGACAAAAAAACAATTATGTAATATAATGACTTTCGGCTCTAACTCGCGATGACATACAAATGTGGTCATTAATATTAGGGGCCGTTATAGGACGCAATAAAGGGCGACACACTTGGTGTAACTTTTGTAATTGCAACTAAGTGCTCATTGACCTAGCTGCATTATATCGGACGTGCCAATGGATTTGATTACCTATGTCAATGTATATGGCCGCCGCTCACCATGTGTCAGGTTTATTGCTAATTATGTAGTCATACGGGTAGTAATCACGAGGACGACATATACTACCTTATCTAAGGCAGAGAATCGAGTTATTCGCAATGAACCGAGCGTTCGGTAGATAATCGGATTCATCAGCAGCGAATCGGAATCGGAAAATAAAAAGTTAATTTCTGTGCATTTCGGGATTAGTTTTTAACTTATTTTTTACACACACTGATGGTCAGTGACTATAATTTCACGGTGGCGCTATAAAACCCACTTAAGACTGTTTTTTTGTGTTACGTTTTATGCCGCGATTGCTCGATATAGAATCGGAATCGCCAGGAGTAGTTCCCCCACAGTGCCCAAGGCTGTATTGTGTCTGTGCTGACAACGTCCCTAAGTTAGGTATAAATTATCAGACCATCAAGCGAGTTCTAGGTTTTTCCTACGGTGATCATGATGGTACTATAGAATAACAAAATGGTGGAGTTTTTGAGCACTCCATTCGCCTTTAAAAGCAAGGTGTTCGCTCTCGAAATCGATCCATTTTAATGATGACTCCCGAAAAGATCATATATAAGTCATATCACGTCGATGTATGTTGTAAACACAGAAAAATCGACCAGTGTTGAATTCCAATAATTCTAGCAAGTAATTTCCTAGGAAACACCTATAGTCCAGGAGATATTGGTCGATATCTGCACCCCCCCCCCCAGGACTTAACTTCACCCCACTAATTTTCTTCATTAAGGTCTCCTCTAATTTTGTTCACTTGTTAACAATAACAAAAAATGGCCGCTCGATTCGTTATGCTAATATACGACCCTTACAAACTAGCCAAAAATCCGACACCAGAATCCAATATGGCGGCCAAGATGGCCGCCGAAATGTGAAAATATGCTATTTTTATGTCATATTACCACCTGTCGTTTGTCTCTGTGGGAAAATGTTAGAATTTTGCATCATGTTATACATTTATCATATAGGGGAGTCATTGGCGAACACATGGGGACCATAATATACATTCATTGCGGGATATTTTTGTCCGATATCACGTTTTCCCAAATGCCGGTATCATAGGTCAAAGCCGAATCTTCGTTAATAACGCGATGTTATGTTTCGAATCAATGAATGTTATTGCTATTATAACAACACCCATGCATATATATTTGCAGGAGATACTCGAGCTAGGATTTCTCTTATACCTGAGTTGAGGAATATTTACCCAAATCCAAGATGGCGGACAAAATGACCAGAAATAAAAAATCGCCGAAAATCGCTGATTTTAACATCAGTGAGCATTATTGTCATGACAACTCCACACCTGCTTACTATTGTAAGTTGGGAACACTTAGGCGAAGAACTTTCCTTGTACCATATCCAAATAAAAGTCCCCCAAATCCAAAATGGCGCCCACAATTAGGGTCCTGCGAATATTCGATATTCGATTCGAGATTCGATTAGAAAGTTAAATTCGATTCGAATTCGATTCGAAATTTCCAACTCGAAATTTCGAATATACACTGACAAAAAAGTAAGCTGTTTACGGACAAGTTCACACGTCGATCTTCGCTGTTTCTGTGCCATATAATTCCCGAAAATTATGAATATATGCACCTTATAATTCTTATTGTACATCGCGAATGTTCGCATGCTATTAAATATAAGTATAGCCAGTAATTAGCCACTATAGGACGACTATATACATCTGAATTCTAGCGTTGAACATGGTAGCCAAAAGCTCAGAGATCGCCGATGGACCGACGACACGCGTAAATTATAATAGCATTGAGATGCTTAAAAGCATTGTCCAGATTGGTCATTACTCGAGTTACCATGGATATCTCGATCCAGTTTTGTGGTGTAATTCTACTTTTTCAAATTGTACAACAAAAACACGCGACTTTTCCCGTTTTGTCTAAAACCGTGCACACGAGGTACCAATGGAGTACACCGCTAACCCCCTTTCTAGTGATTCGTCTTTCGAACGAAGTATGAATGCAAATGGATATTGGCCAGATGATTTTATGCATGGTATGTTGATATATGTTACGACCAAATGAAGTTACTTAATAAGTGTATTTAACAATAAAATAAATGTAACTTTCCCATCCTCCGCATTCGTTGTGGTCGACATTCGTTCTGTAATATCGCCGATAATGTAACAACACGTGCTCCCGGCGTCTAAGAGTGCGTGTGGCGGTGTTTTCTTTTGAAGTTGACTTTCAGTTTCGGAGCATTCCTTGAAACTTGACAATTTGTCGTCCGTTATTCATGTTTATTTTAAACATGATAAAAGCTACATGTACATGTAGTGCAGAAACTTACACGTGTGATGAATGCAACGTGGTATATAAATCGCAAGCGTCTGGGACAACAAGACATCTAATCATCCAACACTACATAAACAGGCTACCCTGCGACTGTTGTTGCATCTTCAAGTTTATAAAAACGGGTGTGGTGTTTCCGAGTGCCGATTTGCAATTGTGCATGTACATGCAAACTCTATGATTTTAATTCCGATAATCCGTTTAGTGGTTATATAGCTAATCGTCGATACGACCGAATGGACGTTTTAATCTGTTTGTTTTCTCTCAACAATTCTCAATTGAAGTTAATAGTATCGGGAACGACGGTTGATCGCCACACAAGTTATGATGGAATTTCATGGAAGTTCATAGAACGTTTCTCAAATCGTCTAATCATTGACATTAAAAGTCTAATTGAGAATGCAACACACAGGTATGATTCGATTCGATATTCGATTCGATATTCGATTCGATTACGTAGACTCGATTCGATATTCGATTCGATCAAAATCTCCAATTCGCAGGACCCTACCCACAATGGCGGAAAGATTTTGAAAATTCACCGACATTCCCTCATATTCACATCATTGGACATTATTGTCGAGACAACTCCATCCATGCGTACAGTTGAGTTGGAAATACTGAGGTGAAGTAATTACATTACATCTCATGCAAGAAATTGTTTTCCAAATCGAAGATGGCGGCCAAAATGGCGACAGAAATTTGAAAACACGCCTACATTCCTTTACTTTCTTAGGATGGGCGTTATTGTTTCGCGATTGCTACCCACCATTACATGTTGATATGTATGTATTATTCATTAGGGTTTGGCAAGTGATACTCAGTCAATATGGCGGCCAAACTGGCGGCCAGAAATTGAAAAGAAGCCGATATTATCACATAGTAATTTCAACTTTTTGTCATAATATTGATTTGTATAAACGAAACGGTACATAATATAAGCCATCTATTAGTTCCAATGTAAGTCGTAGCCTTTTGGAACGATGAAAACCCACAATCGCGATGGCCGTAACCGTATATAGGTGCGCCGAATAGTAATATTATGACTTACAAGAATCAAAACAACAGTACCTGAGCTTATTCTGAATTGCCACATTCAGCATTATCTAGACTCGTTTCCGTCTCTTCGTCAGATTAATCTATCTCATTCACAACAACGGTGCACTACTCTTCTTTGTAGAAGGGTGCCACTAATCGGAATGTTTCAAACTATACATATGCCGGTGTCCAGCTCACGTGTTTGTTTCGAAAGCTTGGAATTATTGGCGAGCTTCATTCGTGGTATAGCTTATGGTATAATTCAGATGCTACATATGGGGTATATGCGTCATCTTGTGCGATACACTATACAGGTATTCGGTCGATGCGTATACTAGCTTTCAGAAGGACCTATCTATCTGCGTATTGTCAGCTTTGGTGACCTAATGGGGATAACAACGTGTACACCTGGTGATTTTCCCAAACAGCCACTTCTCAATATATGGTTAATACATTCACATACTCATCTAATGCACTGACGTACCCGGACAACTTCTGTATATGGCTTCGAATGTTGAAAGCCCGACATTTGACGGATGCATTTCTGCTAAGGCGTAGAAGACCATAATGCATAATATACCCAAACTCCTTGAACATGATCATAAGAACAAGCTTGTTGGCGTCCAGCAATCGTCTCATCGAACAGATCCAAGCAGATGATAACAATACACACGGTGCTAGTTTGTGGGTATGTGTCATGATAGTGGAAATGAAATTGTACCATGACTGCACCGCCCTTTATTTTGTTATGTTTTAGATTCAGACAGGATATCATGTGTGGCTTTGCTTTCCTTGTATGCTAAGATTGTATGTTCCCATCCGTTTGGAAGCCGTTCTTAAACAACTGGACCAGGAGTATGCCATTGACTACTGCTGTATACGCCCCACCAAGACTGGGGTGTAGTCTCAAAGGCGATACAGTTGATAGTTGGTTGATATGTCATACTCACGCAGGGTGGTATGGTTCAAGAAAGTACAAATGCCATCAACAAATGGGTGAACTGTTCAACGCGAAGAACATCCATAGGAATTACGTTGATGAGCTCTTGCATTCAGTTCAACAAACATTGGTACACCAAGTGATTTATTGGTAACATCACCATTGCGACCATTTTCCTACATGAGACATTAACAACTATATTCTAAAGTTATATATATAAAGCTATATGATCATAAAGGTCGCGTTCCCCAACGCCCACAGCCATTGCCATCGAGACTGTAAAGTGTTCTTTAAATACATAGTGAAATAAGTGCACCACAGTTCCTGACATTTTCTTGAATAATACCGCACACATACTGACACTAACCCCGAGAGAGGATAACAAAACACGCATACATTCATGCTATACAGACATTATCCTTTAGTCCATCCGACTGTTTTGAGGGAGGCTAGCATAGTATTATCCAGACAAAAGTGTACGTAGTTGAATCAGAAAGGCTTCAAAACGGATGTGGAAATACAATCTTACCACACCAAATAAAACCGACACGCATGACATTCGATATCTTAAACATGCACCAGGTGTAGGGGTTGTGTATACAGTGGCCCATTTCATTCATACTATCATGGCGCATGTCCACAAACTAGCACCGCGAGCATTGTTCTTCTTTGCTGGGAGATATTCGACGAGACAACTGCGGGGCGTCACACAGTTTGCTTCTGATAATGGTCAAGAAGTGTGGGTAGTCTGTACACTAGGGCCTTCTCCTTAGCAGATAGACATCTGTCCAAGGGAATGAGATAGCTAGCAACCTTCGAAACACTGTCGAAGTTGTCCACATATGCCAATGCGTTCGCTGAGTTTGTGAGCTGACGAACCATCTATTGAGAAGTGACTAGCTAACTGGTTCGCCAGGTGTGCATGTCGTTATCCCATGGTGTATGAGACACACACATAGAGATGACCTTCTGTAAGCTTGTATACTCATCGGCCATATGCCTTCCTAGTTCAAGATGACGCACACATATCATAGTTAGCAAATATGTAAAATCGTAAGCTAGACACCGGGAAATGAATTGTTTGAAACGTTATGATTAGGGGGACCCTACTCCCAGGAAGTGGTGAATACTTTGTCGGTGTGAGCGACCTAGATTTATCAGACAAAGAAATGGAAGCTGGTCCAGATAATTATGGACGTGACGTGGCAAATCAGAATCCGTTATCAGGTAATTGTTCTGATATAACTATTCGGCGCGCCTACGCTTATGGCCATTATCGGCGCTAAGTGGAGACTGGATTTCGAAATGCCACATCGCGATATTAATTGTGGTTTTTCATCTTTCCAGAAGGATACGAGCTATGTTATGCGTTTTGATATCTTTAAGTTGAACTAGTAGATGGTTTATGTACAGTTTCGTCCATACATACCGATATCATGACAAAAAGTTGAAATTAATATGTGAAAATATCGATTTCTTTTCAATTTCTAGCCGCCAATTTAGCAGCGATCTTGGCTGTGAGTATCAATTGCCAAACCCAAATGAATACTTCATGTCACTATTCCATATCAACATGTAATGGTGGATAGAAATCGCCATCTTCGCCATCTTCGATTTGGAAAACAATTTCTTGTATGAGATGTTATGTAGTTACTTCACCTCAGTATTTCCAACTCAATTGTAAGCATGGGTGGAGTTGTCTCGACACTAATGCCCAATGATGTGAATATGAGGGAATTTCGGTGATTTTTCAAAATCTGTCCGCCATTGTGGGCGCCATTTTGGATTTGGGGGACTTTTATTTGGATACGGTACAAGGAAAGTTCTACGCCTAAGTGTTCCCAACTCACAATAGTAAGAAGGTGTGGGGTTGTCATGACAATAATGTTCACTGATGTTAAAATTGGCGATTTTTTATTTCTGGTGGCCATTTTGGCCGCCATCTTGGATTTGGGTAAATATTCCTCAACTTAGGTATAAGAGGAATCCTAGCTTGAGTATCTCATGCACATATATATGCATGGGTGTTGTTATAATAGCAATAACATTCATTGATTCGAAACATTACATCGCTTTATTAACGTAGATTCGGCTTTGACCTATGATACCGGCATTTGGGAAAACGTGATATCGGACAAAAATATCCCGCAATGAATGTATATTATGGACCCCATGTGGTCGCCAATGACCCCTCTGTATGATAAATGTATAACATGACGCAAAGATGCCAATATTTTCCCACAGAGACAAACGAAAGGTGGTAACATGTCAGAAAAATAGCATATTTTCACATTTCGGCGGCCATCTTGGCCGCCATATTGGATTCTGGTGTCGGATTTTTGGCTAATTTGTAAGGGTTGTATATTAGCATAACGAATCGAGCGGAAAACAGGACCGCGTGTGCTATCATCTTTACTATACTGGCGATCAAAGAGACCTGGTGCATTTAAAAAAAATGGCCGCCATGATGGACGCCATCTTGTCTGGAGTCTCTGCGACCACTTTTTTTTATCTTGTTAACAAGTGAAAACAATTAGAGGTGACCTTAAGGAAGAAAATTAGTGAGGTTAAGTTAAGTCCTGGGGGTGTAGAGGTCGACCAATAGCTCATGGACTACTAGTCTAGTAATATAGAACCCAAGTCCCGCTTTACAAACTTAGGAAATTACCAAGGAAGGTTGAAATTACAAACTGACGGAGTGATAGTACTGATCCCGGGACGCTTCTCACCTGTGTACACGCCTACATGGGTGAGTTTGCTTGACTCGGATTAGCTTATCACCAGTGACCTCAAATCTTAACTAACATACATGTAATGTTATAATATATTTTTGACATGTCTTGCAGAGCGTGGAAAAGGTTTCCGCGGGGGATATCCTTTAAATTTCCAAACTGCTCCCTCTTGAACCAGGACAAACTCAAAAAATTCCACCCAGCCTTTATTTTTCAGCTGCATGGCACCTTTTCTGTGTGACTCTCAGTTTTTGACTGTTCGCTGGGAGAGACCATATTGTACGGCCTATAGATTATGCCGTGAATCTCGAATCGGGCTACAAATCCTGGGAACTTCGTTGAAGATCTGACGGGGAACGACATAACGCGGGTACTTTATTTTTAGTCAACACATGTTTCTCAATAATATATTTTACTCCACGCGAAGATTCCAGCTCGAGACTGAATGATTTATGAGACTGTTATGAGCCGATTTCGTGAAATTGATTTCACAGGGAAATTACGATTATAAGCCTGCAGAAATTGCCCGAATCGTTCAATCTCGAACTGGTACCGTCACATACTCTGCTATACACTATTTATGAACATGTATTAATTAAGGAATACATATTACCTGCGTTATTTGTTCAATATTGAACATTGAAAAAATTACACAGGCAATATACAACAGTTGTAACGTTCCCCTCCAAAACAAGTCTAAGCTTTAAAAAGTTCCCAGGTGTAATATGATATCTACGGCGTAGCCAGAGTGGATATTCAGGGTTTGGTCTAGGTTCGGCCCAGTGGGAGACAGTTTGGAAATTGGCACTTGGAAATTGCACAATCCTAACATTTTGACTAGCTTCACGCTCTTTGGTGATAGAAATGTCAAATATGGCACCACCCCCCCCCCATGTTGGGCAATCAAATTGATGATCATTTTCCATAATTTTGGCAAAAAATATGAATTTGACATCATGCGAGTGAATGTGTGGTGTGCATATAGTGATGTGTATACATGCGTACCGTTGTAATTCAAGTCCCACCCTTATATTATATATAGGGATATGCATCCGTTTTAATGGTTGTATACAGCTTGGATATCAAACAGCAAACAACCCTTGAACCCTAATTTCCACATTATTGATTCCGATATGGAATTCATACTGACATGCATAACTGCATTTGTTCTGACATTCACAACAAAACAGTGTCAAGCAGGACATTCTCAACCGTTAAAGTGATGTGCAACACTCCGGTATAGGGTGATCAAATAGAAATGGAGAATAATCTTGCTGAAAGTAGTTATACGAATATGAATCCAAATTGACAACACACGCACCGTCATTCTGATATATTAATTAAATGCAATGGCACTCGATGGCGAAATCATTTGTTTTTGTTTATCGCCGATTGTTGCGTCCGGGATCCAGATGTAAATATTTACAAGTGAGCTTAGTTCAAACGATGTTTTCTATTTCTGATATTTATTTTAAATTTGCGATGATGTTAGTATAATGCAATAATCGCCAGGTTGATATAACGCCAGAGTACTAACTTATCTGTTTCACGCACGCGAACAAGTCCATATTATGTCTTTAATTACTTTGACCAAAACTGGGTGCGACACAACAAGCGCCATATATAATTTTCCACCAACAACATGTTGCGGATCAGAGATCAGAGAAATAGATAATGCAGGTTCAGCTTTATTTTTCACCAGGATATATGTTTTATATTCACTATAATTCAATACGCGTGTTCACTTACATGTACCTACATATATATGGCAGCAATATGTTGACACGTTTTAATGAATTCAAACAAAGTGAACGATGATATCAACAATCTAATTTGGAGCACATACAGAAACATGTATTTCAAAATAATTTAAAAATATAATTATGTACCATTATCGTTAACGCTTAAAATCAATACATGGAAGTGCCGTATATACTTTCCGTGTTGAATAAAACTAGTTTAAAACTCCACTCTCTCAGAACAGTTTTATTGGATACTCCAACTTTCGGCATTTTCATTTCCAAAACTCCACATTGAACATATACCTTTAAAAAGGAAGTGGATAGTTATGCATTCATGTAACATCGCACCCCATATTGAAACACACATAATTATGCAACACGGTTTTTTAATACTTTGTTTCAATTTATAAAGCTGCATGTGAATTATTTATGAGGCCCAATTTCCAATGATAATTTATTTAATTCATGATTAGTTTATGCATGTCGCCATACAATTATGCACATAACAATGAGTTACTGCAGTTGTAAAATAACTAAAGGGGACCAATTAACGAGCATATGTGATATATCTACAATTACCAATAGCAATATCTGAAAGTGCGAGTTGGATATTTCTAATTTCGGCATTTCCATTTTCTAAAAGTCCTCATTTCATATATACCGCCCGGCCATACATATAAAAGGAAGGAAACGGCTTGATGTTTAAAAATGTATAACAATACCGTAATGCAGTTAAGAGAGAACTAAACAGGACACTTTTAACAAGTGCATGTTACAAATGAAAATATTTGTGTTAGCCGTGTTCTATGCCTATTTTCGCCGGCGGTTTGTAAAGCATCATCGGTAACTTTCGCCGAATAGCGCGTGAACCGCTTAGATCGATAACCGACGATGTGTAAATAATACCTTAGCCATCAGTCGATTGAATAACATGTATAATAATCAATTGAGTAACAAATTACTAACTTTTCGGAACAGTAGAGAATAGTTTCGGGATATATGTGAAAAACCAACTTTTACCAAATTAGATTGCCGTCTATGAAGCCATCTTGAGTAATTAGGTCTATGCACACCTAGATGTCAATCCACACCGGACGAGAGCGCGCGATTATAACGGTCGTTTTCTGTCGTTCGTAGCAATTCACAAGCGACTCAATCGCTGACCACGAGCGATCACATCAGTGATTTTGCGCTGCGTCGATTTCTCGCTTTGTTCCAAACAAGCCGGATAATTGGGTCGCTGTCAAATATGATATTTATACGCGCGTATTCCTCCTATTTGAAGGCGACACATTCATTCGTCGTCGCGATAACAAAGGTGGTGGAGGACTTTAGCGACATGCTGATAACTGAAGTGCAAAGATAAATGAGAAGAGAAAATGCCAAACAATAACATGATCGTCTGGTTAATGTTCGATCCATTTCAAGCTTGTGAAGTCACATTGCCTACAATTTGCCACCCGCCCCCCCCCGATAAAACAAACTCCCAAACTGGAATTATAGAATAAAATTCAATGACACGCAATTGCTATGAGAATTTAGGAACCCCGTGCTCCATTATACTTGCCATACTATATTTGACAATTAAATGAGTTTGAAAAATTCTTCGATGTACATGTTTAGCAAAGTCTGATTATAATGTCCATATACATTGTATTTGTGACCTGCCTGTAAATGATACACTCGAACGAGTATATACCCAAACCATCGTGCGCGACGAAGCAGTCCAGTTGCTTTCGGCGTGAATATAAAATCGCGCGCTTTGAAACCCTATACGGACGACAGAAAACGGCCGTAAAAATCGGGCGCTCGCACACGGTGTGGATTGACCCTCAGTGTGACACATTTAAGATCGCCGAAAAACAATAAAACAATAAATATCTTTCATACCAAAGATAGTTACAGTTCACTTGAAAACATTTTCCAAACCAGAAAAGTGAATTGTTGCCTATATTTATATCAAGTTTTTAGAAACAAATCCAATAGTTCTGGTAATGTCAGTAGTTGCAAATGTAACAATTAGCCAGTATGCGTCAGACATGTTAGTATGTAATGTATAGAAGGCAGAATATCCAATTGTATCCATCAACCACAAATTGTAATCGATTGCAGATTTCATTGCTACAATGATTAGTTAACTTAAAACATTCAAGCTAAAATACACTAGTATAATTTGATATGGATACAGATGGTGTAATGTTGCACTACATTTACTAGATTCTGCTATAAATAGTGCACCATATTTCCTGCATGCAAATTGTAAATGAATAGAAATTCGCATTTTGGTTCTAAGACTAGCGGCAATAATTGTCTGTATATGGAAGATAATTACCCCCATATGAGTCAGGCGATGTTCGTCGGTATCGTGTAATTCAGCGATTCATAAACATTTTTGCTGGCAATGGATACAAATAGTATGACTGAAAAAGTCGCCATGTAAACATTTTATTTATGACGTATATACATTTATATAATAATTTGAGTGTTACGTGTTATCGTATCGCCAAGATAAATTATCCGCCTGTGCACGGCTTTGGATATATAATTAAAGTGGTCATTGTTGTAATTCTGCTGAGAAAAACCCTCAATATATCTTTACAATTACTACTTATTCGGCTTCACTAGGGGGGGGGGGGGGTATCTGATTTGGGTCGGTGGACCCACCCTTATAAACCGAGAATTTTTTAAATCAATTTATTTTCTACTATTACATATAACTTCTCTGTGTGCATGCATAACACAGATTCCCGAATCGCGAATAAGTATACCTGTTTATTTACAATGTCAACCCAACTATCGAAAGATATCGCAAGATATAGTCAATTTGGATTTTGGCGATATCTGTGGTCGTCTTTAATCTTGAGAATCATTTCAGAAAACAAATCCACCGCTAATCGAGATCTTGCGTGACCTCCTAAACACCCGGTACGGTGTAAGCACGTGTCCAATATCCGGTTGAATTGTTGCTACGCTAACACCAATTCAGGTGGGGAGTATAAATCAATTTCAAAAATATATATCTGATTACTCTGAGCTTTGAAGGGAGTGTTTATCGACTCGAATCAAATATTGTTTACACCCGAAGGCGAAGAAGTTGTTATTAAAGGGGTACTCTTCGCCAATTTCAATAAATTACGGTAACAATAACGATATATTATCAATAATATGTAGAAACATAACTAGTTTGAGTCAAAGATGTCTTCTGTAAACGTTCCGAAAACAGGTTATCTTAAAATCAAATTATCTAATTTAATATAAATTTAATTTACCAGGGTATCTTTAAAGGCCACTGCTAGCTAATTTCAATAAATTCCAGGTATTAACAACGATAGAGCATCGACAATATATAGGACAGTAATGAATTTGAGTCCAAGATGTCTTCTGTAAACGTTCAGTTAACACTTTTATAACGGGAGCTGCGCTGGTGCATCAGTAAATATCATGTGTCAGTGCATTATCTTATACATGCAAATCTCACATAGGCACCATCCCGTACATAAAAGGTTGTACTGTCTTATAAGGTGAAGGTAAATCATGTTAGGCCAATACAGTCTCTTATACATGCAAATCTCACATAGGCACCATCCCGTACATAAAAGGTTGTACTGTCTTATAAGGTGAAGGTAAATCATGTTAGGCCAATACAGTCTCTTATACATGCAAATCTCACATAGGCACCATCCCGTACATAAAAGGTTGTACTGTCTTATAAGGTGAAGGTAAATCATGTTAGGCCAATACAGTCTCTTATACATGCAAATCTCACATAGGCACCATCCCATACATAAAAGGTTGTACTGTCTTACAAGATGAAGGTAAATCATGTTAGGCCAATACATTATCTTATATATGCGAGGCTCTATATGATGGGAGACTCGTATATATAAGAGAATAATGCACTGGCACAGGGTATTCGCAAAATTTCAGGAAACTCTAGTCATGGAAGGGTTAGCAACTTAGCATGTGATCTTAAAATCAAATTATCTAATTTAACACTTAATTTAATATAAATATATAATGTATCGTTTTGGCCATACATTAAGTTATGGATTTCCCATGTACAAGACGTAATCAATGGATAGTGAATTAGTAAAGGCTCACATCGTGTAAATGTTACGTTTATTCGGGGCGTGAATGTAAGTCACATGCTGATTATACAATAAAATCAATGAGTATTTCGGATTATTATGCTAATTATATAGCATTTATTTGAAAAATTCTTCGATGTACATGTTTAGCAAAGTCTGATTATAATGTCCATATACATTGTATTTGTGACCTGCCTGTAAATGATACACTCGAACGAGTATATACCCAAACCATCGTGCGCGACGAAGCAGTCCAGTTGCTTTCGGCGTGAATATAAAATCGCGCGCTTTGAAACCCTATACGGACGACAGAAAACGGCCGTAAAAATCGGGCGCTCGCACACGGTGTGGATTGACCCTCAGTGTGACACATTTAAGATCGCCGAAAAACAATAAAACAATAAATATCTTTCATACCAAAGATAGTTACAGTTCACTTGAAAACATTTTCCAAACCCGAAAAGTGAATTGTTGCCTATATTTATATCAAGTTTTTAGAAACAAATCCAATAGTTCTGGTAATGTCAGTAGTTGCAAATGTAACAATTAGCCAGTATGCGTCAGACATGTTAGTATGTAATGTATAGAAGGCAGAATATCCAATTGTATCCATCAACCACAAATTGTAATCGATTGCAGATTTCATTGCTACAATGATTAGTTAACTTAAAACATTCAAGCTAAAATACACTAGTATAATTTGATATGGATACAGATGGTGTAATGTTGCACTACATTTACTAGATTCTGCTATAAATAGTGCACCATATTTCCTGCATGCAAATTGTAAATGAATAGAAATTCGCATTTTGGTTCTAAGACTAGCGGCAATAATTGTCTGTATATGGAAGATAATTACCCCCATATGAGTCAGGCGATGTTCGTCGGTATCGTGTAATTCAGCGATTCATAAACATTTTTGCTGGCAATGGATACAAATAGTATGACTGAAAAAGTCGCCATGTAAACATTTTATTTATGACGTATATACATTTATATAATAATTTGAGTGTTACGTGTTATCGTATCGCCAAGATAAATTATCCGCCTGTGCACGGCTTTGGATATATAATTAAAGTGGTCATTGTTGTAATTCTGCTGAGAAAAACCCTCAATATATCTTTACAATTACTACTTATTCGGCTTCACTAGGGGGGGGGGGGGGTATCTGATTTGGGTCGGTGGACCCACCCTTATAAACCGAGAATTTTTTAAATCAATTTATTTTCTACTATTACATATAACTTCTCTGTGTGCATGCATAACACAGATTCCCGAATCGCGAATAAGTATACCTGTTTATTTACAATGTCAACCCAACTATCGAAAGATATCGCAAGATATAGTCAATTTGGATTTTGGCGATATCTGTGGTCGTCTTTAATCTTGAGAATCATTTCAGAAAACAAATCCACCGCTAATCGAGATCTTGCGTGACCTCCTAAACACCCGGTACGGTGTAAGCACGTGTCCAATATCCGGTTGAATTGTTGCTACGCTAACACCAATTCAGGTGGGGAGTATAAATCAATTTCAAAAATATATATCTGATTACTCTGAGCTTTGAAGGGAGGGTTTATCGACTCAATCAAATATTGTTCACACCCAAAGGGGAAGAAGTTGTTATTAAAGGGGAACTCTTCGCCAATTTCAATAAATTACGGTCAAAATAACGATATATTATCAATAATATGTAGAAACATAACTAGTTTGAGTCGAAGATGTCTTCTGTAAACGTTCCGAAAACAGGTTATCTTTAATATAAATTTAATTTTCCAGGGTATCTTTAAAGGGCCACTGTTAGCTAATTGCAATAGATTCCAGGTTTTAACAACGATAGAGCATCGACAATATATAGGACAGTAATGAATTTGAGTCCAAGATGTCTTCTGTAAACGTTCAGTTAACACTTTTATAACGGGAGCTGCGCTGGTGCATCAGTAAATATCATGTGTCAGTTCATTATCTTATACATGCAAATCTCACATAGGCACCATCCCATACATAAAAGGTTGTACTGTCTTACAAGATGAAGGTAAATCATGTTAGGTCAATACATTATCTTATACATGCAAATCTCACATAGGCACCATCCCGTACATAAAAGGTTGTACTGTCTTACAAGGTGAAGGTAAATCATGTTAGGCCAATACATTATCGTATACATGCAAATCTCACATAGGCACCATCCCGTACATAAAAGGTTGTACTGTCTTACAAGGTGAAGGTAAATCATGTTAGGCCAATACATTATCTTATAAATGCGAGGCTCTATATGATGGGAGACTCGTATATATAAGATAATAATGCACTGGCACAGGGTATTCGCAAAATTTCAGGAAACTCTAGTCATGGAAGGGTTAGCATGTGATCTTAAAATCAAATTATCTAATATAACACTTAATTTAATATAAATATATAATGTATCGTTTTGGCCATACATTAAGTTATGGATTTCTCATGTACAAGACGTAATCAATGGATAGTGAATTAGCACAGGCGTAGCTCACATCCTGTAAATGTTATGTTAATACGGGACGTGAAAGTAAGTCACATGCTGATTATACAATAAAATCAATGAGTATTTCGGATTATTATGCTAATTATATAGCATTTATTTGATACGTTTGCCTGAAAAGTGTACAACAATATCTTGATGACGAGCGTTCTGCTTTTGTATTCCGGATTATCTGCAATATGTAACATAATGTTATTATTGGCGGGTTCTTCGTACTCAAATAATGGAAATCTGGTGACCCTATTCTACGAACCAGATAATATATAGAAACCAACATCATTTGAGTACAGTGCCCCTTTAAACATTTAAGTCTACGATTTATGCCAGATTAATACAAGTCAAATCGAATGCGACATTAGAGGATGGACAGAGTTTAGGTTTTACCATGGAGACCGTGGCTTGTTATACTCACGTTATATTCCCTGTCGCTGGAATGTCACACGTCATACATAATAGGAGATATCCAGATTGGTCAGACGTATCGATAGTTGACGACACCAATATGTTCCTGTGGAAATAAACATAACGTTTACATTATTATTAACAGTATTTGCCAAGGTTTTGAGAATCATAGAAAACTTCGAAAATTTAAACACTAATCGCTATAACGTGAAGCGTATGGACCCAAATCGATTAGCCACGGATCCGATCGCGGATACTTAACAGTGGAGCAGACAGTTCATCGTTCGATGTCATATATTGATGTAGCTTTCATGCTGATGAGCTGGATAGTAATTAAGTTTCAGCTTATAGTCAGACTGAAGCATATTATATTGTGTACATGTGTAATGCAATTGTCATATTTGCTGTAATTGTGAATAAAATATTGTTTTACTATTTAATATGTTCCCCAGTTAATTGATATTGCTATATTAATTATTACCTTAGATTTAAAATTTGGATTGTAGCTTTTAATTTCGCGATACCTCGATTATTACCACTATTACAAGTATGTCCTGGTTACGTGTGTCTGAAGGTGGTCCCGCTTGGTCTTCGGTTGACCGAACCAATGTGAATTGTCAGTTTGTTCAAATCGATATATGCTGTGTGTTAGTTGAAAATAAATATTCGTTTTCATCAGGATAAACTATGTTAAGGTGGTTTAAATTGATGTGACACACTGAGCTGATATGTTCGTACGGAACAGTAAATAGTTATGCGAAAATAAGTCATGTTTATAAATTTGATAACCAATTTGATGTGCACACTGTGCAATGTCAAATACAATATACATATCCGTTTTCGCAGATTGATGTTTTCGGGAGAAGGGCTACTACCACGCTGTGTTGTGGACTGAACAGAATGAATTTCCATTAATTTTGTTCAGCGTGAACAGGACGAGGATAATTAACATAGTCACACATTGATTTCATTAAAACTGGAATACCAAAATACCGAATTGCATGGATGGACGGTATCATGTATCTAACTATGGATGGACGGTATCGTGTATCTAACTGTGGATGTATGATGTATGTCGTCGTGACCATTAGGGACAGTCAGTTATTTTATAAATTAAATATTTCGAATTAATTCTGACGCGAAAGGTGTTTTCGTAGGCTTTGCGGTTATCCGGACATATTCGCCAGAAAATTATACCAAAACAAGAGCACAACAAATAGCACCAAAATAAGTAAATCCCATCAAGAATCTACGCACCTTTTATTATTATGTGAGAGTGATGTATTAATCGAGTTCAATTTATAATCAGTAACATGGTCGAACTTTCTTACTACCATGATTGAGTTCATGACAGTTCAAGGAAATAACCTTGCAAATGTTCAAGGCAGAATAGCTAGTTAAACCATTATTAACTAAATGTATGCACATGCGTAGTTGTAAATGTATACATTGGACTGGTAATTCTTCATTGGTAGGGTTCTGAATATAACATAAGAGAAAATATTGCTGATATGTCTCCATCTATTCCACCCATTCGTTTGTATAGATGTTGAGAGCACATGTTAAACAATGACCGTATACCGGTATATCTTACTCGTATTTAAATTCGCGCAGGACTGTTTTTCGCTCAGTATTGAATTTGCGTACTTTAAATTCGTGCACCTTGTTGCGCGAATTCAAAACTGACACAACTGTTTTCATAAAAGCATTATAACTGATAAGATTTTCAGTTCTTAATTGTTCTGGTGGGATACATGTGCATATTAAACACACACACGGTGGATATTTGTATCGATTATGTATAGAACACGACTGCATCATCAGTTTGTTGCGAATATATATAGTTGGGCTGACTTAATTAAGTTAACACAGACCATTATGCCAACAGTGTCACACCAGTGTTGTTTCTTGATACGAAGACGTGTTTTCGTGTACATTCAGCCTGAAATGTGTGTGTTTCTTACAAGCATTGTAACATCGAAGATGCGATAATTATTTATCGCTTTACGTGTCAATAATGGTGTTGAGATTGGTTCCCCACGTGTAAATATATATGGCCTAGCTAACTGGTTATTAAGTCCAACATTCGGTATTGTATGTAACTCATTAACACGTCATATTGTTGTCCTTGTGGTCTGGTATATCTCGTGGGTCGTACTATTTTTCTCTCAGTTTTAAATTAGCGCACCAATGTGTGCGCGAAAAATAGTACTGCGCGAATTTAAACACGAGTAAGGTACTATGGTTATTGTATCATGATCTCCTGTTTAGATACATATCTTCCCGCGCTATAGCCTAGTTGTTGAAGGGACCTTAAACCTAAATCAATAAATCAAGAAAAAGACATTGCCACTTTGCCAGTCATGGAGCACACTCTACTGGAACTAAATTTAACCCGGTACCTAATTTGCATCGAAACATATTTCCATAGATTGAGACCGTGTTTCATCTGACGCTCAATTTACTAATAGTAACATATAAGCTATGCTTTGACATTATGTGTTACAATTTATGGGTACAATTATAACATGAGAAAAGTAAACGTAATTTAATTAACTAAGCTTTTTTAACTTACTGTTTGAACAACATAATGCATGACAATAAGGGTTCGCGTCGGCGGCGGTAAATGGCCACTTTCTATCAAAAATAGCCAAAGATCACTGCTGCAAAACTGCAATAAATTTTCCAAAAAATCAAAAAAAGCAGGAATCCATTGTGAAACCATTCATAATTCAGGTTATGTACAACATGGTTTATTATTTAGAACTACCGTGGAATTTCACCGTGATAGTTTTTTACTGCGGTGTTTTCCACCACGGTATATTTACCATGGCAGTAATATTCAACATTGTAGTTTTAACACGGTGGAATCTACTACGGTGTATTTACCATGGTATAGCTAATACAAATGCCAGTGACACTATGGTATTAAGGTCGGGTGGTATATGTTACCACTGTTGTACTATCATGTTATATGTACCATGGAAGAAAGAAAAACCGTTTTCATATATACTGGTATTTTTACCATGGTAAACACATGGTATATTTTATACCATTGAATATACAGTAAGACAAATAAGTTGGTATACTAACAACATCACGGCATACGTTTAGAGTCAGACTCGGGATATCTACGGTCGCTGATCGGATATACATCGCCATGTTGAAAGATTAGAGTAGTCTGATGATATTTATGATCACTGATCGGATATAGATATCACGGCCGTCCAATATTATAATCAACCTCAAGATATTTACGGTCGCCGGTCTGATAGACATCACCGCGGTATGATAGTATAGCCAGTCTGAGGATATATGCGGTCCATATCAGAATCACATCACCGCGGTATTATGCATGTATGTTACAGTGTATCCAGTTGTCTGGCATATTGTGGTACCAGACGAAGTGGCCAATACTACCCGACGCGAATCGGAGGGTGGTATTGGTCCTGCCGAACCTGGTACCACGATATACAAGACAACTGGATACACTGTAACGTATTTACCATGTCGACAATTGTATCTGACATTAGCAACATTGAATCGCACACGAGTTTCAATGAAGACTGTCAAACAGCAAAAAAGGTCACAACGAGCACTTTACCTGACGTGAAATCTGATAACATAATTATTCGAGTTAACTCAGGTATATTCCATGATAACATAATTATTCGAGTTAATTCAGGTATATTCCATGGTGTATATACTCGAAACATAACAATCACCACTAAAACTTACCAACAAATTTCTGAATGTGGAACGCAAAATAAAGATCGCGAATAGTGTGCGATCACTGGATTAATCAGGTGACGTCCCGATATAGTCTTGGTGATTTCATCCATGCATGTGCATTTCCCCAATTACCCCATGCATGTTACAACCAGTTAGTTGTAGTTTTCAGTGCAGAGAAAGATGACGTCAAAATTGGATTTGTGACCTCGTACTTCAATGATGGAAATTAGCACGGCACACATGCAGTGCTGTCATAAGAAAACAACTCTTCAATCGTCGAACAGCAAATTCTCTGTTAATTTATCACAAAGAAGTCGTCTACTGGTGTTGGATGTTAATCTCCATTTAACATTTAGTACATTTATTCAGATGCATTATAATCCTAAACGTTTCAAGAATGTTCCTAGTGTTTATATAGGTGTTTCCCTCAATAATGTTTAGACTCGATCGGTCTGGACGTACATTTGAATATGTTGTTGTGCTAATTCGGTTCGAGGCGGAGGGAAAAGAGCAGCATTTAAAAATGGTGGTTACTAGCCTGATACTTGAACAAGTTCCGGTTTGGTGACATGGTATTTTCTCATACCAGGTGAATAATTATGGTAGCTGATTGGTCGATTTGAATTGGAGACATGGTAAATGATTATAGCCAGCCTGAGGGTGTATGGGGTCACCGATCGGTTACATATCACCACGGTATAAGATTATAGTCAGTCTGATACATGTGGTCGCTGACCGGATAGACATCACAACTGTATAGGTTTATAGTCAGTCTGATATATGTGGTCGCTGGTCGGATAGGCATAACAGCTGTATAAGATTATAGCCAGTCTGATAAATGTGGTCGCCGATCGGATAGGCATCACAGCTGTATAGGATTATAACCAGTCTGATATATGTGGTCGCTGGTCGGATAGGCATCACATCTGTTTAAGATTACAGCCAGTCTGATATATGTGGTCGCTGATCGGATAGGCATCACAGATGTATAAGATTATGGTCAGTCTGATATATGTTGTCGCCGATCGGATAGGCATCACAACTGTATAAGATTATAGCCAGTCTGATATATGTGGTCGCTGGTCGGATAGGCATCACAGATGTACAGGATTATAGCCAGTCTGATATATATGGTCGCAATCGGATAGGCATCACAACTGTATAAGATTATAGTCAGTCTGATATTTTATGTGGGCGCTGATCGGCTAGACATAACAGCTGTATAAGATTATAGTCAGTCTGATACATGTGGTCGCTGATCGGATAGACATCACAACTGTATAGGTTTATAGTCAGTCTGATATATGTGGTCGCTGGTCGGATAGGCATAACAGCTGTATAATATTATAGCCAGTCTGATAAATGTGGTCGCCGATCGGATAGGCATCACAGCTGCCAGTCTGATATGTGGTCGCTGGTCGGATAGGCATCACATCTGTTTAAGATTATAGCCAGTCTGATATATGTGGTCGCTGGTCGGATATGCATCACATATGTATAAGATTATAGTCAGTCTGATATATCTGGTCGCCGATCGGATAGGCATCACAATTGTATAAGATTATAGCCAGTCTGATATATGTGGTCGCTGGTCGGATAGGCATCACAGATGTATAGGATTATAGCCAGTCTGATATATGTGGTCGCCGATCGGATAGGCATCACAACTGTATAAGATTATAGTCAGTCTGATATATGTGGACGCTAATCGGCTAGACATAACAGCTGTATAAGATTATAGTTAGTCTGATACATGTGGTCGCCGATCGGATAGGCATCACAGCTGTATAAGATTATAGTCAGTCTGATATATGTGGGCGCTGATCGGCTAGACATAACAGCTGTATAAGATTATAGTCAGTCTGATACATGTGGTCGCTGATCGGATAGACATCACAACTGTATAGGTTTATAGTCAGTCTGATATATGTGGTCGCTGGTCGGATAGGCATAACAGCTGTATAAGATTATAGCCAGTCTGATAATTGTGGTCGCCGATCGGATAGGCATCACAGCTGTATAGGATTATAGCCAGTCTGGTATATGTGGTAGCTGGTCGGATAGGCATCACATCTGTTTAAGAGTATAGCCAGTCTGATATATGTGGTCGCTGGTCGGATAGACATCACATATGTATAAGATTATAGTCAGTATGATATATGTGGTCGCCGATCGGATATGCATCGCAGCTGTACTATATTATAGTCGGTCTGGTATATGTGGTCGCTGGTCGGATAGGCACCACAGCTGTATAAGATTATAGTCAGTCTGATAAATGTGGTCGCTGGTCGGATAGGCATCACAGCTGTATAAGATTATAGTCAGTCTGATCTGTGTGGTCGCCGATTGGATAGACATCACAGCTGTATAAGGTTATAGTCAGTCTGATATATGCGGCCACTGGTCCAATATACATCACCGCGGTATAACATTCGGGGGATATAGAGAGTCGCCGTTCGGATACATATCAGCGCGGTTTAAGATTCTACCTTGTCTCCGAATCAAATTGACCAATCAGCGACCAGAATTACTTACCCGGTATGAGACTTACGAAGTCGCTAAACCGGAGTGTGTCCTAGTATCGTGTTAGTAACAACAATTTTGAAATGATGCACGTCTCTCTCCGCCTCGAACCAAATAAGCTGTAATTTGGTCAATAACACAATCGTTAACAGCAACATATACATGTATAGTCCGGGAGCAGATATGGTACCGCTGCAGCCCCCAGGACTATATATAATTTCACCACATTCGTTTGCTTTATTGCTATGCCCCCATCTTTTAGCACGAAACAATGGACGTGTAGACATCAGTCAAGACGTCGTCCATAATGGCCGTCGTTTTTCAGACGAGGCACTTAGTCCGTTTGATGCATTTTTTCCGAAAAAATATTGTCAACTCTATATGTTAAAATGTGTATATTGTTTATGAAGCTAAAACATAATGCCACCTTTATATGGCAACAAAGGAACTCACCGTCCAACATGGCCGCCAAACTGGCCACCGGACGTGGAAAATCAGTTTCTACTCTTTGGAACTGGTTGATAATTGTGACTTTATTTCCTATTACGTTATGCTAACTGATCATTGGAGCAATGGAATATGCCATTATTGTGGTCCCAGCCCCTCAATAAGTCGATTTTACAGAACGCAGTATAAGATATCACAAAACAATCACAATTGCGATTCTAGTCATATTTCAACAAGAAATGAGCAGAACTGTGTTATGTAAGAGACATACCATTACCCATGATATTCCAACTGATAGGAACCAAAATTGTTACTTTGGCTCAAAGTGTCCGCCAAAATATGAAAACTTGTATATATTACTCCAGTGTGCGCTGCAATCGCATACAGATTATGGTTTGTGAATACATTTGGTTATTCTGCCTTCCATACATGTGTATTCAAAACCAGAATGTCTGATGCACCTTGATTACTTGTTAGTATTGTAACCACTGACTTTACCATAACTATTGAATTTGTCTCTCACAAACTGGAAATTGGCAACCAAATTTGGTAAAATAGTTTGTTATTCACATATCTCCCAAACAACTTTCAATGTTGTTCCGAAAAGATAGTAAAGTGTGACCCACTTGTTTATTATACTTGTCAGTTAACCAACTGACAACCACATATTGTTATTCTGGTTGTCCCCGTTTCTTGAAATTGGCAGAACTTTGAAAATAAATTGAGATGAATCATAATATGTGGCTATGCTGGCCAATTAGGATCAAAACTGATCAACTTGATATAGGATCAAGATGGGATCTTGGGACCGGGGAGTTACTGTATTACCATAGGTGATGTGTATATAGGGAGTTCCTGTATTGAAATGGATGGGGTGTACAGAAGCACATTTGGTGCGGATTACCCAGCATTCGCGATTGCATGATCAATTAAACAACAACATGACATTGATATAAATATTGCATGAAAATCCGGTGGTCAAACTCGTTCAGAAGAGTCAATTAGTTAGAACACATATGTGTATATGGACCGATTAATCATCAGGGTCTGGAAATTTACTTTTAACCAAATATTTTGCCAAATGAAAATCATTTTTGCCAAATGCTGTTAGAAGTTCCCAAATGCTATCAGTTTCTACAACATTGTTTCTTTTATTTTGACTATTTCGACAATCGCTGCCAGAGCGATCTTTGAAATCGATAGGAAAGCAGTTAATTATTAATGTTTCTCACCTCTATACTTGGTTCTATCATACAACACTAAACCAACAACATAACATTGTAATTGTCGAAGGGTTTCTTCATCAGAATAAAACGCAACGAAACAAAGACGATTAGCTATGTAAACACCACCCACAAGACATACTAGCAATCCCTCCACCGTCGATATTAATGATTAATTGCATCTTGATAAAGGTGTTAACTTTTCATAAGCTTATAAATCACCACTAATTCCATTAATAATGAAAGACTTTCCTGAAATGAGTTGTATTGATTGAGAAATATGAATACATTTTCTTGAGGAATCAAAATGACTTGCCAAATACTTGGCAAATGAAAATATTTTTGCCAAATGCGAATTATTTTTGGCATTGGCAAATTTGGCAAGTGGCAGCGCGAACCATGTGCATCATGTTCTTATGGAGTTAGCTGTAACTGACCTCGATGTTTCAGTCAAACTATATGTGACTGATACTGACACTGTTATGATACATACGCAATTACTAGTACGCGTGTACATAAATGTGGTGTGCATATACTAGTATGAATCAAGACATTATGTGCACATGTGAGTGACTCGACAATTTCATGCATGTGACTGGACAATTTCATATCAAAATAAGTACTGGTATGCCAATTCAAATGTATTACATTTACATAAATTTGAGTGATAATTGAGATAGCTTTGTTCATTTGAACTTAAATGAGAAGCCCGATTCATATGATTTAGATTGGTCGAATATTGTAATACTCGTAACTGAAAAGCTTGCTTGAAATAACAGTACAGTATATGAGAATATGAATGTAATAATATCCACAAAAAACGCTTTGTTTCAGCTGAACGTTTGTTTATATACCGACAGATTACGTTAAGAGTGAACGATAAACAAAACACACCGTGTCGATTTTTACAGAGACTGTTTCCAGTTGATGACCCATTCCACATCGAAATATTAAATGGCGAGGATTGGCGAGCATTATTACGGTCTGTTGTGAACAGCATGGTGTCAGTTTTAACAAAAATGCCATAGTGGGATCTGCCCGGTGTTGAGTATTTTGCTTATCGCATACTATATACTTACTGTGTAACGGGTTATGTAACATAAGTTGGCATTTGTTTATATAACACAGCACAGAAACTTGACAATTACATAGTATTTACGCGATATCTATGAATGGTATAAACAGATTGTGTCTATATTTTAATATTCTTTCCATTTATGACGCTTTAAGTGGATGTGACTATTTTAAAGACATATTATGTACTTGTTCGGGTGCGTGGAACTGGTAAGTTAGTGTCCAGGTGCTATGTCAACTGGAGGAATATAGCATTCTACTAACATTATTGAAAATTCCAAGCAAATCGACGGTACCACTCCATAGAAAACATCGTCTGAACTACGCTAAATTATAAATATTTACTACTCGAATCGGGACGCTTCTATCGGCGACAAACTAACGAAAACGATTTCGCCATCGGCAGTCACTGCATTTAAATAATCTATAAGCATGTCGGTGTGTGATGTCAATTCAAATAAAATATTCATAAAGATTATTCTCCATTTCTATTTGATCACCCTACCGGAGTGTTTCACATCACTTTAAAAGCAATACCCGATGCGAAGTATTGAATCAATCAAGCAGTATTCAACAAATTTTAAGATCAAATAACTACAAGTACATGTACATGTATAATTACCAACCTGAATAGTTGTCATATTTTAGTGGGCTTTTTTAATTATGTGTAACCTCACTTTGACAAATGTACAGTTAGTGTTATTTCCGAAACGTTATTTTCAATCAATTGGGAATTTGACAAAATCTTGTTTCCGAATGTAACCTTACCGGCATTTCGTTAAATTAAGGAGCCGAAATTTACTACACCGATCATTGATTCCTAAAACCACGTGGCATCACTCATCATTGTATTTATGAAAATGGGGTTCAAATATCTGCTAGAGCGGTATGGCTGGTAGTATACGGTATCCACAGCGGTAACGAAGCGGTAACTGCGGTAGACTGCAGTATATTTCCAGGTCGTCACACCATACTTTGAAAACATAAAACGTCCATGACGTTCTCGTTAAGTTCCACATATATTAGGAACATCACTACACTTGATATGCTTGCCTGCGTGTGTAATATCAACCAATTCGGCCTGAAACCAGGCGATGGGTGTAGTTTATACTGTGACAGCCGAAACAATGCCGACAACTTAAAAGTCGAGTAAAGTTTACATAGTAATACATTGTGGAGTACTCAACTGGAAGATTACAATGAAGACCAATCATGTTGCATTCACATAAAGTGCACATGGTTTCAGTAATGTGTTTCCTGTTGTAACTGTGACATTTCTGTTTGAAATTTTTGCTTTTGATTGCTTTAAATCCCGGATGCATTGCGGTTTTGAGGAAGTAACCTTAATATTGTGTTGATGGTTACTGTGGTATTACTGGGATGATACCACTGTATAGGTTGCTTATTACCTTAGAATAGTTGTAACTATTAAAGCTATGGTATTTTGTGGTATAGGGCAATACAGTCTATTGTAAATTATGCAGTATAAACTTTACATCTATGATCATGTTAAAGCGAGTAAAATATATATTAAAAAACATATACATCTGAAACGAGCGGCGTGAAACTTAAAAAATAGCTTCGGTATACATACGTATGTAACTATGTATGTATGCTGAATCAGTTTTTTAAAGTTGCACGCTCGGTTTAGATGCATATATTTGTTAATTGTAATTTACTCGTTGTAACCAAACGTCCTCATGTGTACTGTTTAGTTTACGGTGCGTTACTGCTGGCAACTCTGCTGTCGATATTTTACCGTAAAAGTTATCTCCTGTATTGTACAGTGTAGAACAAAAATGGCGGCAGAGGATCGTCTTCCGAATCGAATTTGGTCATCTGAAAATATGGTGAAATAGTCGACGACCATCGGGTTGTCAGTCTTGTCTGACTAATTTAGAGGTTTAACAAATGTGAAAAAATAAATCGATCTATATATCCCGATCAGGCTAAATTACTCCGATAAGTTTTCTTGACAGTGCTGACTGTTGTAAGAGAGGGAACTCTAACTTGATTGACTATTGACATGCTGTTGTTTGAAGACTTGCATATGTTTAAATTGAATATCCTCAGTAAAAAAATGTTCCGTATCTTTTAAAATCATAATTAATTTCGTTTAAGGACAAGTGCTAGTAAATCGCTCTATTGCCCCCTTTTGCACTGCCCCAATACACCGACTCTATATACACGCTTGTTTTGCGTTAATAGTATTATGCCAAGGACGCGTTCATATAGAGTCGAGGTATATGGGCAGTGCAAAGGGAGTTATATGGGCAGTACAATGGGGTACATCGGAGCGCGTTACGGGCCCCCGTAGATTAGGTATTGGTTGAAAGGTACGGTAGTTATAGAATAGTTTAGAATGGCTCCCCTTATCCAAGATGCCTACTGGCTGTCCGGTCGGTCTATTTTAGCCCGATATGATGACTATCGATCGATAGGTGGTTCACCAGAGCTGTTTAGGATGTCTCATTATAATATTTACTTAATTACGCATAAGTTAAGAAATTTGGACTATTATTTCAGACATTCAGACACATTTTCTCCACATTCAGGGAATAGGTCAAGGAATCCTGAACTGGAGATAATAAACCTCGAATTAAGTGCAAAACCAAGATCGATGTTGTATAGTAATAAAAGTAAAATAATGTGGACTACATGTATGTCATGTTATACTAAGCAAACACGTGATCTCAAGGAACCTCGATGGGTGTTTTGTGCTTAATTCGAGGTTTGATACCTCAATTTCAAGATTTCTCTAGAGTACCCCCATGTTTGTACTCCACACGTCGAGACAGCTATAGTACTAGGTCCTCCAGTGAACCTGGAGTTCTATACATATGTATATATATCCTCAGGTTGGCAATAGTCTTATACCTCGGCGATGTCTATCCGATGACACATAGTATGCATGCGTGTTATTTTCAACCCGGATTTTCCGGAGATATATCACATAGCAATCGAATAGTACCTTTGTGAACTATTTGAACACATTTTCCATTGGGCATTGGTGCTACAATATCTTAAATATCTTCATGGAATCAGCGTTTGGTCTTCGGAGATTCAGTGGTATATTTGGGGAATCAGATAAACGCTTATGCAATGTGAAGAGTGTCTTGGTAATAAGTGTTGGATAATTCTGATAGAACATCCTCTCGGCTTAAAGTATACATAGCTCCATGTTGTTGACAGCAGCGATACCCGATTTTATCATGTCACTTGGTTGGATGGACCAACGAGGACGCTCCGTTGGTAGAGGCATATCAGGAGACATCGGGTCGTTATCTTTGTAGTCCGTCCCATATGGAATCCATATCCCCCATCAGGGTCCCCATATGGGGTCGATGTCCGCCATTTTGTTTTAGTTAAATTATATCGCCGCTTCAATTAAACATAATCTTGTATTTGTGTCGATGACCAATGTGCAATGCCTTGAAAATATGTCTGTGACTACGGGGAACCTGGTATGAGCACATTATTGCGAGTATTGTTACTGATCCTGATCAAACACGAAATACGCCCAAAATTATCTTTATACTAATTCATGGCACAGTTACCATGCAAAACACCAACGCGAAATAATTATGATTACCCCCACCCCCTTATACCGTACGTTATAAACAAACGTCTGCTTTTCTACGGAAACCCATTTCGAGACTTGAATTTCTACATTCATTACAAACAAAATGAAACGCTTCGCTTCCGCTTCAAACGAAGAAATCGAACAAAAACGAAGGTTGTTGCACTGCAGTAGTACCATAAAGGCAAACAATCAACATTCTGATTATTTTAGAGAATATCTTAAAGAAAAGTGCATGAATACAAATTTTGAAACATTTGACAATGTTGCCCTCAATGAGGCCCTTGGTCATTTGTATATCGACGCCTGGAAACCTGATGGTGAACACTATAAGGAAAATTCGCTAGAGAATATTCGACACAGCTTGAATAGGCATTTGAACACACCACCCCATGATAGGAAGGTAGACATCATAAAGGATCCTGAATTTGCAGATTCAAATGCGAGCTTCAGAGCAACTCTCGCCGAGTTGAAAATACTTGGTCTAGGATCAACAGAGCATCATGCGATGATCAACGCAGAAGTAAAGACAGAATACAGCCGTACGAGTCAATTTATATGAGGCCAACAACTCCATTTGGACTTTTCAATAAAGTTCAATATGATGTTCGAAATATGACAAAATCATCATTCGCCATCAAATATGATATCAAAAGCAGAAGATGAGCTGACACAAAATCACCGTGAAGGAGACCGGGAACTTGTCAGTGGGATTATGTCGGAGGTAAGAGGAAATCCATATTGCCCGGTTACCAGCTTTGAAAGTGATTTTGCAAAATTACACCTAAATTGCGAAGTTCTATTGCAAGACCACTGGACAATTTTCAACCGGAGTCCTCTACTTGGTACTATAATAATCTATATAGTAGATTCATGACGGAATTGAGTAAAACAACTAAATTATCACAGATTTACTCAAATCACAGCATCAGAACCACAGGAGCCAGCATTTTATCGGCAAACTCCTTTGGCGCAATCCAAATAATGTCTGTAACCGGACATAAGTCTGTTTCGTCCCTGTCTATTTATTAACGAGTCCCCGATGATGAAAAGCGACATATGGGACTGACACTAGCAAATGAGATGACGAAGGACACAGAGCATCCATCTCATTTGGTATTACCTAAGAGCACAGCTGCTATGAATTCCAATAAAATGAAAGCAATTGAGTTCCCTTTGCCAGCTCCTGGAAGTTCAATTTCAGGCAAAGGACTGGAGGTTGCGAACATTACTCCCCAATAATCACCAACCATGTTACAAGATCCTCATGATTTTGATCTCAATGGAGTTATTGAGTCGATGACTGGGCGAGAAACGCAGATATAGTCTGGTCGATAAAAGGTTTGACCTAGAAAAAATTTGGACTAAGTTGGTTTTTATTCCAGTTTGAAGAGGAATATTTCCTCTACAACATATCCAAAATCCGCTAAAATCCGCTTTGAGCAAACTTTTTTTCAGAGATTTTAAAAAATGCTCATTTTTCGACCTTGCGAAGTACGTTTTTCTACAATATCCCTCATCGGCGAAACCAGAACGCATTAATCCTCCATCCGATATATACCAGTTTGTGTAAAAGAGTATATGGGGCGAATAGAGTGACAATGACAGAAAACAATGCAATCGCGGCGATGAAATGGCTGTCAAAATGGCCGCAACTACAATCCATGCTACGATGAAATCAACATATTGGATAACCCCCTATAAGCGAAAATACACATTTGTAATTTACAAGAATGTTGTTATATATCTTTAAAGGTACACATATAATTAAACCAGATCTATCTGAATGATTTATCGATCACTGCTACGCACGTTAACCCAATGATTTACGTTCTGGTTTTCTTATTAGAATACATCCAACAGTCGGACCAAAACAGTTATTTTGGGCATGCAACACACGAAGTAATATTTCGTCAAACAGTGCGTGGTAGTTTCCTCTTGGAATGATGATTAATTATTGAATGTAAAGCAGAAACTGAAGTGCCCACCCTATCTGTGTAAATACTAGTTATATTTCCAGAATTTTAAACACTCTCCGTGACAATAAACCATACACGTATGTCGTAATGCTGATTATACTGTCAAGAAACACTTATCTCTTCAACAGAATAGTACACTATCTCACTAGATCGAAGAGACTGTACATCGTACATTTTATTTAGTACGAATTTTCAAGGTGCTCCCAAACCGGTTTCTTGGTAGACAATTATGTACAAATTACTTCAATCGGAACTTTACAACATGAATATGTACCACGCAATACACACTATTAGTTGTCAGTATCTTGTTGTTTGAAATTATGTTACCATTGCCACCCACATACTTGCGCTAAATATCAGGTCATCAGCGTTTACAGTTATTAGTTCTGCGTTTACCATTCACTCAATGTTGCTATTTATGGTTTTGTATGCAGCAGATATGTGTAACATTAGGGAGAAAGTGTAAACGCGGCGATGCGGTTGCAGAAAATGTCGTACGTTTCGCGTATATGTGGCCTTAGTGCATTTAAGTGCACATAATTTCCAGGTATAAATACAGTCTCTGCCATAGAGTATGTAGGCAAATTGGGTTATGTTGATAATTTATTGAAGATAGTCTATTGTAATCCATTGTATTTTGATAAATTGCGTTCATGGTATACCACCATGTATTTGTGTGATAAAAATGAAATATTCGTGTTTAATCACTTGACCGGAGGCAACTATGACTACTATTTTAAGACACGGACAATAGGATCTACACATTTTACCTAGTACCATATGAATAGTTCTCATACTGTTCTATAGTAGTGAATTTCGACAGACTGTTTGTTGTAGATTCAAAAATAAATGATTATCGGTCACATTCGTGAGACTGTTTTCATTACATATATTTCTGCTTCTAGGTCACACAATGAGTACATGCCTATTAGATCACATTTAACTGTTTTAATACACATATATTACACGATTCAAGATAAACAGTACAGATAAAACTGCGTTATTCTTCTATTTCTTGGCGCCCAAAAAGTCCACATTCAATCGCTGTATGAGACCTGGCTTTCAGTTGCTCTCTCGCGAGATACATTAGAGAAAATTCTTACATACTATTATTAATAGCTCCCCTTATACTCTGAAATCATTCTTCCTCGTATAATTCGACGGCCTGTTCGTTCTTGTATAACCAGCTATTCAATTTTCCGCAAATTGTAAATTTCATTCGATTTTGTCCATTTTGGCGGCCATTTTGGACAGACATTCTACCAATATGGTTTACGACTAAGGATTGTTTGTGTGGATTTTATTTTATTACTAATTTGGTATTTCTTGGCGCATCTACCACCGAAATTCAGGATTTTTCTATACCAACTGCCATCATGGACGCCATCTTGTATTACAGAAAATGCTCAAAGCGGATTTTAGCGGATTTTGGATATGTTATAGAGGATATATTCCTCTTAAACAAGGAATAGAAACCAACTTAGTCCAAATTTTTTCTAGGTTGACCCTAAAATTTTAGTTTATCGACCAGACTAATATAACAGAATCACAGTCAAAAGGATGTAAAGAAATTTGCAGGAACGCTTCCTGTGTTCAAAAATTGCAAAATCCACAAAATCAGCATAAATTTAACAACGAACAAGGGGTACCCATCTAAGATGCTTTTGTCGGGTTTTTAGGCAGTCGAACCAAACTTCTGCCAATAAGATGCACAACTCCGGGGAAAAAAGTTGGATGGTGGTATATTATTGCAATAGACCTATATATCAAATATCAATTGAATCCGTTAATATTTCATTGAGTTATCGCACTAACGGTGATAACATTGCTAAAAATCGAAAAACTAAGACCCATAACTCCGGAAAAAAAATTCGGACAAACCTGGTTTTCGAACTTGTCCGAGATATTGTTGCAAGAGTCTCATATACCAAATATTGTTTAAAATGGTTAATATTTCATTGAGCTATCGCGCTAACGGTGATAACATTGCTAAAAATAGACAAATTAAGACTCATAACTGCGAGAAAAAATTCGGACAAACCTGGTTTTCGAACTCGTCCGAGATAATGTTGCAGAACACTCATACACCAAATATTGTTGACATCGGTTAATATTTCATCGAATTATCACGCTAACGGTGATAACATTGCTAAAAATAGACAAACTAAGACCCATAACTCCGCGAAAAAAACTCGGACAAATCTGGTTTTCGAACTCGTCCGATATATTGTTGCAGGAGACTCATATACCAAATATTGTTGAAATCAGTTAATATTTCATCGAGTTATCACGCTAACGGTGATAAAATTGCAAAACATAGACAAACTAAGACCCATAACTCTGCGAACAAAATTCAGACAAACCTGGTTTTCGAACTCGTCCGATATATTGTTGCAGGAGACTCATACACCAAATGTTGTTGAAATCAGTTAATATTTCATCGAGTTATCGCGCTAACGGTGATAAAATTGCTAAAAATAAACAAACTAAGACCCATAACTCCGCGAAAAAATTTGGACAAACCTGGTTTTCGAACTCGTCCAAGATATTGTTTCACGAGACTCATTTACCAAATATTGTTGAAATCGGTTAATATTTCATCGAGTTATCGCGCTAACGGTGATAACATTGCTAAAAATAGAAAAACTAAGACTCATAACTCCGGAAAAAAAATTCGGACAAACCTGGTTTTCGAACTCGTCCGAGATAATGTTGCAAGACACTCATACACCAAATATTGTTGAAATCAGTTAATATTTCATCGAGTTATCGCGCTAACGGTGATAACATTGCTAAAAATAAACAAACTAAGACCCATAACTCCGCGAAAAAAAATTGGACAAACCTGGTTTTCGAACTCGTCCGAGATATTGTTGCAAGAGTCTCATATACCAAATATTGTTAAAATTTGTTAATATTTGCGTGAGTTATCGCGCTAACGGTGAAAAACTTAACTAAAAAACATATAAGATGGATAACTCTTGTTAAATCGGACGTGATCCATTTACAGGCAGTAAATAGTCACTGGGAGCAACTGCAATACCAATTTTTTTTTAAATCCTGTTCACAAATGTCAAAGTTATAAGGCATTCTTTATGTCCGCCCGCCCGCCGCCCGCCCGCCCGCCAACCGTCCCTCGTCAAACCATAAGTCGAGTTTTTGAAAAAACTCGACTATTAAAAGAATCCTGACTCACCACTAATTGTTCCAAATGTGACACTGTGACGGACTATCATAATGCACGTCCAAGTTGTTGTTGTAAATGATTACATTAAAAATGCTATTTATTCTGAGTATTTAAATATTTTCATTTCCAATTTTAGCTGTGAAGATCGCCGACACAACGTCCTTGACATTCTCAAATCAATAATACAAACTAGCCCAGTGAAATCGCAAGTGGTCACGATTGATCCAGCAAGTGTGTGTGACATGATCAAATCGTAACAGGGCTCGTAGTTGCCGGCTACGGTGACATATGAGGCTCAGTGAGATTAATATCGGGCTCGGCTAGCGCCTCGCCGGCTATTAACCTCACGTCGCCTCATATGTCACCGTATCCAGCAACAACTCGCCCTGTAACTTCTAGTATGGGAGACAATGTTCCCTTTGAATTAGGATTCCTGCTACTTACGATACATTATTTAATAAGATGTTAACCTTTTTCGCTGAAATATCCAATGAATCGTTGATACCATCAGTAGGTTTGTACCGAACTTCCGAAACTACATGTACCAGTTTGAATTAGTCCACGACAGGACCACATGTGTAGCAAAAATACAGTTCCATTTACAAAACCAAATAATCGAGTAATAACTTTATGAACTCTTTAAATCCATCTTTGTTTAGACACGCGTGCTAAACTATCACCAACAAAGTCTTCTGGGAATCAGGGTTAGATTCGGGGAAGCAGGATAAGGATAATCAGTGGTTTATTTTGAGAATCGGATGAAAAGTTATACAGTATGCACTGTAACACACAATAATTATCAGTAGTATACATTATATAGATTCATGTATTCCCTACGGGTATATGCTATTGTGAAACCTAAGTTCAAACTGATGTTATTATTTAAATGCCAAATCGAATTGCAAGTCAAAAGTATTGAGCCGGTCGAGTGTTCGATTACATCACAATACCACGTGCCAGACGAAGTTGAGATAAACATATACAACTGTGATTCACCAAACTCTCGAGTACGAAATGTAATTGGAAACATTTGTTCTGAATGCAGCTTGATATATTACACAATGGAATAAAGACCTGGGTTACATACCAGTTTAATCCTCTTATAGGTAACCATTTCCCACCGAAACGATGTATGTCGCCTATGTTGTGGACTGTATACATGGCCGTCACCTCAGTTGCTTCCTGGTCAACTGGAAATAAGTAGGTCACTATATACAAACAACCCAATGAATATTATAATGAATGTACTCTTCGCACAAGCTATATAATTATATACCCCCTACATTCGGCTTCCAATGTTCGACGCTGACGGCAACTTTAAAAAAACAAACATAAAACATGTCATCACAGGTATGTATAAACTCGTTATCTAAATGTGTTTGGCATGTTCCGGCATTCGCAGATATTCATTTCGTGCATGACACCGTCACCTGACAATAACATCGGTTTAGCCACAATAATTTAAGGTTAATGAGACACTCCATGGTCGTGAAAAGCCTCTCGTTACAATGGTGTCGTTTACAAATCTTACGATATAGCTGTCGTGGACATAATCGCATAATAATAACAATATACAGTTGTTGCCCGATATCGAGGGAGACAATGAGATTTGTCACCATTCCGTTCTGGAGCGGGTGACAAATATCGATGTCTCCCGAGAAGAAGGACAACAACTGTTTTGTTATCCGATTATAACACAGAAAAATATCCTTGCCATCCACACGCATGATGTTGCACTGAGTCACGAGTTCTTTCTTTCCCGATTATGTATATTTTCAGTAACTACTTATCGTTCTGTTCCATACACGATAGTCAAGCCGTTAAGCGTTTGATAATCAGCTTTTATTTACGATCATTTTGGTGGTTAAATCGTCAATATCGGTCCATGCAATGCAAACCAATAAGCCATATAGGTATGTTATCACATTCTGCAATGTGGAATATTCAATGTCGTCTTGCGCGCGGAATTTACTCGCGATGTTCATTTCATAACGGTCTTCCCCGAAAGCTATTGGGAAGTTGTCGATTTCATTAATGTACATTCATATGTGTCAGTGCTCCCAAGTACATGGCGATCCTCACACAAAATACTTCTATGATCACATTGCAGACATCTGATGTAATGGATAAGCGTACTGTACCATTCATTCGCGACAAACGTATGCATTACGTTGACTACCAGCAAACATGTATAACCAACCAACCTGAAGGGATCCACTCTTTCAATCTTGCACCATAATGTCGATATGGACATATTGAATCACCGAAATGTTTCGATGTAAAAAGTACATGATAACGCTTGTTCGATAAAAGTATCAACTTAAAAGATTGAATAATAGTGTTCACCAAATATATGCAAATTAGCAAACACCACAACTGTTGTGTTTTGCGAATCCGTGGGGTATATAAGATCTATGATTTTTAGTATATTATAGTGATGTGAAATAGATGAGTTACTGCAGTGTGTGTTTGAGATCTGCTTGCATTGTAACATCCGGCGGGCGACAAAAACAATGTATCCCGGCTCAGCGGGCGACAGTGTGATTTGTCGCCCGCACGTGACAGGACATGGGTCAATCAGAAGGGAGGAGGATAACGTTAACTTCCGAGCAGGCTTCGCCTTTGCTAACGGCAACTGGGACAAATGACAATGGCAATCAAGTCCACACGAAAGCATTACAAAAGCATCATCGACTTTATTCTCTTAGTTCAAACAGTTGTTTATGTAAACACGTCACATTTTTTAATTAAAACTTAATATGGATTTCTCGAGATATCGATTTTAAAAGAGAAACATATTTGTTTTCTTTCAGAAACAACTGAAATGACATCACAATACTTGCCATTTGAAGAGATACTCAACAAACACGTGTGTGGCAAATGGTTGCAACCAAGTACAATCTGGGGCGACACACCCGATCACGACACCAAATTGGTCCACATACATCTTGCACACTTTGTTCGCAGTTTTTCGATAGTGTTGATGGGTTGAAACACCATAGTATCACTGGACACGACGATGATGTCGTAAACACCATAGTATCACTGGACACGACACGACGATGCTGTCGTAAACACCATAGTATCACTGGACACGACGATGCTGCCGTAAACACCATAGTATCACTGGACACGACGATGATGTCGTAAACACCATAGTATCACTGGACACGACGATGATGTCGTAAACACCATAGTATCACTGGACACGACGATGATGTCGTAAACACCATAGTATCACTGGACACGACGATGCTGTCGTAAACACCATAGTATCACTGGACACGACGATGATGTCGTAAACACCATAGTATCACTGGACACGACGATGCTGTCCTCTGTGACAAATGCGAACCATTAAAATATGTTCCGTCCCACTGGGCAAACTAATGTCGTAAGAAATAATTTGTTTTATTTCGATTTGATGAGATGTAACAGTCCACATACACGTACATACAGTCTAATTCTCCAAATTGTATCTAAATGGCCAGCGAAATATATCTTTTGGTACATATTATAACTATTTTGAAACAGTTGAGCCCGTTTTTGCTTTTGTTGTATTTCACTGGGCAGGAATACAAATGCTAGTACTAAGCAATGACTTGAAACGTATTTTATTTGCATATAATACAAAAGGGATCGGGGCACAAGTTTTTTCAACTTATGAAGCCCCTCTCCCAATACAATCGATTTAGATACAAAATGTTTACAAGATGACAGCTGAACATATTTACATGCAAGATTTTGTGATTTTATGGTGATTGGTGTAGTGCCTTCCAGAGCATATTGCTATATATGGGTTATGGATGATTTGATAGCTATAACATTTGGTGGGGTTTATGTGATTTTTGGTTCGTCTTAACTGATGTTGGAGCAGGGTTTTGTCAAAGGGGTATTTTCTTCATATATAAATAAATATATATATCCATATACATACACACATACATATATATATATATATATATACATATATATATACATATATATATATATATATAGCTATATATATATACATATATATAGCTATATATATATATATATATATATATATACATATATACACATATACATACAAACACATACACGCACATGCATACATACACATTTATATAGATATACACACATCTACACACCCTCATACATATACATATACACATATATATACTTATGTTAATCAAGTGTTGGTCAGCTACTCAGGAAGACAGTACATACGGTAGATCAAAATTACAGAGAACTGGTGATTGAGTGGGGGAGTAGGTCCATAAGTGGGAAGCCAGTAGATTACTAAACTGCCTAGTTCATATATTTACCGGTGTATATACTAAGGCAATTTGAAGTCTTTCCTTGAGGATATATTTTGTTTTAAATTCAGTTACCGAAACGCTTTGTTGCTACAATATATTGCTGAATTATATCGAACAGTTTCTTATTACTTTTGGACGAGATATATGGTATTCCGAACAGAACTTCGTTAATGTCGAGAATTTGAAGGCTCTCGCGAGTCAATTTATCAGCGAGGACGGCTCGCTCAGACTGATACAAGGGGCAACTAAAGAAATAGTGAAAGGGGTCTTCGGATGGATTTCCATAGAAGCACACAGGGCTGTCGGAGATATAATTATTAAACATATCAGAGCGGAGTTCACTACATCTATTTCGGATGCGACAGTGTAGGATACTGTTTTTTCGTTGTCCTGTGTAGAAGTACAAAGGAGGGGCAGGTGATGGGTCCAATAGTTGCAAATTAGTTTTAATTTTAGAGAATTGGCCAACGTCGGTGATTATTTTGGGAAGTTTATTCCACTCAGTGGTTGCCGACGGGGAAAAAGACTTTTTGTAATGTTCTGTATTACAGAAATATGAATAAAATTTGCCGGGTCGCCTCAAGTTGTAACCCGACACCTCGTTTGCCCTAGGGGGAAGTGTAGATGCTAGATAGGATGGGGCTTGTTCGTTTACTATTTTATAGACTAGTTGCAGTTTGTGTATCTGTCGCCTTCTATCGAGAGAAGGCCACCCCACTTCCTGCAGAACTGTGTTATTAGATGCAGAGCGAGTGATGCCACTGACAATCCGCCCAGCTTCAATGTGTAGTCGATCGAGCTTATCCAGGAGATATTGCGGTGCGCTGTCCCACACTACGTCTGAGTAATCAAATAGGGGTAGTATATACGTTTTATAGATAATTTCAATTATTTTTCTGTCAAGTTGGTACTTCAGGCGCCTTAGTTGAGCTAGTCGAGATGCAATCCGATTTACCAGGACGTCGATATGGGCATTCCAATTGAGGTTTGACTGTAGTTCCAGACCAAGGTGTTTATGCGTGTCAACAAACGATATTGTTTCATCGGCGAACTTAAGTTCTGGGTGTTTTGTTTTCGGGGTCATTAATGAGTAGAAAATTCCAACCGTTTTTGTCGGGTTAAAGCTGACCAACCATTTTCGGGACCATGTCGATATTTTTTCAATATCACTATTCATAGCGGTTTCTAATAAGTTGATGTCATAATGGCTGTTCGTAATGCAAGTGTCATCGGCATACATTCTAGTATCAGATTCTATATTGTCGGCTAAGTCATTGATATAAACAAGGAACAGGAAGGGTCCAAGGATGGAGCCCTGTGGCACACCGGAAGGGATGACCTCATATTCGGAATGAGCATCGTTGACTAATACTCTTTGATTTCTATTGTTTAAGTAGTCTTCGAGCCAATATAATGTGTTTCCTTCTAAACCATAAGCACTCAACTTATGAATCAGTCCCCTGTGCCAAACTCTTTCGAATGCTTTAGAGATATCGCAAAATATAGAACAAGTAAATAAACCTTTATCAAGGGATTGACACAGGTTATGATATAAATCTACTAACTGATATGTTGTGTTATGACCTTGGAGAAAACCCGATTGATGGAAGTACAGGAGTTTGTTTTCCATAAAGAATTTGCTCATCTGTTTAAGAACCACTTTCTCGAAAATTTTGGCGAGGCACGGTAAAAGGGAAATTGGGCGATAGTTTTTCGAATCAGCAGGATCATCTTTCTTGAAAATAGTAATGACGTTTGCAAACTTCCATGCTGCAGGGAATTTCGATGTGTTAATTGATTTTCTAAAAATAAGAACCAGTGGGCGTGCAATAGATTTTGCTGTATCGCGGAGCATTCTAACACTTATCCCGTCATGTCCATGGGCTTTGTTTAGCTTGAATGATTTGATAGCCGATTCTACGTCGGTTTCTGTAAAAACCAAATTTGGCATTATTTTTTTACAACGCTTCGGAAAGATTGTGATGCTATGTTTGGAGTCATTGATGGTTGAATTTGCAATGAAGCTCTTGTTTAGTATTACTGCTTTTTCAGCATCACTAGTTGCATATGAGTGGCCGTTTGCTGTTATGCTGCCTGTGGAGCTATATAGTGGAGGGATAGTCTTAGATCTTTTCTTATTCAGGAGGTAGTTTATTATTCTCCAGAAGTCTCTCGGGTTGGAGGATTCTCTTATTCGCTCTTCCAAATTTTCGTCGAATTTGATTTTCGCGTGTTTTTTCATGTTGTTAATTTTATTTCGGATATTTTTTAACTCTCTCCATAGTATCGGTTTGTTAGTTTTCAGAGCTTTTTTTCTCACTCTGTCACGCTTTTTTATCTCGCGTCGAATGTCTGAATTAAATCAAATTTTGTCTGATGTTCTCACTGTTACAGTTGATTGTGGGATTGTTTTCTCCATTATATATAAGAATTCCGTATGGAAATTTTCGACTGATTTATTTACATCTGTTGTGTTATTTATGAGATCATCCCAGTCTACTGATTCGAGTAAGCTATTTGCATGTGAAAAGTTAGCCTTTCTATAATTCCACACCTTTCTTTCGAATGATGGTGTCCGGGTATTATCGAAAGATATTGTAGCGTAGACACCTAGGTGGTCTGAAACCCCAAGGTCTAAAGTATCAGCGTCTAGAACTTGCATAATCTTGGAGGTGATAATGGGATCGAGGAGAGTACTTGATGTGCTGGTTACTCTGGTGGGAACCGTAATGACATTTTTCATACTGAAACCATCTGTTATTTGTTTGATCTTCAAGGAGCTGTCCAAAAAATTGGAATTAAAATCGCCAGTGATGACTACATTTTCTGAATTATCAAGTGCGTCAGAAATTTTGGATTCAAGTAGTTCCCAATAATTTGTGGCACAGAAATCTTCAGATCTATATGATACCCCGAGTATTATGCGGGTTTTTCTAGAGTGGATTTCAAACCATAGACACGATGAGTCGAATTCTAGTTTTCCGATTGAAAATGAGATGATCAGCAAACATTACGCAAATGCCCCCTCCATTAGAGTCACGGTCTTTGCGGATGGGAGAACTATATCCAGGGATTTCTAGCTGGTTTGATGGGTATGACGGGTCAAGGTGGGTTTCCGTAAAACATAACACATCATACTCGTTTATTAAGTCTGCAATTTTTCCTAATTTATTACGGATACTGCGCACGTTATAATGGAAAATGGAAATTGTGTTGTTGACTGTCGATAGCGGAGGCCCAGGGTTAATTTCAATATCTCCTGATAACATTAATATTAAAAGAGTAAACATAAATATATATCTAGGACTCAATAGACTGAAAGCTCCAAAATTCAGACTGCCGTTTTTTGCAGTTTTGATATGTGACTTTCTTTTTGCTGAATCGAAGATACCAATAGCTGCCCTATACTGATTCAGAACACACGTCATTTTTCAGACGGTGGTTCGAAACCAGGATAGGGCAGGAACTGGACTTCGACTCTGCAAACGTTATAATACTGATATGAATATATTTTGGCAACCCACAAATGGACCAAGGGGTATGGTGCTTGATCTGAAAATGTTTAGAAAAGGTTTGGCAATTGGAATCAATGGTTCGAATTTGTGCAGACATGTAGGAAGTATGAAATAAAGAAAACATAATGAAGGCATAGAATATGAAGCAAATATATACATAATGATGATGGATGATGGTATTCGGCATGATAATTTCATCGCGATTTGTTTTCGGCCTACAACGGGTATTTTGTTTGGATTAATTTTGACAACAATATTATAAAAGTAGAATAAATTTGTCCATTTGCTATTAAGGTCAGGGGAGAAAACAGCTGAAACTGACACGCACAACCACCGCGGACGTAGTATATCCTCACAAATATCGTCATTGAAAAAACTTAGATTGATATTTAGTGTCGTGATGTGCGAGGTAGCTTTCGGGATAATGTATTTACACAAATATACCATCAAAAGGGTAGAGATCTTGTGTCGGTCCGGTCATCCATATAGTGGTTTCGACTTTATACCATCTTGTCTTTATTTGGTCAGATTTGAAATGATCAATTAGAAAGGAAACAAAATAGTCAGGAGAGATATCTTATTCAGCGTAGATTTCCCCCCTTTCATATAGATTGACAACGTTCGATAGGAAATTATTGTCATCACGGTCTACCATACTACGTTTAACAGATTGAATTGTTTTGATTCGAATTTAATAGCGCGTGAAAAGTCACAGGATCGTGAACTGCGGGCAGTATGGTTTAGTTAAGATTAGTGTAGGTCGCGAAGACCCGGCTTGTCGCATCAGCTGAAATTCTCCCCCAATGATTATATGGGGACGTTTTCTAGGACAGTGTAAATGTGATCGTGTTGCTAACATTTCTATTCTGGTGCTGGGAGCGATTCATTCATTAACCCAATTTTCCCCAAATTTGATGGAGTCAAAATAAAGGTTTATGTTCACTTTTGTTAGTAATCACAGTAACCAAACACATGAATGCAACATGTTAAGAGCATTATTAATGGTGGAATATGTTAGAAATAATAAATGTGAAATTTATAGAGGTTTTTAAAATCTATTTTTTCGAACCCAAAATCAATAAACACAAAGTCCATATCAAAGAAAAAAATATGGCAATGTCTACTGAACACTGTGAAGAATGATGAACAATAAAATAATATTCATATTTATCAAGCATTCTTTGATAAAATTACTAAGAACCAATTGTTTACAAATCATTGAGTAAGTTACCTGATATCGCTTATAGTGAGGTGGAAGTTAAATGTTAATATCTGTGGACAGCGGTGTGTTGTGAATCTCTTGACAAAAGAATTGTCTAATCCCCAATCTGGTGTACCCACACAGCCCAGAAACTAGGTCACCAATCATCCTGAGTCAGGATAAAGTACAGCACTGGCTGGTCATAATCCCCATGAATCCCAACAGACTTGAGTGAACATTATCTTGACCCATCAAATTCAGTTCCCAAATAGCTTTGCTGAGCAATGAAAGCTACCATTTGTAGACAACTGCTTCAAAGCCAAAAATCTTAATAAAACTGAAGAAATGTGAGTATATCTTTATTGTTCATCATTCTTCACAGTGTTCAGTACACATACCCATATTTTTTTCTTAGATATGACCTTTGTGTTTGTTGATTTTGGGTTCGAAAAAATAAATTTTAAAAACTTCTATAAATTTCACATTTTGAATTTCTAACATAATCTACCATGAATTATACTCTTAAAATGTAGCATCCATGGGTATGGTTACTGTGATTAGTAATAAAAGTGAACATAAACCTTTATTTTGGACTCCATTAAATTTGGGGAAAATTGGGTTAGCAAAGTCCTTAACTGTATTTTCGTAAAGAGAAATGTGAGAAAGTTATTGCGGCGAAATCACGGATTGGACAGGATTGGATGGCATTTGCAGGTACACAAATGGTATATCATAATGATTTTATCTCGTAATTCCACACGTGTATTTTTTGTTTTGTTTTGTTTTTAAAGGTGAGATCAATCCGAAATACCCGACAGGGACGTAGAGTTCCGAAGGGGGGGGGCAGAATTTAATAATGTAAGTTGACATTCTTGAATATTTTCATTTTATCATGTTCGGGACTGAACTAGATCATGCCATGAATCTCTACTCTGGGCATCAGGCAGAGCAGAGATTCATGGCATGATCCAGGGCTGAGCCTGGGGTTCCAATTTAAATTTTTTGACAAACCAGGATTACTAGTACCATGTCATTATGAATTGGAATGGCATTGGGGAGGGGTGGTCAAACAGTTCTCTTTTATATTACACATATGGTTTTTATTTTATTGAGTGATGACTAATGTCTTGTTTATTGTTCTTGTTTTTGTTTATTTAAACTTTAGTTTAAGGCTAAGCATTTTTAAGTTCCATATCTATATATAGTTATAGTTAACAAATATTAATTTATTATTGTTTATTATTGTTATTATTATTATTTATTTTTTATTTTTTATTACCGGAATATATTTATTTATTTATTTTTATTTATTTTTTGTGTGTGAAATTTAGTGATTTTCCAAAATCATTGCAATATGGAACAACTGTTTGACCTCCCCTTCGCAAGACATACATGAGGTTAATATGATAATTGATATCATTTTGGAAGACAAAAACAGGGTTGTTAGCATTTAAATGTCGTCAAATTCATAGTTGAAGAAATAAAAAAAAAAAAATAAGTAAAAAATCAGGATTCTTCCAAAATTGTTGCAATTAAGAATGACAGTTTGACCTCCCCTTCCCAATATATACATGAAATTAATATGGTAATTGATATAATTTTTGGTGGGCAGAAACAGGACTATTATCATTTGAGTATCAAATTCATAGTGGTAGGTTCAGTAGGCTATACATACTACAGTGCCACTGGAGTGTAAAGCCAATTAATAAGGATTTGTGACACATTTATACATTAAATGTAGGCCTATATCAGCCTGGTTCATAATACATAAGGTAATAGAGATTACTAATAGTTCATAATTTGAGGCGAATCCTGTGCTCCAGTTTTCAATTTAGGGAGGTTCAACTATGAGAAGTGTAATAGCATTTATTTAGTGCTTACTAGTACTGGTACGAGTGCATTCAGCGGTTGGATTATTTGAACCAATGTGAGCTGTGCCCCTTTGAAAATTTATGTGGTGTAGAATAGTTGACATATCTGAAATGATATTTATGACGGGTGAGGTGGGTCACAGGGTTATAGTTTTAAGCAACCGCCCAGGAAAGGGTACCCCCACACAAGTCTCAGGAGCCAAGATAAAGATAATATAACATAACATGTACATGTATATATACAAATTATCTGGAGTCTTGTTTTATTCAGGCTGTAGTCGATATGGTGTTTACATTTATACAGTGGATTTGTAAAGTTGAGTCCACTCAAAAGAAGATAATGTTGTCAGAATGTTAGCTGCTTTGATTAATGGGAATTGCGGTACCAGGGACCTACAATGAAATACCACACAAAAGGCCCTCCCTTCCAGGAATAAGTCAACTATCTCTGTATTTTGTCAATAGTTAGTTATAGTCAGTTTCATACTAGTCGTATATGGGGATAACAAGTACATGCATTAAAGGGTGAGGGAAAACAAATCATAATTCATTACTATTAACCCTCTCATGACGGGAGCTGCTCTGGTGCAGCATTAAATATCCTGTGCCAGTGCACTCCCTCACACATGCAAGTCTCCATATGGGAGCCCCTCATATATAAGAGAATGTCCCGGCTTACAAGGTCAAGGTAAAATAGAGATTACAGATTTGGCCAATGTCTTCTCACACATTTGCAAGACTCCCCATGAGAGACCCGCATATATATGAGAATGCATTGGCACAAGCTCATTTGAGCAGTTGAGTCCTATTAATGTTATGTTTTTTCTTTCCTTTTTTGGGTTTGACCCAGATCGATTTCAATTAATTGTATACTAGTTATCTGACAGTTCATTTGAGCAGATACTAGTCTAGCATAAGCTGCATTTCTGTTTGTATGCAAACACTATATGGGGGCATGGGGCTATAAAACACCAGCAGAGATTCCAGCTGTTGGCAGTCTCGGATGATATTTTAGAGGGATTTAAATGTCTAAAATTTGGAGCGTTATGGAAGAATTGAATCGGTGGAAATGCATAATGGGACTCAAACATTCATTGGGAGATTTGCCTATTGTCAGACTGTGGGGTGGGGTAACTGTCTCAGATGACATTTTAGAGGGGAATTTTCTTATTTTGGCTTTGGTTAGTAACGAGATCAGTGATAAGGTCTATAATAAAATGAATCCATGCCTATGTCAAACTCTGATAAGGTGCTGTTGGCAGAGGCAAGGATTCTCTTCTTTTTTTTTTTCTTTTTTTTATAGCCAATATACTTGTGTATTTTGGATATACTTTAATTAGTGTGGTGGGATGGACACAATAGCATGTACATATGATTGGATGTTTCTAAATGATAGTATAGGAGGGTAGGTCAATGGATTATTTGGACAAGCAAAAGTAATATGTTTACACAAGCTTTAGGGACTTTGCCTCTTCAAGCGAATTCACTTTAAGAGGCCTGGCAGACTCAGTTTTCTTGGCAAAGATGTTCCCTCGAATTGTCCAGTAAGAATTCAGTTTCTTGTCCTTCTTTAGGGTGGCTAGCTCCCTGACTATATCATTTCTGGTCTTTGTTAGATCCTCTGTGATATAGATTTTACTCTGACCTTTCAACAATTTCTTGCTGTCAAAGACTGCTTTGCGAGCATACCAATTGTCAAAACGCACTATCATATTGCAGGACTTGGATGTTTTGTTTGACATCCTCTTGGGGTTCCTTGACTCATTTTGATTATCACTAGCTGCTCCCTTCGACACTGTTTGTTGGGACTCAAAGACAGTGTCCACTTTCCTCAGAGGAATCAGAGGAGTTTCAGGCACTGTGTATATACCCCCTAGGGTTTGAGCATTAGAAATATCTCTGGGGTGGAGTTTGACATCCTCTTGGGGTTCCTTGACTCATTTTGATTAGCACTAGCTGCTCCCTTCGACACTGTTTGTTGGGACTCAAAGACAGTGTCCACTTTCCTCAGAGGAATCAGAGGAGTTTCAGGCACTGTGTATATACCCCCTAGGGGGTGAGCATTAGAAATATCTCTGGGGTGGAGTTTGACATGCAGGAAATGTTCACAGATGTCCCGGATTACTCCCTTTGCATCAATGTTACGGGGGTCAGAAATGTCTTCTGGGACTGGTACATTGTGGAAGTGAAGGCATTTCACCTTTCTCTACCTCGGTATCAGTGTACTTCATGGCCTCTTTGAATTTATTTTCGACTAGTTCCTTTACCCATTCAGTATTAGGAGAATCAGTACTAGTATGGACTGCATTGGAAGTTTGCTTTGTCAGTTCTGTGAGCTTTTCATTTTCTCCTTTTAGTTGGATCACTTCAGTTTTTAATGATTCAATTTCTTGTTTCATTGTTAACATACCATTTTTGACTGTTTTAACTTCTTCCTGTGTATTTGTTATGCTGGTCTTTACAGTTTCTTCAATAGTTCTGTTCATGGTGGAGAACATTTCAGTCAAGATTTTCATACTAAGCAATATCATCATAGCACTGTGTTTGCGACTTTAATGTTGTTAGATATTAAAATGATATAAACTAGTTATCGTCATACAACAACAATCCTCAATCAAAGAGCCTCGAGTACATGCAATTGACGGTCATGTCATTTATTTTTATAAATATTTGTGTTGACTGGCATAAATGTATGTGCCATAGTCGATTATACTTTTCTTGTTATGTGTGTACGTATATTTTTGTTTCATCGACGGTAAGGCTATGTTTACACACCGGGTAAATTTACTGGCAAAGTTTCGTGAAATTCTTCATTACTAGTTATCTAGCTATCTACTGCACAATTTTGACTGATACATATTAGAATTATAGAAAATGTGTATTTGATTGTGTTATTGAGTATTGGGGCGATGAAATGGCACGTGCCATTGCACCATTGAATATTGCCAGTTATCTGAATGATAATTTCTGGATTATGTCGGTTGTGTTGTATAATAATTGAAGGAACTACACAAATCTCACTGCGTTTGTATACAGTAAACGTTGTGGTTTGTATATGATATAAGTAGTTTGTTGTTAGTAACCACACAACAGTCATCTACGAAGAATTGTATTTAAAACTGACATGCATATTTGTTCTGAATGTGAACATACCCTAACGTGATACATGTAGTATATAACGTGTCTGATGCAAAATGCTGTGATTTTTATATTCGGTCATTTTGATAATGTTTCATTGGTATTTGTATTCACACGAGGTCAAATATGTTGTTATTGTTTATGTGAACAACATTTTGAAAATAAATGTTTGTTCCATGATATTTTCTGGATTACAACCAAAGATGGTCCTTATTCTTATTAACACACGTATGCCAAATAATTATTTCCCCATAATCCTAAAACGGTGAGCCCACCACACAAGCATTAAGCAAAAACAACATATTTGAATACGGGCCACGCAAGCTACATATGTAGAGCACACTCGTGCGTCTCATTCCAAACATTCGCCCAGTGATATCGTGTATCTGTTTGCGCATGTGCATAAGCGTGTACCAAAACTGCTAAATAAACAAATTACTAAAAACAAATGTGTATTATATGTGTGCGAGAAACAATATATTCGCACTGCAATATTTTTTCGCTATCTCTGGATTTGAATGTGTGGAATCGAGTTGTATCAACTTGCATACATACTGGTGAATTTACAAAACACATGCTTTGCTGAATGCTTAAGATGAACACGAATTACGATGGTGCGATGGTGTGATGGTGTGATGGTGCGATGGTGTGATGGTGTGATGGTGTGAAGAGGTATACATTAGCTAAATGAACGAAGAACCCAAACTATATAACAAGAGCAGGGAGTAGTAAAAAGTGCGGCGTTGACGTGCGCGTTACTAGGACTGACCCGCAGTTTATAAGGGTATACGTCTTGGATGGTATTTTGGCGTATATAAAAATTACTACTTCAGAGTACACTTTGAACTTTAGCCGGAATGGGGACTCCGCACTATTATGACTTTGATCTTAAAAAATATGTACCCTACGATGACTCGAAGTACCTACCCAAGACTGAAGTGAAACCTGAAAAACTTATAAGGAAACCCGGATCTAAGAAGATAAAAGTTAAAGAGATAAAAGGAGGAAGAGCGAAGAAGACAAACATTGGAAAAGTTAAAAAGAAAACTCCAAACGACATATTCACTGAACTAAAATGAGTAACTTACCTAAATTTTCGAAGGCTATTGAAAGGCCGGTGGAAAAAACGCCGTCGGCAAACGCCGCCGCCGTTAATACAGGACAGATTTGAGGTTATAAGGAACATTTGTATAAAGGAAAGCCATATACCCCCGAGATATTTTAGTCAAGTATAAATGAAGCACCAGTGTTCAATTTGCTCTAGTGAGTATGTGCGGAACCATGATTTGATAAGACATGTACAATCTAAGCACACTGAGTTTGTTAACCAACACCCACAGCAGCACCACCAAGCAGCAGCAACAAACAGCAGCAGCAGCAACAGGCAGCAGCATCATCAGCCACAACAACCGCCATTACAGCAACACCAGATACTACAACACCAGCAGGGGAAACAGCAACAAAGCGACATAACATCCTGCTTTGATGATTCAATGGCCAATGTCCAAGAAGATTTTATTTTCAAGCATCCATTCACGGCATGTGTAAGTGGACCGACATCTAGTGGGAAGACGTACTTCGTGAAAACCTTGCTACAAAAGTCTGCCTCAAAAATATCACCCGCACCTGACAGAATAATATGGTTTTATAAATATTGGCAGCCCCTATATGATGACATAAAGTATACCGTCACCCCTCAGGTCAACTTTATACGGGGAATACCAGCAAACTTGGATTCTCTTATCAACCCCCAGTATAAAAATCTAGTTGTACTCGATGACTTGATGCAAACTTCATCAAAAGACCAGAGAGTTAATGATTTACATTCCGAAGGAAGTCACCATTTGAACTTATCTTTGATAAGTTTGAACCAGAATTTCTACTACAACAAGGATCCGACGCAACGACGAAATTGTCAATATTTGGTATTGTTCAATAATCCAATTGACAAGGGTTTAATTTCAACATTATCAAGACAGATGTATCCTGAATGCCCTCAACGTATGATGCGAGAGTTTTCGGAAGCGACGAGTGAACCGTACGGTTACCTACTGGTGGATTTAAAAGCCGCAACCCCGGACACATTACGGCTGCGACAGAATGTGCTAAAAGAGGACACGAACCAACATATGGGTGAATGGAATGGCATGAAATATAATCTCCATAAGGACAGCGAGCACCCAGATGAACAGAATGTGGTGAAATGTGATGACAACAATAGCCCGGATCAACGGAATGAGATGAAATATGATGACAGAGATCTCCCTGGTCAACGGGAGTGCATGACATATAATTATAGTGTGCCCCAGGGTCAACATAATGGCTATACTAAGGACATAAGGACACCTGGTGAGATCAATGAAATTAATAAAGAAAACCATAAAAACATAGGCATTCGAGAAGACATGTCGTACCCTTGCAATGACTGTGGGCTTTTGTTCGAAGATCAGCATGATGTCCAGAGACACGTAAAAAACTGGTGTCAAGAAAATAAGTTAAAACGAAAATTAACTGAGGACACGGATGATAGTCAGAATAAGAAAATTAAATCGAATGAAGATGAATACTTCAAAAGTTTGTGTGATGAAAGTAGAGATAAAGCACAAGAAGCATGGAGTGATAACGTGGAAACGTATATGGAAAATGGCTCGACAGAAAAAGAGGCAAAAGTACAAGCTGACAAGGACCTTAAAAGTACAGATCTTAAAACTGAAGGCATGAGGCTATTTATGAATGTTTATGCTTGGACAATAATAAAGAATATGTGGCTGCGCAATGGTACGCTGCACAACAGTGTCATGGATAAAGTGGAGAAATATATGAAGAATGGCTTTGAAAATCGTGATGCAGTGAAAATGTCAATATTAAAGTACAGACCATTGCTAGAAAAGTTCATGGACGAAACAAATGACACATCTGACGAAAGTGATGACAATTCGGACGAAAGTGACTGTGAATAGTTAATATAATAAATTGTACTATGTACTACTTGTCATGTTATTTTTCTCTTTTTTCCCTCGCTCACTTGCTTTTTTCAGTGGCGCTCACCACCGTACCCCCATAGCTTTCCGATGAATGGAAACAAGCCATATTTTTGACTAAATCCTGAACCGCCGGCGGCAGCGCCGGCGCCAATTTCTTTGCATGCCATAGGATTATGTAGTTGCCGCCGCCGCCGCCGCCGGCGGCGGTGGCTGGTCGACTCGCATATATAAGAGAATGCATTGGCACAGGATAAAAAAAATCCCGACTTCCGACTGGATTTGATATAGCGGGTCACATTTATGACTAAATCCTGAATTTTGTTTAATTTTTAAAGTTTTTTGAAATTTGTGAAATTTGTGAAATTTGTGAAATTTGTTTTTGAAGTTTTTGAAATTTTTTGAAGTTTTTGAAGTTTTTCGAATTTTTTGAAATTTTGTAAGTTTTTGAAATTTTTGAACTTTTTGAACTTTTTGAAATTTTTGAAGTTTTTGAAATTTTTGAACTTTTTGAACTTTTTGAACTTTTTGAACTTTTTGAACTTTTTGAAGTTTTCAATGCGAGTGTCACTTTAACATTATCCCACAGTGTGCGCCATGCGTTACTTTAACATTCATCCATAGTGAGTGTCACTTTAATAATCATCCCCAGTGAGAGCCTAGTGTCCCTTTAAAATTAAAGACTGAAGCTACCCCACCGAGATCATCACGTGATATACATGTAGATACTATACCATTCATATGGAAAAGTCTGGATATAACCAGCGGGTCATGTCCGGACATGTCCAACCGGTACAAGTAGACCGACGCGTGGGCGGAGAATATAGGTCAAACACCAACGGTAGTACTGCAGAGAATGTAGGTCAAACTGTCTAGACTGCCACCAAACAGGCCCGGTATCATCATAGAGTTGCTGTTCGTCTTCTACACACAACGAAATTAATGTATTGTTCGATTAGAAATATCCTAACTTGCATATACGTGCCTCAAATACAGATACATACGTCGACAGTATAATATCATGTATCCATAGTACGCTATGTACAGCGCAAAACGAATATTGTATTATAGCTTTGAGCACGTTGAACATAATTTCGAATATAGCTATCCCCGCGGTTCATAATTATGTCTTCAATTGTTACCGCTACAAAATCCAATTGCAATCTCCACTCACACGAGCCGTATCAAGGGGCGTAGTTTCCCTGTCTACCAAGGAGTATTCCCCCCCAAAAAAAACGTGCGTGAACGTCTTATATATCAATACAAATATCCCTTACAACATTTCGCCGCCTCGATAAAATTTCTAAAAATTATGACGACTTGACACGCCAAATACAACAATGCACATGCCTGTCATGCGAAAGGCGTGTTACGTATGTGTTGGGCATACATATTCCTACATAACTGTTTCAAGGTGCATCACCGAAAGATGTCGTTGATTCCTGCTTGGAGACAAGATATACACTTACCGTTTATCTGTTTTAGTGGGCGCCGCCATCTTGGAATGTCCGAACCTAAACGGGTATCCGACAGTGTATATCTTATTTAGAAATGTCAATGCAAGTCGGCCATCGGATCACATAACACCAATATGCATTCGCGTGAAGAGGAACACACCTATACGCATAACACACACATGGAATGGAATACCATGGAAGTATATCTGATTCCATGGAATCTGACCTCTAGTTTTCTTTGTTATCCTATGGAATCATACTAAACCAGCCCCGAATCGCAACGAGTCCAAATATATTGACAGGGTGCCGACTACCGGTGTGGCTAAAACAGCCAGGAAATGCCCGGAACAGCTCCCATCCGGATCAACCCATACCTGCCCCAAGGTGTATATCCGGTATGTTAGAGACCAATAACAGTGTCGGGTCTCATGAAAACCCCCATACGCACTGTTGGGGCCGTGGCCAAGCAGAGGAGCCGACATTAACACCTAATTATATAACTTGCAAGACTTTCAAATATATATATATATTATATGTTCCGAATATACGTTTACGTTATTAAATTATTGTAAAATATTTCATGGGCGATCTGATACATGCATCATGTTTTCTTCTTGTTATAGTATTCTTTGCAAACTGCAGAAACACAGTCGCCATTTTAAGCCTGTGTGACATTTCCCTGTCTCACATCACACGTGACCACCTGATTCACCCTACCCACGTGACTACTTTAGCTATTTGATTAAGAGCCGGAACTATTTTAACAAGCCGTCATCATAATCGTTTATCAATTAAAAGAATGTATGATGACCAACAACGTTCCGAATCAACAAATACGGACGAATTTGAGGACGCTAATGAAAATGAATATTATACCTGCAACTCCACATAGCCTGCAATATAAGACCAGAACATTCAACATAAGCCCACTTATAAACAAATAGTATGTATGACGTGTTGAACACATTTGTTAAAACGACTGAAAAGCGAAACGTACAAGTACTGTTACAGGGTCGTGGTTTCTTGTAAAGGGCAAGTTTGCCCCACAAATCATTCTACATCAGCAAACACTGCACCATCATTATGGGGTAAATTCATAACCCGCCCATTTTCCATATAAGGGGTGACATACAGATGTAGTATAGCATCCTTGTGTGTACCATCCTTACGATGTAAATTCAAAACAACACACTTTTTACCATATACGGGCGACGTGACATACAGAGGTAGCAGCTTTTAATGAACACTTTACTGATATAAGTAACTTTGTGAATACAGAGTTGTGAGCTCTGCAGTATATGGGATGTGAATTGGTCTTCAACAACCTTGTCACTCGGCTTTATAATTCCGCTTCTAGTCAGGTAAAAATACGACGAATATAGACAGAACCTATATTTAACATAACAACTCTGCTAATTGGATTAAAACAGTCACTGGGCATAACATTTTTGCAAATATGTTCTTAACATGCCATGTTTCTGCCATACATGTATTAGGGATCCCCACTGTTCTAATTGGATTAAAACAGTCACTGTGCATATAAATTCAGCAAATATTGTCATCACATGCCATGATTCTGTCAAATTAAGGGGTCCCAACTGTTCTAATTGGATTGAAGCAGTCACTGGGCATATACATTTAGCAAATATTGTGATAACATGCCATGCTTATGTCAAATTAAGGGGTCCCCACTTTTCTAATTGGATTAGAACAGCCACTGGGCATATAAATTCTGCGAATATTGTCATTACATGCCATGATTCTGCCAAATCATGGGGTCCCAACTGTTCTAATTGAATTAAAATAGTCACAGGGCATAACAATTTAGCAATTATTGTGATAACATGCCATGTTTCTGCCAAATTATGGGGTCCCAACTGTTCCAATTGGGTTAAAACAGTCACTGAGCATATGAATTTAGCAAATATTGTGATAAAATGCCATGTTTCTGTCAAATTAAGAGGTCCCATTTATGCCAGTTGGATTAAAACAGTCACTGGGCATATACATTTGCAAATATTGTCATTACATGCCATGATTCTGTCAAATTAAGGGGTCCCACTTTGGTAATTTGATCAAAACAATCACTGGGTATAAAAAAATGCAATTATTGTGATAACATGCTATGTTTCTGCCAAATTATGGGGTCCCAACTCTTCTAATATGATTAAAACAGTCACTGGGCATATCATTTCTGCAAATATTGTCATTACATGTCACGATTCTGTCAAATTAAGGGGTTCCCACTTTGCTAATTGGATTAAAACAGTCACTGTGCATAACAATTCTGCAAATATTGTCATTGCATGCCATGTTTCTGCCAAATCATGGGGTCCCAATTGTTCTAATTGAATTAAAACAGTCACTGGGCATATAAATTAAGCAAATATTGTGATAACATGCCATGTTTCTGTTAATTTAACATGTTTCTGTCAAGTAACATGCTATGTTTCTGTATTAAAACAGTCACAGGGCATAACAATTTAGCAATTATTGTGATAACATGCCATGTTTCTGCCAAATTATGGGGTCCCAACTGTTCCAATTGGATTAAAACAGTCACAGGGCATATAAATTTAGCAAATATTGTGATAAAATGCCATGTTTCTGTCAAATTAAGAGGTCCCATTTATGCCAGTTGGAATAAAACAGTCACTGGGCATATACATTTGCAAATATTGTCATGCCATGCCATGATTCTGTCAAATTAAGGGGTTCCACTTTGGTAATTTGATTAAAACAGTCACTGAGTATAAATAATTTGCAATTATTGTGATAACATGCTATGTTTCTACCAAATTATGGGGTTCCAACTGTTCTTATTGGATTAAAACAGTCACTGGGCATATAATTTCTGCAAATATTGTCATTACATGTCATGATTATGTCAAATTAATGGGTTCCCACTTTGCTAAGTGGATTAAAACAGTCACTGGGCATAACGATTTAGCAACTATTGTGATTGCATGGCATGTTTCTGTCGAATTAAGTGGTTCCCACTTTGCTAATTTGATTAAAACAGTCACTGGGCATAAACATTTAGCAATTATTGTGATAACATGCCATGTTTCTGCCAAATTAAGGGGTTGCCACTTTGCTAATTGGATTAAAACAGTAACTGGGCATAAACATTTTGCAATTATTGTGATAACATGCCATGTTTCTGCCAAATTATGGGGTCCCAACTGTTCCAATTGGATTAAAACAGTCACTGGGCATATAAATTTAGCAAATATTGTGATAACATGCCATGTTTCTGTCAAATTAAGAGGTCCCCTTTGTGCCAATTGGATTAAGACAGTCATTGGGCATATAAATTTGCAAATATTGGCATTACATGCCATGATTCTGTCAAATTAAGGTGTTCCACTTTGGTAATTTGATTAAAACAGTCACTGGGTATAAACAAATTGCAATTATTGTGATAACATGCCCTGTTTCTATCAAATTAAGAGGTCCCATTTGTGCCAATTTGATTAAAACAGTCACTGGGCATATAAATTCTGCAAATATTGTCATTACATGCCATGATTCTGTCAAATTAAGGGGATCCCACTTTACTAATTGGATTAAAAAGGTCACTGGGCATAACAATTTAGCATTGATGGTGATAACATGCCACGTTTCTGTCAAATTAAGGGGGCTCTCTGTGTCAAATCGATTAAATCAGTCATTGGTCATATAAATTCTGCAAATATTGTCATTACATGCCATGATTCTGTAAAATTAAGTGGTTCCCGCAAATTAGTGTATCACATGAAAAAATATGTACATAACAAGACTATACCGATGGGGGCAGGGGTGGGCTATATGTGGAAATAGGGGTTCATACTGATGAACTGATATAAATTAGTAAAGCGGTAAATGACAAATGTTGCAACAATGCTATAAGATGGGTAAGGGTGGGTATCATGATCTGAATTATCTCTATATCTATAGATAGTGCCAGAATAATAATTTATGGATATGATCAAATATGTACATAACGCGACTAGTTTTCACGGGGTGCGATTGGATAAATGGGAAAATAGGGATTCACACCGATGAACTGATATAAATTATTAGAGCGAAAACGACCAATGTTGACACATAATACATCGCGACTGAACTGTCGCGCCAAGGCTATAAAATAGGGAGAAGGATCATTCAAATGGGAGGGGGGGTCGGAATAGTATTATGTCGAGCTGTAAACTGGTAAAACAGGATTTTCTAAAATACAATACCAGTATGAAATATGTAATCAACTTACTCTGTACATCGTCCACCCTCGACCTTAGTATGCTGTCCAATCACCAGCATGTGTTTGCAAATTCCAATGGCAGAATTGGTCAATGAACCATTCATGTACATGTAATATAAAACCCCACTAAGTGAACACAGCATTGGTTGCAACATAAATTTCCCAGTTTTGAAGATACCTCATTGTGTTGCCCAAGTACCAGTGTGTGTGGTAATTCCAATGGCCCCAAATGAAGCATAATATACAACCTCACTAAGTAAACCCAGTGTGGTTTGCAGAATAAACTTCCCAGTTATAAAGATACCTCGTTCCGTTGCCCAAGTACCAGTGTGTGTTGTAATTCCAATGACCCCAATGAAGCATAATATAAAACCTCACTAAGTAAACCCAGTGTTGATTGCAGAATAAACTTCCCAGTTCGATAGATATCTCATTTCGTTGCCCAAGTACCAGTGTGTGTGGGAATTCCAATGGCCGCAATGAACATAATATAAAACCTCACTATTAAACCCAGTGTTGGTTGCAGAACAAACTTCCCAGTTCTGAAGATACATAATTGTGTTGCCCAAGTACCATTGTGCGTATGTGGGAATTCCAATGCACAAATGAAGCAAAATATAAAACCTCACTAAGTAAACCCAGTGTTGGTTGCAGAATACACATCCCAGTCTTGAAGATGCATCATTTGGAGATGGATTAAAAACATTCAAGACGATTCAGACTGAATTTCGTACCATTACCATACCTTTATCACAGAATTACCTGAATTGAATCCTTTGTATACTCATTAATGAGTAGATACTGATTGTCGTTCATTCATTTGTAAGGATGTCGAGATAATACGATCAACAGGTGGTTTGTTTAACTTTTATTATCTTAACATCCTTTCAAGTGAATGAATGAGGTAATGGAAATCCATTTTAGAAAATTCAGGATTTTTTCTCTCTCAGTCGTCTGCTCAAATATAAGATTACCCCTACACATGAGCAATATAATATTCCAATATAACAATCCTACACAGCCAAGCATACTGAGGTAATAGATTAAAACAATCCCACGTGGCCTATTGTGTGGGATAGGGAAATCTCACCGAAGGTCAGATATTGATGTCCTACCCAAGACTCTGACATAAATATATGATTCCGATGGTGAGATTGCCCTATCCCATATGATAAGCAATGTGTGGATTATCATTTTCCCTCCCTTCGGCCAAGTGGGCACATGGAAGGTCAAGATGCCTACTTATCATAGATGGGTAGAAATAGTGGTGATATGTGTTGTTCTGAAGCCAAACTAGATTTAGAATGTCAATTTCCAATGGAACAGAGAGGAGCGTAATGACGTCATTCATTACGCTCATCACATGTGTGTGTGTGAATTCAAATGGCACCAATAAAGCTTGATATAATACCTCACTAAGTAAACCCAGTCTTTAATGCAGAATAAGCTTCCCGGTTTTGAAGATACGTCATTTGGAGATAGATTAAATGAAATTCAAGACGATTCAGACTGAATTCCATACCATTACCATATATTTATCGCAGAATTATCTTAATGTAATCCTTTGTATACTCATTATTGAGTAGGTTCTGATTCCCATTCATTCAATTAAACACACCATTTATTTAATTATTGACATAAATGACAGGTACTTATTGAGGCCATTTAAAATCTTCCAAGTCAAGAACAATTACAATAACTCGTGTTAGGCACAGCGAACATTGTAAGATGGATGTCTGGTAACTAATAACCAACAACAAACGTTTAACCTGTTCATTGAATGTCTTTGCATTGAAAACTCAGGGTTCACTCATTTTACTAGTCTTCTATCGAGCTATGAACTTGTAAAACAGGATGTTCCAAAATACAATACCAGTATGAAATCTGTAATCAACTTACCCTGTATATCGTCTTCTTCCTCATCTTCAGACAGATCGTCTTCACGAACTGAAGTCTCAACATCTGAATGATAGATCAAAACTCTATGTTGGCTCTCCAAGGCAAGACTAATTGCAAACACCCTTCCCCCACTAAGAATGAGGGTTGGACCGCCCTGAACATTAGTTTGTTGTCCAATCACCAGCACGTGTTTGAAAATTCCATGGCAGAATTGGTCAATGAAGCTTACATGTAATATAAAACCTTACTAAGTGAACCCAGTAATGGTGGCAGCATAAATTTCTCAGTTCTGTAGATACTTCATTTTGTTGCCCAAGTACCGATGTGTGTGGGAATTTCAATGGCACCAATGAAGTATAATATAATACCTCACTATGTAAACCCAGTGTTGGTTGCAGAATAAACTTCCCAGTTCTGAAGATACCTCATTTCGTTGCCCAAGTACCAGTGTGTGTGTTGTGATTTCAATGGCACCAATGACGCATAATATAAAACCTCACTAAGTAAACCCAGTGTTGGTTGCAGAATACACATCCCAGATTTGAAGATACATCATTTGGAGATGGATTTAAAAAAATCAAGACAATTCAGACTACATTCCATACCATTACCATACCTTTACCACAGACTTATCTGAATTTTATCATTTGTATACTCATTATTGAGTAGGTACTGATTCCCATTAATTCAGTTGTAAGGATGTCGAGATAATAAGATCAACAAACCGCCTCAGGTGGTTTGTTGAACTTTTATTATCTCAACATCCTTACATATGATGTACATATATAGTAATATCATACAAATTATTATCACATGATAAAATATATACGTAACAGCTAACATGACTATACCAATGAAACAATAAATAAATTAGGGATGCAGGGGTGGGCTATATGGGGAAATAGGGGTTCATACTGATGAACGAATCTAAATTAGTAAAGCGGTATTGACAAATGTTGAACTATAATGCAAAATGCTAAAAATGGGTGGGGGTCAGGATCTGAATTATATCTATTTCTATATATAGTGCCAGAATAATAATTTATGGACTTCTATAGAAGTCCAATACAAATTAGTATCACATGATAAAATATGTACATAACGCGACTATACAGATGATAAAAATAAATAAATTGGGCAGGGGTGGGGGTTGGATATATGGGGGAATAGGGGTTCATACCGATGTACTGATATGAATTATTCGAACGATAACAACAAACGTTGACACATATTGCATCGTGACTGAAATGTCGCGCCAAGGCTATACAATAGGGAGGGGGATTATTCAAATGGGGGGGGGGTCGGAATCTGAATTATCTCTATTCCAAAGGAAAGGAGTAGCAATTGATATACCTATATAGTAATACTATAATAATTCCCATTCGAGTCGATTTATGTTGATAAAACTCTTATTTTTCAAAATTTTAAGCTGAGACTTCGTGTGTCTGCGTGTAATACCTATATATTCTTAAAATGACACGTAATGACACGTAATTATGTTTTAGATGGAAGAAATTAAGTTTTTTCGATGCTAAATTTACAGCATGGACGAGCTGACGATTGTGTTGATTTTGTAAACTAACTCAAACTGGCCTTTTTAGAAGGTAAATCCAACAACTAGATATTCAAAAAATCCTTTCTAAACACCTTTAAAGATATCGCACAAATTTTAATAGCTTAGGACGCAGTAACAGTGATAGCGTCCACAAAGTAATTTCTACCAATAAATAAAAAAAAGACTTGAATCTGTGCCGAACGTAGATACGGCGAAATACGATAAATATTGTGCGGATCACGTGATTCTATACACTGAGGTGGTTGATATGACACTGATTGACATGCGCAATGAACAGAGCAACAAAGGGTGAAGTCGTGATGGGTGTGGCGTCTCCCTGTCCAATCAAAAGTCGCGTGTGCTAAACTAAACTAAAGCGACCGTGGACTCACATACACGTTAACACACCCCATCAACCCTGCACTGGTAGACCGAAGTATCTCCAAAAATGTTACACAATTCTCTCGGTAAAGTCAAGCTTCTCTTGACGAGGTATCCTACCGAGATAACTGGTGGGTGTGCACTCATATGACTTACCTTAAAAAGCATAGTTGACACACGCATGTATGTGTGTTTTACTATTATTAAGAACTTGACAAGTCCTCCCAAAGTATACATTTAATATTTCGCTTATTCCAATGATCTAATTTAAAACCCAGTTTCTTGTTCTTCTATTTTACCACAAGTAGACATTCGTAATATAGAATGGTTATGTTTTCCAGTTGACGCACAACAAGCTCCTACGGTACTGTGGAGGGGGGGGGGGGCTACTCCTGACGATTTGGTTCTCCACCGAGCTTTATCTGCATTCTCTACCGAGCAAAGTTTCCGATTCTTTGCATATTTTTGTCATTTTCGGGACTTTGTCATACCCACTGCAAGTTTTCTGCCATGTGACATCTCGATTCATTACAACAGAAGGGGTAATGGACGCACATGTGAAGGTTAGTAATATATGTCCCAAAATCGAGTCAGTTTATCGTCATAATTTCAAATGTTATTGTGAACTTACTCAGTATTTGTCAGTTGGTGAGATAAATTCTTCGTTTCCATAACATTTTTACAAACTAATACTCATAAAAATTCGTCGTAACTTTTAAAATATGAGGCCTCTGACATACACTGGAGGGTGCTAAAAAAAATCAACTATAACTCGCATTTTTATAGAAAGGAAGCTATAATGTAAATATGGTGAAGGTTCCGGTTCTCTGTTGATTGCTCCGATTCTTAGTATCTTACTCGCGGCGACTCCGGTTCTCTACAAATGTGCGCAGTAGTTTTGACATGTCCACATATAACGCCACAACCATGTTGAAACAATTACTGGGCTAAAACAATATATTGTATTGTGTTCACATTACCTAAATACAGTTATCTGCTCACAATTATAACATCTCGTTCTCAAAGTTACGACATGCACACACTTACTGAGCACATATCATATTGTTGTTTCTTGATGACATTATTTCTCTTCGAGTACACATACATTTGACAGATCCAGTTCCTAAAGTTTCTGTATAGTTTAATAGGTATAACAAAAGAGGTGTCAACCAGAGGGATAATAAAATTAGCATATGTCATCGAGAAACAGTTTTTTTTAGAATAAACTGGGACAGGAATTGTGACTATTATTAGAACTGTATAACATTTTTGAAAGTAATTTTATTTTATGATACTTTTAAGTGAATTATATGTAATATTGTGCGTTTATCCTGTTTATGTTGAGGTACAGTGAAGGAAATACGTTTACGAACGAGTTTGTATTCCTTTTATCCCTCGATAATTTTTTGGGGAGACAATTAAAATAGCCGGTGTCCGTCCGTCCATCGAGTCATTGGGACAGGCGTGCGTCCGTCCGTGCGGAAAGATTCCGGTTGAGAACTTTATTTGTTTGGCTAACGGATCTAAACCAAATTTGTTGTGTGTCAGTTTATGAGCTCCAAATACAGGTCAATTTCGAGTATGGGTTCGGTCGACCATTTTGCCGGAGTAATGATCTACTTAGAATTTGACGATTATTTTGGTTTCCGGGTGATAATTTCAGTTTTTTGTAATATGATTGCTTTTTAATTTGGTCTGTGCATTAACCGCATGAAGATACATGTCAAGTTCGAATTTGAATGTAGTCCGCCAAATTTTGCCGGAGTTATGGACCTTACAATTTGCAGATTATTTTGGTTTCCGTATGATGACTTTACCTTTGGTCATCTGATTGTTTTTAAATTCAACTGAATCTCTTAATATGTGGTACGTAGTTCAAATTTCAGAAGACAAGCTTGAAGTTGTTCACAGTTCAGTTAATTTTGACAGAATTAAAACAAATCTATCCTTGCTATAAGTTACTAAAGTCCACCTTGCGGGAGACACGTGATTGCTGACCTTTTATTAGTGTTGCTGCTGTTGTTGTTGTTACTGCTGCTGCTGCTGTTGTTGTTGTTCGAAGTGGTTCTGCAAAGATACAAGGCACCTCTAAGCATTTACCCCGGTCTAGGTTGTTGAACTTACATTGCTGAATATCTATTCCCCACAGGCTTCGCAGTTTATTTTGGCAATATTGCGATTACAGGAACAGGGTTTCACATAAAATATCTGCATATATCTGCATATATATGGTTTTGTGATATTTGTCATTTTTTCCTCCTAAAATGACCCGAAAACAGTATATTCGGAGGAGTTTGCATTTTTTTGTTTCATTTCAAGCTAATTGATACTCGCTGGTTGGTATTCTTCATGTGTTCAAATATTTTGATTTACTGAGAGCGAATAACCATATTCGCTTGATTTTATCATTTTATCATTTAATTAAAAAAAGTCACATTAAGGGGGTAGGGTTAATGTTTTACGCCAGGTTGCTTTATTTGTTTTGCTCCGATGGCAGCGTGTTTGACTTATATCTATCTCCTGTTCAAAGATTTTTAAAGCTATAAAATCATGTACCTTTACACATTTATCCGATTGACTATACCTGGAATGGCGTATAAAGTTTGAACAGTTGTGAACCAATTAGGACAAATTATTAGAATTGTTTCTAAAATATTTGAAAATGGACAACGGTACACAAGCAGGTGTTGTTTGGTGATGTTTGCGCAGACTTCATTGTCATTATATGGGATCAACACCTATCAATAGTACCAAATATAGTTGCAGTTCGACATTGTATTCCTAAGGGTGGGAGAAATCAGGGTAGTCTCTTTTGATTTTTATTAACTTTGGACACATTTTACAACAACATATGAGTACCGTATTGTAGTGACCGGCAGAATGGACGCCCCTCATTTTGATATATACATGAAAAATGCGAGGGGTGCAACGAAAAGTTTAATTCTGAGGATTTTATTTATCTCGGGGGGGGGGGGATAAGCTGGCTTTACCTATTAACATTATACAGTTGTCCCGCTGTCGAGGGAGATATTGAGATTTGTCACCCGCTCGAGAACGGAATGTCTCTCTCGGAGCGCAGCTCCTCGGGAGACATTCCGTTCTCGAGCGGGTGACAGATCTCAAATGTCTCCCGAGAAAAAGGGCAACAACTGTTTTGTTATCCGATTATACCACAGTAAAATATCCGTGCCATCCACACGCACGATGTTGCACTGAGTCACGAGTGCTATTTTTTACCGATTATGTATATTTTCAGTAACTACTTATCGTCCTATAGGATTTCTGTTTCATAAACGATAGTCAAGCCGTTAAGCGTTTGACAATCAGCGTTTATTTACGATCATGTTGGTGGTAAAATCGTCAATATCGGTCCATGCAATGTAAACCAATAAGCCATACGGTATGTTATCGCCTTCTGCAATGTGGCATATTCAATATTCGCGACAAACGTATGCATTACGTTGTCCACCAGCAAACATTTATAACCAACCAACCTCAAGGGATCCACTCTTTCAATCTTGCACCATAATGTCGATATGAACATATTGAATCACCGAGATGTTTCGATGTTAAAAGGACATAATAACGCTTGTCCGATAAAAGTATCAACTTAAAAGTTCGAATATTAGTTTTCACTAAATATATGCAATTTGGAAAACACCACAACTGGTGTGTTTTGCGAATCCGTTGGGTATATAAGATCTATGAGTTTAGTACATCGTAGTTATGTGCAATAGATGAGTTACTGAAGTGTTTGTGTGTTTGGAGATATTCTTGCAATATAACATCAGACGGGCGACAAAAACAATGTCTCCCGGTGTGATTTGTCGCCCGGCACGTGACAGGACATGGGCCAATCAGAAGGGTCGAAAATAGGGAGGTGGGTAACAAAGTGTGTTATCCCGCCATTATCATCTCTACACCCCCTCCCCGCCTGAGTTTGTTTTAATAAACTACATGCAGTAGCCTGGATAATGTATCTTCTTAAGAAACAACATAATGCCTTGTCACCAATGATAGTCTTGCTGAGTCGCATGGTCATATTGAATTATACAATCAGAGTAGGGGGTGATCACGGCGGGTGAGATATAGATGCGCAACGGGGTAAACTGTTTTGACAAAGTTACAACATGTTAGACTCTATGGCATGTTGGTTACATTTGATTATATTTTGTTCGCAGATGTATTTGGGAAGTAACTGATAATGCAAGTTCTGAGTTGACCTCATGAGAAGTGAAGGCTGAACATAGAGGACATCCAAGAAAACAACGGAATCACTCATTAACAAGCTCAAACTATAGGAAGTTTTTGACTTGTGCCCAAGAATCAGGATGCATCAGAGTGTAAGTAGCACTTAATTCATAATTTACCACATAAAACAGGGGGGGGGGTGAAAAAAACAATTCCGGCACGTATGCCGGTGTGGGTAGGTGGTCAAAGCCACCAACAAGCAATTTTTTGCGCAATATGTGTTCACGGTGATGGTAATTATGCCAGCCTGGCAAGATACTGGATTCTGCATCGCAGTTTTACAAGTCACTTGTGACTTATAGGTGATCACCAAGTAATATAAAATTGTGCATGACACTTCTCTCATTTTCTCGAAGCTTAACCCTTGCATACTGGTTAACCCTTTCAGAAGCTGCGCTGGAGCAGAATTAACTAAACTGTGACAGTGCATTATCTTATATATGGGATCATCGCATATATAAGATAATGCTCTGGGTTACAAGGTCAGGTGAATAATGTCAGGCCAATGTATTTTTGTATACATGTATACGGTATGTGAAGCTACCCTGTGGGAGACTCACATATTACACGAGCATGCTTTGGTACAGGGTTTTCGTAAAATAGCAGGAAGCTCCATGCATTTTATATCTATAATAACTATGTTTTGTTTAATTTACATGCATCTAATATTTGGTATTCGTTCTTGCAGGTCAAGAGTGGGCACCCGTTGTCCATATACTGTAACTATGACGATACCAGTCTGTTTTATAACATAGTTGGAGTGTTATAATCAGCGTGCATACCTGATAAAGTTTCAGACGAGTGTTGATGCAGCGGGCTGTGGGTTTGCAAGTTGATATATGATACACGTCCGAATCAATTGTCAATGTAATTATATTATTGTGATGGTGGCGAGCCCAAATGCATGCATACACGTTGGTTTGTGTGTTTTTATATACTGACATATGGGTGCAAGTTAATTTTGGTTAATATAACAATAACAAATAGTGTGTAAACGACTATCTATTATGTGAAATCACCCTCGTATTTGTATTAGTCATCTACTATATATTTTGAGAACTACGTATATATATATGTGTGTGTATGTGTGTATGTGGGTACTTCATAGAATCGAAAACGGCTGCGCGGATCGAGCTCAAATTTCGTATATAAGGGTAAAAACCCACGGGGATCCCAAAAAATGGCACCGTGGGGGGTTAACACACCAACGCTCCTTATGTCTGCCATATTGGGAGATTTAACCGGTTAACGCTCTTTGTAGTCATCGACGAACAGGCAGAATTGATCTAAGAGGCGAAACTCTACATTTTTTATTAGTTTCGCTATCGATTCAAGACCGATCCAAGCGGGAACTAATGTACATAGCCGTGATCTCCCAATCCGTGAATGCCAACAACAATGACTCTTTTAGGGACGGGTACCATTAGTTAATATAGCCGTTAATGCCAACAACAACGACATAATGCCAACAACAACGACTCTTTTAGGGATGGGTACCATTAGTTAATATAGCTGTGTTGGCCACCCAAGCCGTGAATGCCAACAACAACGACATTGTTGGCATACCTCTTTTAGGGACGGGTGCCAACAACAACGACATAATACCAACAACAACGACTATTTTAGGGACAGGTACCATTAGTTAACATAGCCGTGTTGGTCTCCCAAGCCGTGAATGCCAACAACAACGACAATTGCGCGGATCGAGCTCAAATTTCGTATATAAAACCCACGAGGATCGTCCACGTCGCGTTTTGGACAAGCTCAAAGCACCGTTTCTCCCTTCCCAGTCACAAAAAATGGCACCGTGGCGGTTAACACACCAACGCTCCTTATATCTTCCATATTGGGAGATTTAACCGGTTAACGCTCTTTATAGTCATCGACATTGCTGCTAAACGATCACCCCATGCGTACGAAATACGGATGCAAAACGCGAAATGCATTTATCTCGATTAAAAAGGCAGAACTGATCTAAGAGGCGTAACTCTACATTTTTATTGTTTTTCGCTCTCGATTCACGACCGATACAAGAGGCGTAACTCTACATTTTTTATATCTGTATGACGGGAACTACATAGCCGTGATTTGTTAGCGATAAAATGGCTCCCAAGCCGTGAATGCCAACAACAATGACTATTTTAGGGACGGGTACCATTAGTTAATATAGCCGTGAATGCCAACAACAACGACATAATGCCAACAACAACGACTCTTTTATGGACGGGTAACATTAGCTAATATAGCCGTGAATGCCAACAACGACATATGCTATTTTCTCTTTACGGCAATGTGAGAATATTCCGGTAGCCCCCAAGCCGTGAATGCCAACAACAACGACATTGTTGGTATACCTCTTTTAGGGACGGGTACCATAATTTCTCTTGATTAAAAAGGAACAATTAACTCATTGAAAAGCAAAAAAAATGTCATGTTTCGGACAAACGTCGGGCCAGCGGCGGGCTAACCTGCTAGTCTACTATATATTTTGAGACTTCCGTATATATATATATGTGTGTGTGTGTGTGGGGGGGGGGGGGGTACTTCATAGAATCGAACACGGCTGGTCGGATCGAGCTCAAATTTCGTATATAAGTGTAAAAACCCACGGGGATCAGAGCACCGCTTCTCCCTTTCCAGTCACAAAAATCACCGCAAACGCCACTTCGGGGGTTAAGTGTAAAAAGCCACGGGGATCGTCGGCGTCGCGTTTTGGACAAGCTCAGAGCACCGCTTCTCCCTTCCCAGTCACAAAAATGACCGCAAACGCCACTTCTAGGGGTTAAGGCATCAACGATCTTTATACTGACCATATTCGGAGTTGTTAACCGACCAACGCTCTTTTTTATTGCCATCGACATTGCTAAACGCCTACCCCGTGCGTACGAAATACGGATGCGAAACGCGAAATGAATTTATCTCGATAAAAAAAGCAGAATTGATCTAAGAGGCGTAACTCTACATTTTTTATTAAAAAGGCAGAATTAACTCATTGGAAAACAAATAATGCGTGTTGTGTGTTAAATCAAACCTACGGGGATCGTCGACGTCACGTTTTGGACAAGCTCAGAGCACCGCTTCTCCATACCCAGTCACAAAAATCACCGCAAACGCCACTTTGGGGGTTAAGGCATCAACGATCTTTATATTGACCATATTCCGAGTTGTTAACCGATAAACGCTCTTTATTGCCATCGACATTGCTAAACGGCTACCATATGCGTACGAAATACGGATGCGAAACGCGAAATGAATTTATCTTGATTAAAAAGGCAGAATTGATCTAAGAGGCGTAACTTTACATTTTTTATTAAAAAGTCAGAATTAACTCATTGGAAAACAAAAAATGCGTGTTGTGTGTTAAATCATACCTCTTTTCGGGACGGGTACCATCAATTAGCTCATTGAACAACAAAGAATGCGTGTTGTGTGATTCTTAGTCTGGGTTTTCGCTATCGATTCACGACCGATCCAAGAGGCGTAACTCTACATTTTTTATATCTGTATGACGGGATGAAATTTTCATCGGGTTGTACCTTAAACCATACCTCTTTTAGGGACGGGTACTGTCGTTCCTAGGAAGGGGGGATTTCATCGGGTCAATTTTTCCGCCAGAAAAATGCACAATTAACTCATTGAATAACAAAAAATTCAATTAAAAATATTATTAAAAACAATTTAAAAATAAAAAAAAATTAAAAATAAAAAACAATTAAATTATAAAAAACAATTAAATTAAGTAAAATTTTAAAAACATAAATTAAATTCAAAAAACATTAAATTAATATTAAAAAAAAAAAAAAAAAATAATTATTAATTTTTTTTTTTAAATAAATAAAAACAAAATAATTTAAAAAAATGTCATGTTTCTGACCAACCACGCCAGTGGCGGGCTAACCTGTTAGTCTCCTATATATTTTGAGACTTCCGTATATATATATATATGTATGTGTGTATATATGTGGGTACTTTATAGAATCGAAAACGGCTGCGCGGATCGAGCTAAAATTTCGTATATAAGGGTAAAAACCCACGGGGATCGTCAACGTCGCATTTTGGACGAGCTCGGAGCACTCCTTGACCCTTAAAGTGCGACCTGCGTTTGGATAAATGGGTTTCGCTATCGATTCGCTCGCGATCCAAGAGGCGTATCTCTACATGTATATTTTTATATCTATATTCACTTCAAACTGCTAAACCCGTTGAGCCAAAACTTGCTAATACCTTCCAATATATAGAATATACAATTTCTGATATATACATGTCTTGTTACGGCTGAAAATCTTAGTCTATTTCCGATACATTCAGATTTTAAAGCTAAAAACTTACACCCCTCGATTCGTGCTAACTCAAGCAGCTTATATGGCTGCTGAAATTTAAGTAAATACGAGGCACTGTGATACGTCCCCGAATCTGACGGGACTTCCAATGCCTTGTCCTTTCACCATTTCGTAAAGGTGGGATCACCCCAAGCCGTGAATGCCAACAACAACGACATGTTGGCGAGAAAATAATTAGTTAAAATTACTAAATACACGCAATCCTATTTTCTTTTTACGGCAATGTGAGAATCTTCGGGTGGCCCCCAAACCGTGAATGCCAACAAGAACGACCCGAAGCCGTGAATGCGAACAACAACGACATCGTTGGCATACCTCTTTTAGGGAAGGGTATCATAATTCCTCTTGATTAAAAAGACAGAATTAACTCATTAAAAAATGCGCGTTGTGTGATTCTTATGTCTGTCGTTCCTAGGAACGGGGGAAATTTTCATCGGGTCAGTTCTTTTGCGCCCGATGTACCTTAAATCATACCTCTTTTAGGGACGGGTACCATAATTTCTCTTGATTAAAAAGGCACAATTAACTCATTGAAAAGCAAAAAAAATGTCATGTTTCGGAACAACGCTGCCAGTGGCGGGCTAACCTGCTAGTCTATACTATATATTTTGAGACTTCCGTATATATATATATGTGTACTTTATAGAATCGAAAACGGCTGGCTCGATTGAGTTCAAACTTCCCATCTAAGGGTAAAAACCCACGAACACCGTAGTTGTCGCGTTTTGGAGAAGCTCTGAGCACCCTTTCTCCACTCCAAAAATCACAGCAAAGGCACGGCGGGGGTTAATCGCGTTGATAGTTAAAGAGCGTTCCTATCCGCAGTGTCGTTGATAAAGAGCGTATGTGTGTGATGTAATTATTACGTCTTGGTCTGGGCGTGGGCGTGTAAGACTGTATCCAGACATGAGCGTGTTGTGTGACGTATTTTGTGTATTGCCGTGGCAAAATTAGACCGCCACGGCATCCCCACGGCAATTTGAATTCACATTCCCAACACCTAGCAGGGACAAATATATCTTAGCCAGAATCATGGCGAGTCTTGTAACGTATTAATTCAAATGCTTTCGATCAAGCAATATTCTCTATCGCACTTATATTTCGAATCCACTGCAATCGACCTATTTTTAGAACGCAACACATGGTACCAAAATAACGTCGCGTTGGTGATGGGGTGCACGGCGGGATTAATTTAAATATGTCATGTTGGTAACAATATCTAGCCGAGAATTCATCAGACCTACAGACGAATACGACCAGCAAATTTCAAAATTGGTCACTTGATCTCCCCATGAATATCTTCTGGAAAATTCCAGGGAATGCGTACCCATTAACGGGCCATTGTGTGTGTCGCGGTCGAGGTAAATACACGTGGTTGTGAATTACGTCACGCCACGTGGATCCAGGCGGAAGTTAACCTGACCCTTCCGATGCCGCGTACGTTAGTGATACCGGAGTTATAGCGTGCGCGTTATGATTTTTGACTGACCGCAGTGCCCGATCTGCCGAATGTGAACATGTTATCAACTGTTACTACAGTCCGTGGCCCACGGCAGTCAATGTGTGTCCTTTGTATAGTCTCGAACCGATTGAGCTCAAACTTGCTACCTACGGGAAGTGTCATGGACGGGTTAAATTGTGACCCCGACCTAGCCTTGACCTTGAAAATGATCAATTCAAGGTCAAATCGGGTCAAATTGAAAAACAAAAATTGAATTGAAAAGGTACAATAAACTCATTGAAAAACAAAAAATTAAATTAAAAAATTAATTAAAAAAATTAATTAAAAAATTCACTCATTGAAACGGGTGGAGCTATCGACTTGAAATTTGGTATGTGAATGTATCTTGCCCCGGATACGAATTTTATCGGGTCGCCGAGCCCGTGCGACGCCAGATACGCGCATGCGCAGACCAGATCTCGGAAACGGGTGGAGCTATCGACTTGAAATTTGGTTTTTGAGTAGCCCGGTCCTGTACGGGGTTACATTGAAAAACTAAAATTAATGGATCGACCAAAGCCATGGGACGAATGCCGCCAGTGGCGGGCTAACCTGCTAGTACTATATCTTTTGAGACTTCCGTATATATATATATATATATATATATATGTACTTTATAGAATCGAAAACGGTTGGCTCGATTGAGTTCAAACTTCCCATCTAAGGGTAAAAATCCACGAACACCGTAGTTGTCGCGTTTTGGAGAAGCTCTGAGCACCCTTTATCCACTCCCAAATCACCGCAAAGGCACGGTGTGGGTTAATCAAGTGATTATTTAATGAGCGTTTGTTTTTGACGCATCGCTATAAAGAGCGTCTGTTTACCATTCAACGTTATTAGCATCTGCAGAGAGATATACGGGAACATTGAGTGGTTTCCTATGCGGGGAGATTTATTGGATGCCATAGTACTCTTACAAGATCATTGTTATAGTATGTATGACACTTAGGTCGGGGCATGGGGGGGGTAGTTATAGGCATAATGCTTCTCAGAAATCCCGGTTACAAACCAACACTCACAATTTCGTATTTACGCAAATGTATACGGGAACAAGTGCTTTCCTATTTTTAGAACGCAACACATGATACCAAACAAAATTACGTCGCGTTGGTGATGGCGTTCACGGCGGGATTAATTGACTGTCCGCTCTTTGCGAGGATGGGGTTCACGACGGGATTAACGTTGCGGGGACTATTGACCATCCCGTAAGGGTGGACAATCTCTGTCAGGGGCTGCTCAATGGCCACGGGCAGGTTAAAAAAAATCATACCTCTTCTGGGTCTGGGCGTGTATAGACATGAGCGTGTTGTGTTCCTAAGAACGCGGATCGGGTAAGTTTTTCCGCCCTAGGTGAGCTCAAACTTCGTATATAAGTGTAAAAACACACGGGGATCGTCGACGTCGCATTGTGTGAAACATTCTTATGCCTGTCGTTCCTAGGAACGGGGGAATTTTTCATCGGGTCAGTCTTAACCTTCAAACGGGTACCCACAAATTATATATTAAGGCATATTAATTTACCCGTGCGACGTGACCTTGACCTTCAAAACTCATATCTCGGGATTCGCAGTACTAAATTCCGGCGTGATTGTCACCCGATGCAGGGAGGATCACTCTATATGCATACGTCGACGAGCGTAAGCAATTTGCAGGCAATTACGTATGCAATTACGCATCGTGTATTTATCCCAAAATTATAACATTTTCAATATATATTGTCAATTTGCAGGCTATTAAGAATCGTGTATCTATCCCAAAATATATCATTTACAATTTCTGATATATAAATTTTGTTACAGCTGATATTCTTAGGTCTATTGTCCATAGATTTATGTTTTGTATATTCACACGACGCATAGGCTCATGTCGTTTACAGTTACCCCGCGGGTAAAAGTTCATATTTATGGTCTGGAATCTCATACAAGAATCCATTTAGCTGAAATGCTATTTCGCTGTTGCGAAATGGGTGATCTTTCATCGTAGCATAATTACGTTGAACGATATATATTGTTTGCGTGTGTTTTAAAATAAAACAAAAACAATTTAGCTGAAATGGCTTCCGTGTACGAATCTACCGGTGGCCCACAAGCCGTCAATGCCAACATCATCGACATTGTTCAACTTTGACGGCGAGAAAATAATTAGTTATAATTAGTTAAAATTTAACACACAATGCTAATTTATCTTTACGTTGAAGCTTGATAATTAATGAGCGTGTGTATATGAGGCGCGTTTATATACTTGAGTGGAAATCAAATCGGGTAAAACTGGCGGATTTTTACGGACGAAATTTGATACATAGGGTATCTCGGTATCCGCTGGGCCGATTTCCCGGTATCCGCTGGGCCGATTTTCCACCATTTTTGGGGTGTTGGTGTTGGACCCCACCTGACCTTGACCTTCAAATGGTCAATTCAAGGTCAAACCCCGGACGAAGTCGGGTCACCTTCTAGTATAATATATTACTTGTCGCCAGGGTTCGCGCTACCGCTTGCCAAATTTGCCAATGGCAAAACATATCTCATTTGGCAAACAAAAATTTCATATAGCAAACATTTTGGCAAGTGGGTTTTCAATTATGTGATGTGAACGATCTAGTCCGAAAAGTTCGAAAGTGGGAATAAATTGTATATCGCCGACTGTACAAAGGGAAACCCGACCGACAACTCTATCAAACAAGCGATCACAACGTGATATGCAATCATCTTTAGTTTTCACAAGACGGACATTCAAGAAAGCATGGACATTAAACCGACCGTGGTTGAATGATGACAATGTGAAGAAAACAATGTTTTGTAAAGTGTGCAATGACGCGGATATAAGCAATTTGTTCCTAACAGGCTGTTTTAATCTGGAGAAAGATTACGTAACTCAGCACGAAACAGCAAAAGGTCATTATTTTACATTTAATCCCCTAATCCCACATTGTCTGTCAAGTAACTCACGGGGCTCCTGTACAATGTATGTTTATGATGACATTGTATTTATGACGGTCGTGGTTTATGAGCACCAAGTGTAAGACAACAGCTTAATCAGCCAAATGTGAATCACGACAGATATTTTGTGGCTATTTGTCGTCAGTACTGATACAGTCAAAATAATATGCATGATTTTATGACAGATTGTAATTTGATAATGGCGTAACAATATTAAGTTGTTAGTTTCGAGATGCCACTTACACATTTACGCAAGGATAGATATTTAATGATTTAAAAAAAGATAATGATATAAAACAAAAAAATAATGCCATCAAGAAGGACAATCCCGGAGTTATGCCCCCCCCCCCTAAATCACGCTTTCACATAAAGATTAATAAATTTTTAATAAATGATATATATAAAATTACTTCTATTTCATCAAAAGTATTTAAATTATTGTGTATTTTACCTATGTCTGTTAGATTTTACGTTTTATATGAATGATGATAAAAATGCTATTTTTCCTTGATTTTCCCTACATGTAATTTGACCTTCAATTTAATTTGGCAAAAAAAAAAAATTATTTGGCAAAATTTTGGCAAGAGAAAATTATGGTCCAGCGCCAACATTGCTGGTCGCTAAATTTTGTTTTCATACTCATGTTTAATACATTACTGTATTTTTAATGCATTCCATCCGTCGAATTCAAAGGCATGCAAGCTAGTCCTTCGCACTTGGTTCATTTATAAATCATAAATGTTTGTAGAACCATCATTATCGCGAATTTCGGGAGCAATATAGAAACACTAAGTTTTTATTCGCATTGTTCAGTAACCCTCCAATAACAAGATGCGCCATGCTGAAACCATTGTTACTTAATCACACCAGCTGTTACGGTTATGTTAATATTTCACAATGCGCAAACTACAAATACAACATGAGAGTCCGAATACAATGACCAAAGCATTGTCGATGTTTGCTTATAAAACTGTATGATTTTAAATGTCAACTGTTTCATCATGTACCTTCTTCGTGACAATATTGGTTCTACAAACATTTATAATTTTACAATATACCAACTGCGAATGCATTGTGCCCTTTTAACGCATTGATAAACACACTTATCAGTTGGTTCCATATCTATATCAGATCAGAGGTGAAGTCTTATTCTTTAATCAAATGAGTATACACGTTTGGTTTATTCTTTTCGACTTGATAACCGAGAGAGGAATCTTTGGAAAATAAAATTTGGTACCAACTGATTATTGGGAAGGGACCAAATCAACGGGACAGTGAAAGTCCAAATTGCATTACAGAAGAACACTAATTAACTTAACTATCCAACCGGTTGAGTTACCCATCCGGGTGGCAATCCCTACCCCGCTAGGGCCGCAGTCCAGCCACCACTAAGTGTTACACTCTAGGATCTTATATATGCACGCATTATGTGGCTGGTGAACTCGAATACTCAAAGGGTTGAGTTACCACTCAAAAGTGCTAAACTACCTAATTGTGGGTGGTAACTTTCTACCACCTTAATGAGACTGAAATGCTACCAAATTACATATGGCAGATTCACCCTTCAAGGTAACTGGTTCATATCTGCCGTCTTATGTGGCGGGGTATTAAATACCCCCAAAGGGTGGGACACACCCCTTTCACGTTAGTGTGTAGCTATATCAGTGTTGAACGGATTACTTACGTCGAACAGGACTGAGGTCCTTTGGAACACCTCCGTCATCACTCGCAGCAGTCCCCTCTTGCGTAGTTGTTTTGAATTCATAAAGTGGCTCCAGAATTCGTTCTATTTCGCCAAGTTTGTTCTCCTCTCCACAAAACGCCAAATGTAGCGGTTCCACCATCTTCGCTGGCATGGTAGTTATCATGTTCTCACTTGTTGCTAGTATATCATCAAGGTGGAACACATGGCGTGACATGTTCTCAGGGTCAAACACGTCGGTGTTTTCTGCACTTTCCAGCCCGACACCTGGTTCGTGTGACATCGCAATTGCCCCAGTAGATCCACATGTATCCAGGAGACGTGCTATCTGTTCGCCGAAGTCTGTAACCTCCTTCTTGTTTGTCGTAATATTATCATGGAGTCGACGGATAATCTCGTTTTCGCTATTGTTAATGATATCCCTCAGTCTATCATGATAAACAGTCACCTCATTCTTGATACGTTTCTCCAATTCGTCCGCATCAGGAAGTTTGTCGAGCAACTTCTGATGAATTCTCTTCGCTTTATCGTGGAAAATTGAAATATCTGCATTAAGTTGTCCTGTTTTTGTGCTGAGTTGTTTGCACGCTGTCTCGCACGTGACAACATCACAGTCGTTGTACCGTTTACTGTGACAATTCCGACAGCAGACTATTCTGTGGGTGAAACAGAAAGTGTCCTTTGGCGTCTCGTGTATTCTACATTTAGCCACCATTGTGTAAGCCCACGTGCTGTGTTAACCTGCGAAATAACATACAAATACTATACGCACGGACGTAACTAGGGAGTCACCCCTGAATTATCCACGCATAAAATTTTAATTGCACCCACCTTATTCCCAACTGCATGGTACCTCAATCTTTCTAACTGTTGTAAATTCCAATAGCACACGCCTAATGTTGGAAATTCTACAACTGAATGTCATTGCAGTCCCAAAGTTTTACATAGGAAAAATTTGAAAATGTGATTGTTGGTCCAGAAACCACACATTTCCGCTAAATACTGGCTAGGAAATCAAACCATGTGAGCAATCTCAATGAAGTTTGGTATAGCCGGCTGAATATACCAAACTCCAAATTGACGAATTGCATGACGGCCTAAAACTGACAATTGGTATGAACACTAGGGTATGTATGTAGTATATGTAAACAGGTTAGTAAATGCAGTGTATAAGGAACAATCAACTCCTTCACAAAGCGATTTAGGACTAGGTGTAATAAGTTTCAATCGGACCAAGTTCATTGGTTAGCTTACGTCATTTGGTTTTGAGGACAAAATGGCACTTGTCATGTCGTCTTCGTCGAGCAATGCATTCGTCTACATATTTTGTTTTTTGTTTTATTAATGTTTGTTTTATTTTTGATAAACATGCAATAATTCGGTCGACCAAAATTGGATTTTTGACAGATCTATTTTGACATTTTTTCATCGATCGATCGGCTGTGTACAATGACATTGCTGCACTACATTGCTGAAGCAATACAATAATACTGAAAGGTCAATATTCTTAGTCGCCATCCGCCATCGAACGGAATGTCATTTGCAAGAGATAATTTGAGAATCGCAATTGTGTTGGTGCCATTTTGACAGCCGTCTTTCACTGGAATAACACTGTCCTCTGTATTTGAGTAATGTACTATTGATGAATTTCTATCACTTTAAAACGTACCATCTTAAGAAATCCGTCCGTTCTCATGACAACCCTATGTTGAGAATTTTTGTGACGTCGGAATTCCCTCCAGTCGGGAACCCTTCACGTCTAACATACTTGTTCTGACAACGTAAGTGACCCTATCATTTTATCAAAGTCTCTATATTTGTTCAACATGTTCCCATGGAAGTACATACGCGACTACTACTTGTATCATTCTATTCTAATCATATTGTCTCACCATTTCTCTCTCTGTCTCTCTCACACAGTCTCCCTCGCTATGCCTCTCTCGCTGTCTCTCTCTCTCTCTCTCTCTCTCTCCCTCTCTTTCTCCCCCCTCTCCCTCTCTCTCTCTCTCTGATTTTCGTTACTATAATTGAAGCCCCACTTAATTTTTGAACCCCTGGATCACATTATATAACACTTTAAAAATATATAACTATTATGCTATAATATACATCATTTAAAAGAAGAAGATCCAAAACAGTGTATTATTTTATCAACTTATCCGGTGTAACAAACTTTGAACATGTTATTTGTTCTGAATCTATTATATTCAATGGACGAGGAAAAATATATCTTAACTTGAATTATGTGGCATTCTGGGAGCGGGGAAATATTTATTTGAGTTCAGCTATTTTCTATTGCTCTATGGCCACCATTTGAGACACAGACGTTCCCAATGACGATGAACTATAGTATTTTAATCATGTTTTATGTCATTTATTTTATTCAAACCGTATATCAAGTTATTATAAAAATGATCGGTGACTCGAAAATTAAATGGGCCTTCAATGATATGTATAGGGGTCATATACGATCCATTGCGTATGTATGTCATACATTAGTGGAGAATCTGCAACCGGAATTGCCCGTGTTGCCTGTTCGTGTTGTGTTGTGCCATTAAAATAGACTTTTTCGTTAATGAACACAGTAAGTAGTGGAATCCATCAGCTTGAATAACACTTACAACTATTTTGGATGTGAGCGTAAATAAATAATAGAGGGTGGGTATGCTCACATTTTGTAATTATGGGATCCATCGCAGCGTGACATTCATCATTAATTCATGCAATGTTACACATTTATTGGAACAGTCTAATTTGATTACGCCATTTATGGAACCATCCCCGTTTATACTCAACAGAATATAAGCAAAAAGTGAATGGGTGTGTGTTACGGATTAGTGCAAAATGCACCCATGTGGTCTATGCACGATTCAAATAACATGGTAATTATTTGCCTTTCCAAAACACAGAAAGCGATTGTAGACGACCAGTTCAATCCACAATAAAATAAATCTCACGCCGTAAGGTGTGTCCCAGTGGGAAGAAATCCCGAGGACTCCGGAGAACAGGGTAGAATGATTTGTTTAGATACATGTAACTCAAACTGGCTTATAAAAACTGGTCGGGTAATCAAACTGTGAATTTCAATAATACTTATGCCTGATCATAATATGCAATTGACAACATGTGTGCCAAATGTACCAGTAACAAAATGAAATATAAGACAAATATCAAATTACAGGTAGATATATAATGTGTTAGCTCTGACTATAGTTACAGGTAGATATATAATGTGTTACCTCTGACAGGTATATATATAATGTGTTACCTCTGACAGGTAGATATATAATGTGTTACCTCTGACAGGTAGATATATAATGTGTTACCTCTGACAGGTAGATATATAATGTGTTACCTCTGACTATAATTACAAGTAGATATACATGTATAATGTGTTACTTCTGACTATAATTACAGGTAGATATATAATGTGTTACCTCTGACTATAATTACAGGTAGATATACATGTATAATGTGTTACCTCTGACAGGTAGATATATAATTTGTTACCTCTGACAGGTAGATATATAATGTGTTACCTCTGACTATAATTACAGGTAGATATACATGAATAATGTGTTACCCCTGACTATAATTACAGGTAGATATATAATGTGTTACCTCTGACTATAATTACAGGTAGATATACATGTATAATGTGTTACCTCTGACTATAATCACAGGTAGATATATAATGTGTTAGCTCTGACTATAATTACAGGTAGATATATAATGTGTTACCTCTGACTATAATTACAGGTAGATATATAATGTGTTACCTCTGACTATAATTACAGGTAGATATATAATGTGTTACCTCTGACTATAATTATAGGTAGATATATAATGTGTTAGCTCTGACTATAGTTTGGTATGTGGCTCTGTGCTCGACGATAACTTCCGCTTTCGATTCGTGGCTACTTACTTCCGCGTTGTTTTTCCACATATATTATGAACAGGCGAACTAACTGACCATACACATAAATATCCCTCAGCGTGGTATCTATAGTTACACGAGACACGCCCAATTGTAGTAAATGCAAATGTTAAAGTCAATTCAACAGAACCAATCGCTATTGCAAACAGCAAGCAACAACAATCACAACCAAATGAAAAGCACTCCGCAGTTTCGCTCAGTTGAACTGCACGGTGCATAACCCTCTTTCGAAGATCGACATATGAGTTGAGTTGCCTCCCTCTGACCACGACAAAATATTATATTGACAGTTCTGTTGTACTCGTTACGGCGACAAGTCACATGCGTTTACATGGGCGTGGCCAGGTGGTCTTCATTTGGGATGTGTCCATCTTGAATTTTCAACTGCACCCCCACCCCCCGCTCGAATCAGAACAATCTCCGAAAATCCGTATGCAGCCCCCCCCCCCCCCTCTCGGTTGTAATTTGGGTGTCATAACCTACGTACTACAGACTCGTATCATTCTATTCTAATCATCTCGCTTTCTCTCTTTATACTTCTCTCACTCTCTATCTCGCTCTCTCTCTATCTATATTTCTCTCTATCTCCATCTATCTATCTCTCTCTATCTCAAACTCTCTCTCACACACACTCTCTCAATCCCTATATAACCCTTTCTCTCTCGCTCTCGCTCTCTCGTCCTCTCCCTTGCTCTATCTCTCTCTTGCTCTCTATCTTGCTCTCTCTCTCTCTCTCTCCCCCTCTCTCTCTCTCTCTCTCTCTCTCTGATGTTCTGACTCAAATTAAAGGCCACTTACTTCTCGAATCCCCAGATCACATTATGTAAAATATATCATTATTATGCCATAGTATATACCATTTGAAAGAAGTAGTTCCAAAAACATTGTATTACCAACTTATCCGGTGCAATAAACTGCGAACATATTGTTTTTGTTGAGATACCGACGTGCTTCTGTGCTTAAGTTTCATCTGGATTGCACTGCAGAGTCTCTAATTTTCAATGGAACTGGAATAATTCTATATATTTGTCTGAATTATGTTGCATTCTGGGAATGAAATGGGGGAGTGTTGATTTGATTTCAGCTATTTATATTACACCATGCGCAGCTTCTGAGACACCGACGTTCCAAACGGCAAATCATTATGGTATATTAATCCTATTTTATGTCATACATGTAGATTGTTATTACCGTATTGGACCTTTTTCGAGTTCAGCTATGTCGGTGTTGACCTTTCGTGTAGTGTAGACAATTCTGGAATCTATCGCAGCATGACATTCATCACAATTCATGTAATTATATAACAATTTCCAGTTTCATTTAGTTTAAGTGTTCAATGTAATGACTAAATATAACAAGCCCATATAAAAATAAACCCCCAGTAAATTGGGCCAAACCCGGGTGTCTCTCCGTATATACCAAGACATCCACGACTACGGGTCATCAATACACCTGTTTGTCCGTGGTATAGCTGGATGGAACCTTACACAGTTGGTGTCTACACGTATTTGTCAAGCTAACATTCTTAAGGGAACATACGATAACACGAATACTTCCTTAATAAATACACACTGACCAATGCACTCATCGTGTTAAACGATGTAGCTGGTTTACGCTGGAACAAAACTTAAATTTCAACAAAAAACACCTGAAAACGATTTCACCATCGATAGTCACTGAATTTAATTAATATATAATAATGACGGCGTATATTGTCAGTTTGGATCAATATTTGTAAAAAATAACTACTTTAAGCAAGATTATCCTCCATTTCTATTTGATCACCCAACCGGAGTGTTTCACATCACTTTAAAAATTTACAAGAACATACTAGTGCGATTACTTAGTTTTCTTAGAGAGGTACTGCACACTAAATCCGGCCAGTTAATGGACCATCTCCTTTTATACTAACACAATATATGCAACACATTAATTAATTTGAGCCATGGATTAGCACAATATACACTCAAGTAGTCTATGAGCGATACAAATAACATGGTAATTATAATGAAAATGAGTTTATGACTCAGATCGAATAATACGATAATTGTGTCGCCATGCGATGGCGTTTTTTCGCAATATTGAGTTATCAGTACGAGTTAACCATTATATTTCTACATATTTACATATTAAAATGGTCAAAGAAAATGTTAGTATCGGTGTCAATAAAACATTTCGCGTGGTTATGGTGCGATTTGTGCGCCTATTTTTGAAAAACGCTTGACATTTCGAATAAAAAATCAATAAATTTCATTATATATGACAAAAATAAGGATAATATGCGATCAAGCCCGGCATATGTTATTCCACTAGATTTATTCTGGTAACGAATTTAGACTATAGTGGGCTTCCTGAAACATCCTTTTTAATTAGTCGTCGATATATCAAACTATGTCAAAATTCGCCTTTAAAAAACACAAAAAGCGACTTTAGAAGACCGTGCCAAACCACATTTTAACATAACGGAATACGAAAATAGCTGGAAATATCGAGGGCTCGGAAGCGCAGGGTCGAATGTTGTTTTTGTTTTTTCGAAAAAAATGTACCAGTAACAAACTGTATTATAAGACAATTATAAAATTACATGTAGATATCAAAGTTCTACAATTACCTTCGATATGTACTCGATCGGTAACTTCCGCTTTCGATTAGATGGCCCTGCTTACTTCCGCGTTGTTTGATCTACATATAAAATGAACTGGCGAATATTCTGGACATACACATAAAATGTCCCTCAATCTGGTATCTGGTTGCACATGACACGTCAGCGTACAGTATATAGAAATGTTGAAGTCAATTCAAAATAATAAATCGTTATTGCACAACACAAAACAACAATAAGCGTGAGCAAATGATACACACTCGACAGTTTCGCTCTGTTGAAATGTATGGTGCATAACTCTATTTCGAAGATCGGCAGGATAATTATTTGAGTTCTCTCCCTCTGATCACAACAAAATATGTTATTGATAGGAACTGTTGTATTCTCATTTGCGGCGTCATGTTACACGTGTATGTTGAGGCATGGACATGTGGTCTCCGTTGGGATGTGTCCACTTTGGAATTTCAACTGCACCCCGGTCGAATCATAACAGTCTCCGAAAATTCGTACTGCAGCACCCACCTCCTATCGTTTATAATTTGGGGGGGGGGGTAGAAGATTTGTTATATCGCCAATAGGGTCCTACTAAAACCCGACCGCACCCGACCGCACCCGACCGCACCCGACCGGACCGCCCCCAGGGGTCCGAGCGAGATGGGGTTTGCACTATCGTGTAGAATGGGCCCGAATGTACCAAAGTTCTAATCCCCAAGTCGATAGCTCGAGCGAACACGGCACTGTTAACCCCTGACTTGCGGCCGTTTCGGCCAGGTACGGGAAATCCAAAAGGCGCCGACCGCACCACCCTGACTGCCTGACCACGAAAATTGACATTATATCATGAAGGAAATACGGCTATTCATCCATGCGCGATCGGACAAGTCGCTAGCTGCAGCGGAAGTGAATAAATTAACCCATTCGCTGCTGTCGAATTCGCTATAAATGTACGCAAAAACGCCGAAATTAACACCCGCCGACCGGACCGCCCCCAGGGGCCCGAGCGAGATGGGGTTTACACTATCGTGTAGAATGGACCCGAATGTACCAAAGTTCCAATCCACAAGTCGATAGCTCGAGCGGACACGGCACTGTTAACCCCTGACTTGCGGTCGTTTCCGCCAGGTACGGGAAATCCAAAAAGGCGCCGACCGCACCTCCCCTGACTGCCTCACCACGGAAATGGACATTATATCGTGAAGTGAATACCCATATGCATCCATGGGCGATCGGACAAGCGCTAGCTGTAGCGGAAGTGAATAAATTAACCCATACGCTGCTGCCGAATTCGCTATAAATGTGCGCAAACACGCCGAAATTAACACCCGCCGACACATCTATAGGCCGGAGTTATACAGTGTGTGTGTAATTTATTTTAGATGAAAAACATGACTGTTGGAAGGAAACTTGAAACTGATTCTTTGCCTACATGTATATATCTAACAGAATGTTTGTTGGTTATTAAAATTGAAGTTGATTACAACACCGAAGTGTCAGTGATATGTCCAAACGCAAACAGAGGCAAATGTATAATGACAAAATCGACAAATTATAATGCACGAGAAGCATGGTGTTTCACAAACATAGAAACACTTATGTTGAGATATGTTCAAAGTTAGCACATGGAAGCAGGCTTTATTATGATAAGAACGCATATTTTCTCGCGTGATATCCCACAGACCCCTGGCACAATAGACCCCAACCACCCAAATACATATATGTCTTTGAGTGGTTTGGGTGTATTGTGCCAGGGACCTGTGGGATATCCCTCCGAAACATTGATATTTCTCTCGGTAATTTCCTCGATGATCTCGTCCACCTTCTTATCGCGCATTATCATTATTTTTCGATTTCTGAGATTGGGTGAATCAATATAGCTCCAAAAGTAATTTCCGTTAAACAATGGAAACGAAATCCAGGTTTATGGTCCGTATGTTGACAATTTTCAACGTCAATCTTGGATGAACAGGAAACACTTTGCCCGTTTATTCTTTCACATCTTTATGTTGTAGATAACGGTTATCTGTGCGAAAAAAATTCATCTGGACCCCCCCCCCCCCCCCCCCCCCCCCCCCACATACGGACACGCTTCCCAGGCACAATTTACACGAAAACTTTGTTCCTACTAAATATTTCTCACCTAAATAGATTGTTGAAAAGTGTCATATTGCAGTTGGGGTTAACAGTGCCGTATCCGCTATCGACTTGGGGGTTGGAACTTTGGTATATTCGGGTCCATTCGACATGATAGTGCAAACGCCATCTCGCTCGGACCCCTGGGGCTGTCCGGTCGGCGGCGGTTAATATTGGCGTTTTTGCGTACATTCATAGCTAATTCGACAGCAGCGTATGGGCTAATTTATTAACTTCCGCTGCAGCTAGCGACTTATCCGACAGCCCATGCATGCATATGGGTATTTTCTTCATGATATATGCCATTTCCGTGGTAAGGCAGTCAGGGGAGGTGCATGCGGTCGGCGCCTTTTTGGATTTCCCGTACCTGGCGGAAACGGCCGCATGTTAGGGGTTAACAGTGCCGTGTCCGCTCGAGCTATCGACTTGGAGATTGGAACATTGGTACACTCGGATCCATTCTACACGATAGTGCAAACCCCATCTCGCTCGGACCCCTGGGGGCGGTCCGCTCGGCGGGTGTTAATTTCGGCGTTTTTGCGCGTACATTTATAGCGAATTCGGCAGCAGCGTATGGGTTAATTTATTCACTTCCGCTGCAGCTAGCGACTTTTCCGATCTCGCATGGATGAATATCCGTATTTCCTTTATGATATAATGTACATGTCCATGGTCAGGCAGTCAGGGGAGGTGCGGTCGGTGCCTTTTTGGATTTCCCGTACCTGGCGGAAACGGCCGCAAGTCATGGGTTAACAGTGCCGTGTCCGCTCGAGCAATTGACTTGGAGATTGTAACATTGGTACACTCGGGTCCATTCTACACGATAGTCCAAACCCCATCTCGCTCGGACCCCTGGGGGCGGTCCGGTCGGCGGGTGTTAATTTCGGCGTTTTTGCGTACATTTATAGCGAATTCGGCAGCAGCGTATGGGTTAATTTATTCACTTCCGCTGCAGCTAGCGACTTGTCCGATCTCGCATGGATGAATAGCCGTATTTCCTTCTTAATATTTTGTTCATTTTCGTGGTCAGGCAGTCAGGGGTGGATAGGATAGGATAGGATAATTTATTTACAATATACATTAATTATACAATGGCATAAATACATAATAAGGTAAAGCAGTATATTGTCGGGGGTAGCCTAGCCCTATCGGGCTGTCTTCCTGCTGCGGTCGGCGCCTTTTTTGATTTCCCGTACCTGGCGGAAACGGCCGCAAGTCAGGGGTTAACAGTGCCGTGTTCGCTCGAGCTATCGACTTGGGGATTGGAACTTTGTACATTTGGGTCCATTCTATACGATAGTGCAAACCTCGCTCGGACCCCTGGGGGCGGTCCGGTCGGCGGGTGTTAATTTCGGCGTTTTTGCGTACATTTATAGCGAATTCGGCAGCAGCGTATGGGTTAATTTATTCACTTCCGCTGCAGCTAGCTACTTGTCCGATCGCGCATGGATGAATAGCCGTATTTCCTTCATGATATACTGTCCATTTTCGTGGTCAGGCAGTCAGGGGTGGTGCGGTCGGCGCCTTTTTGGATTTCCCTACCTGGCGGAAACGGCCGCAAGTCAGGGGTTAACAGTGCCGTGTCCGCTCGAGCTATCGACTTGGGGATTAGAACTTGGGTACATTCGGGTCCATTCTACACGATAGTGTAAACCCCATCTCGCTCGGACCCCTGGGGGCGGTCCGGTCGGGTGCGGTCGGGTCCGGTCGGGTGCGGTCGGGTTTTAGTAGGACCGCGCCAATACGGACTTCATTTCGTTTGTAATTTGGGGGTTATTATATATATACATATTTCTCTCTTCTCTCTCTCTCTCTCCCCCCTCTCTCTCTCTTCGCTCTCTCTATCTCTCTCTCTATCGCTCTCTCTCTCTCTCTCTCTCTCTCTCTCTCTTCCCCCTCGCTCCCTATCTCTCTATCTCAATCAACCGTTGTATGCCCACAGCACCTATCTACGTTGTGTGAAAGGTTACATGACAATTGTGTTGCATGGATACACTTTTACACAACGTTGCATGTATATTTACTATCAACGGTTGTATGCCAATTATACAACGTGTTGGGTGAAATTTCACACAACACTCAACCAACGTTATAATTGCCCACATCACCTATCTGCGTTTATTGAACTGGTAAAATGGGACAAGACGTCGTGGATAGATTTGCCGGTATAGTATACCTTTGTTATACTTATTCTTTGTACGATACACTGATTATGTAGGCTCTATGTGTTGAATTTATATGAGTGTAATACTTAGATACACTGACTATGTAGGCTATATGTGTTGAATTTATATGAGTGTAATACTTAGATACACTGATTATGTAGGCTCTATGTGTTGAATTTATATAAGTGTAATATTTTGTCGAATTAGTGCCGTCAGCAGACTATTGTGTAAATTTGTAAACTTCAAAATTTGGCAAATATAAATAATTATACACTCAATACATAAAGCCTACATAATCAGTGTATCGTACAAAGAATAATTATTACAAAGGTATATTATACCGGAAATGCTATCCACGACGTGTTGCCCCATTTTCCAGTCGCACAGGAGTTTTTTTTACGGAGTCGTCCATCTTGTTTTGAAATATTTGGGGCCAAAAACTCGCATGCTCGCCCGCACCGGAAACGCGCTGCTATATGGTGACCCGGTCACGTGGCGGTTTTATCCAATGTTGTATGAAAGTAATAGCACAGAAGACAGTTCACGCAATCAGTTGTGTACATCGTACTAAACTGTTGGATAATAAGTACACAACAAATTCGCACCCAACGAGTTGTGTACAACGTTCATCCAACTAGATCTACGCCATTCTACGGTGAATCTCTATATATATCACTCTTTCTCTCTCGCTCGCCCCCTCCCTCCCTCCCTACACACCATTATCTATATCTATCTACATGTGTGTGTGTGTGTGTCTCTCTCTCCCCCTACTCTCTATGATTTTCGATACTATAGTCACTTATTTCCCGAACGGCCCCCGTGCAGCTCACAATAAGATAAGATAATATTTTAATGCAAAATACACCCAAATGGGCAGTTGCAAACATGAATAAAATACATATAAGTTGACAAAAAGTAACTATATATATTAGATGAGTAACATATATGCATATACACGTACAACGTAGTTTCCTAACGAATTTCTTTTTTCTTTTTTCATCAGTGTTTTCATCTTAAAATCAGTTATAAATTGTCAATTGACTAGCTTTTATTGGAATCCCGAGCGGTGAAGAAAGACCGGATCATGTCACATATAATAGCAACCACAACGCGCCGCAGGCGCGTTGTTGCTTTTCATGTTTAGGCGTGAATGACGTCATTAATTTTTACAATACCATGAAACAGAATTTCGACGCGATGAAAATCCGGACAAGAAAAATGGGTTAAAAATCACGTGACTTCCGCTCCGCTTTTGCGAAGCCTTGTGGGAAAACTGGTCCAGAGGTCACAGGTCGGTTGGCGATTATCGCAATACGATAGGGGAACACTGTGTGCGTACCGTAACTATCGCAAGTATAACGTACTCTGAAACCTACTTATCGCCAAATTCATGCTTCAAACATTTTAAACATGTCATCTTCAGCTTCTTTTATTTTATTTTTATGAAAATTAATAATAAATGGGGTGATAAATATGTATATAACGACAAATAGAATCAAATTGGCCATTTTGCCGTTAAACTCAGGACAGGCAAGCCAGATACAAAAATTGGTGAAATATGAGTACGAACGTAAAAGTGTTCCCCTATCGTATTGCGATAATCGCCAACCTCACAGGTCGAGGAGTTCAGAATGCCGCAGATACATTGTATCATTGATTTGTTAGGCGAGTTGAACAACTCAATTCTCAACTGTCCCTACCAAATGACCGGCATCATTATAGTGTGATTTAACAACAGTGATTTTTCAAACAACACCACGATGAATCAATTTGGAGTTATACATCGCAATTTTTCGACAGTAGGCGATGCAAAAGTATTCGAACTAATCAGTCAGTGTCAAAGTTGAAAGCGCATTTCATTTTCTACCTCACCCACGAACCAGTTTCGTCAACACCGAGGACAACATCAAGCAAATTATTACAAGTACCATGGACCTTAAATCAACGATAGAGTGACCACAGAACACAACAATTTCGCCAACATTTCAACAACTTGAACTTGAAGATGATCATTTTATTGAATATTCATATTGGCGTTGACCTGTTGTTGACACTGTGAATGTCACATTCAATGTGTGATTTGTTCTCTGGATTAAAACAAGACTCCAGCTTAAACTAACAGCCGAATGGTAAGTGCATAGCCATAGACTACACTGTATGCATCAAATTCAATCCATCATGCATGATGTAGTGAACGTTCAGTCTCAGACCAATCTCGTTCAGACCAATCTCAATACTAGTACAGTTGTATCCTTTTAGTACCCTGCTGGACAAAACACTGTCCATTTAACTGCGGTATGGTTACCATTGCCACCGCTGCCGAAATGCAACTACGCCGCGGCTCCGCCAGCTAACAGTTGAGCCGTGGTGTACTTTCATTAAAATTAAACCGAAAAAAGACGACACAAACCAGAAATCTAACCACGGCGTACATGTCATTCGTTCATGAGGGTACTAGTAGTTGCTGTTCGGCCGCAGTGAATTTGCCGTTATCTGCAGTTACAAACTCTTGACACCGCGGCCGAACGGCAAATACACCACGGTACCAATGGACACTTGCTTTGTCCAGCGGGGTATGCTTGGGGCCCCGGAACGCATCTATAGCAGTGACTGGTAGGGTTAAGCATACCGTACTTGGCTGTTGGTACAAACGTTTGCTGGAATATGCATACTACAGTACCCTGCTGGACAAAACAAGTGTCCACTTAACCGCGGTGCGGTTAGCGTTGCCACCGCGGCTAAAATGCAACTACACCGCGGCTCCGCCGGCTAACTACAGTTGGGTTGCCGTGTACTTGCCAGTTGGCCATGGTGTAGTTGTCGCTGTGTACATTCATTAAACTGAAAATAGATGATACGAACCAGACATCTAACCATGGTGTACATGCGGTCCGGCCGCGGTGTAGTTGCCGTTCGCCCATGGTGTACCGTACTTGCCGTTCGGCCGCGGTGCTCAACTGCAGTTCCAAACTCTGACACAGCGGCCGAATGGCAAATACACCGCAGTGACATTGGACACTTGTTTTGTCAAGCAGGGTATGTAAATAAAATAGTGAAGTTGGAAAACCCGATTTAAATACATGTATGTACCTGTAGTACATGTATAAAACTTATTCTTCCACCAAAAAAATATATATATATTAATGGAATGACTAGAGATGGCGAAATAATTAGCGTTAGTTGATCCCCAATTGTCGCATCCCGAATCGAAATGTAAAAACATGTATTTACAATTAAGCGTAGATACCGTACTAGTTCAGACGAAGATATCTACGGTATGGTGTAATATGGTCGATTTAATTTTCTTTGATATTTTCGGGTGGAGGAATCGGGTCCGACAAAATCGTGGATAGATTGTTCCCATGATTGCAGTGTCGCCTTACCGGTACATGATGATTGTGAGTCACATTGATGTTGTTGTAGATTGAGATTGACTAGTAATGACTACCCTGTGATCTTTCCAGCCATTATTTTTATGTACCGGTGCACACAACTGCGATTACTTCGCAATTGATGGTTTCCAAGGATATTTATATGAGCATGTGCAGTCTAACTACCAGTTTAATACTTACTTACATGTATGGAACTCCTTCCACTTACAAAATCTTGAATTGTCGTCGTCCGAATTTTCACTTGAGTGACAATGAAATCAGACTGACCATCATACTGACCAGTATTAAGTATAATTCTTGATTACTAGTACTAGTACCCGGTACATGCATGATGCAGGCCTACCTTTATTAATTTAATAAATGGAGAAAAAAAGGTTAACAATAACACGCCCGATAACCCTATAGGCTGGTGGCTGTGGGTAGGCATATTGCTGTGGTGATATTGCGTGGCGGGTTTCGCAACCAAGGTATGTTTTAGATTATAATGATCAAATACGCTGTAAAAGGTCAGATTTTTTTATCACGTCAGATGCAGTAATGTCTGATTTATAAGTTGAACTTCTTGGTAACAATTTGGCATTGTAGAATACGTTGTTTGAAGACAAAATATCTCGGATTTTGTCGACTTTTTCAAACTTTCAAAGTAAACAGACTCCCAAATTTGCTCAGCATGTCGATTTGTAAGTTATTTTCGTGGATACATGTGGTATAGTATCTCAGTGACAAGACAAACATGACTGCGAACTCAAATAATGCATTTTTCAGTTAAAAAAAACTATTTGACATACTGTCCCGTCAATATTTTGTGGTAGGCATATTGAATAGCCAAACACCGAGAGGATAGACATATGGCAAACACAGATAGGCATGTGGCACAATGATCAATAGTGGTTTTAGTCTGAGAAAAACGCTTATATGATGCTATATTATTCACAGTGTTGTAAATTCACATCGTCCATGAGTCAGGAAACATACACTACTTATTTCCAAGAACTAAATACTGGCAGTTGTAATGTAAAACGTTTTAACTGTGACAAAATTGTCTGTTCATGTCATAACTTGAACAGTAGTGCTCGGATCTCAATGTAATTTGGTATGGATGTTCACTACTATGAGGACATTAAAAATAGGGCTCCATCGTTTTGTTCGGATTTTCCATTCTGGAGTTATTCATCTTTGTTTATCTGGAAATGTTGGCTTTTTGGTCCGTCTGGTGTCTGTTCATGTCGTAACTTCAACAGTTGTGCTGGGATCTCAATGAAATTTGGTATGGATGTTCACTACTATGAGGACATTCAATAGAGGGTTCCATTGTTCTGTTCTGCTTTTTGCATTCTAGAGTTATTCATCTTTGTTTATCTGGAAATATTGGTTGTTTGGTCCATCCGATGTCTGTTCAGGTCATAACTTGAACAATAATGCTCGGATCTCAATGAAATTTTGTATGGATGTTCACCACTATGAGGACATTTAATGGCACATTCAAATGTTTGTTTGTATTGTTCTATAGTTACTCATCTTTGTTTATATGAAAATGCTGGTGTTTGGGTCCATCTGTCTGAGTATAGCCCTCATAAGTTATAGATATGCCCACACGAGGCGGTATGCCACGATGGGGTATGCACTAGTGTTCGGTATTCGACGGATTTCGGTATTCGAATATTCGGTTCGAATAACGAGCGAATATTCGAATAGTATTCGAATATTTAGATGAATTATAAAATGATATAGATAACATATTTTGGAACCAATTTATTATTTAATGAAACAGCATATTTATCCATGCACATGATTGTTGAAGTGTATATGCATACCTGGAGCATAGATGGATGGTCATTGGCGGCGTGTGGGTATATATGCAGTGTCCTTGTGGTCATGATTGTATATGTGATGTACATATATATGCATCTCTGTCGTGGCTGTATTATCATTGGTGGGTGTATAGATATACAGAGAGTAGATGTATGATCATGCATGGATGGGGTGGTGAGTATACATTGAGTGGCTGAATTGTCATGGGCGAGGTGTATATGCAAATCTGGAGTGTACAAATGGTCATGCGGGGTATTGGTATATCCACTGGTGAGGAGTATATGTATACCTATATTGACTATTTTGTCATGAGTTGGGTGTATGTGTATATCTTGAGTGGGTATATTGTCATGTGTGTGAAGAAAGGGTATACAGGGGTGACTGTATGGCCAATAGTGAACCAATACAATTATTTCGACGTCATGACGCCAATCAAATCAGAACGTTACAGTTACGTCATATTAATTCGTTTATGGTCAGTGGAAAATAGACTATACTTTTAACAGACACTCAGACTAATGACAAACCAGGAAACAATTACCCGGAGATTATTCTCGAATATTCGAATAGTCAAATAATTATTCGAATATTCGAATATTTATTTTTACGAACATTCGAATATTCGGACCGAACACTAGTATGCACCGAACGACAGTCCATCTCTTGTTATACATAATTTTATGTGGTACCAATATTGGTAAAGACATTGGGCTCAGAGAAATATCATGTGCGAAAATTAGGGTAGGCTAGAACCTGTATAGCTAGAGCATACATATAGTGGACCTGGACCATGACCCAGTTATGCCGCATATACATAAACAGGAGCACCGAGCAATAATACATATGTGTGTGGGGCGTTAATGCCGTGAGATTTCGTGTGCATTTATAGTGGTAAATGTTTTTGTCAATACCGTGGTGCAGGTTTTTGGGTGCGTCTAAAATTCACCGAGTACGATATCATATCGGAGAAATGATCACCTCAGAAAAAAAACATCGAGTTGTCATCGCGGGATGATTTCAGATTTTCTGACATTTAAATCTAAGATTCTGCTTCTAAATGCAGAAATTAGTCAATAAATCTGATAAAATGTATTAAAACTTAGAAATAATTAGTATTTATTCAGTTTATTATGAAATAATAGCACAAATTTGGGCGGGTTTTGCAACTTCCGTTTAAACTGTAATGCATATCTCAGAAATGGTTGACGTTAGAAGGCCATTAGTGAAAGAGCCGACACTTTGTACCTACTTCGTACCCAACCTGCCCCACGGTATTGACAAAAAATGCCAACCATTTAGGTGATGTTTACACATAGCCGGTGAAGCCGTTACCCGGCGAACCCGTTAGCCGGCGAAGGTTGGGCAGAGTGTTTACACATCGACGGCGAAGATACGCATATATTCATGTGTCTCCTTTACTTGTTAATAGTTTCCGTTTTAGTTCTCACTGAACTGCAATATGATATTGCTGTACACCTGTAAACATCTAGCCGCTTCCTGTTAGAGATATGGTTGGGCAGTATAGTGAAATGAAACTTTTTAGAAATGGAAATGCCGAAATTATTAATATCCAACTCAAACTTTCAGGTATTGCTATTGGTAATTTTATAGATATTTAAAAAACATTGTTAATGGTTTGTTTGGGTTCACATACAGCCTGTGAAGTGAGTGTCGCACCAAAAGCATGGATCATTGTCAGTTTTGAGATCTTTTCGTCGCATACATCTACAAATTGGTGTATAATCATTCGGATTGGATTTTATATTATATATATAAGTTTCAACATCGCGAATCAAATGTGACACATTTTCCGTTTGCACATTATACAATAAAATATGCTTTTCATTTTACTCGGGCGTTCACCATGTCCATGTATATAGGGCCGTGGCGATGGGGGTGTCTCATCCCAACTTTAATTAAAATATTCAAAAGCTGGAAATTTCATACCTGACACGGCAATAGTTGGACATTTGACATCAGCAATTTGATGAAATTGTTCTCGTAGTTTTATTTTCAACAATTTGTTATTGGTGATTTCTTTCAGTTAGGCAACATTTGCTTATTTTTTTACCAAATTGTTGGACTGAAATGATCATCAGTTGGAAATGATCCAACCTTATTAGAGGTGCGTCAAGTTTGGAAAATGTCCAACAATTGGAAATCTTAAGGCTGGATGCTAAGATTTTGCAATTTTCAGGGTTCAGATTAAACAAATTTCTCACACCTGGCAATAACCACGGTCGGTCGATAAATTCCAAAGATGAACAGTCCCACACATCCAAATCAGGCCCTCTAGACCCGTCCCTGTGTAAATATGTCCACGGCGCACTCAGATTTAGATTATTGAACTAATTGTCCATTAAGTTTGAATCCACAGAAACGTGCCATCCCATTTCTTCCATATATATATATGGACATACATGTACATGAATTAATTCCCTCGAATGCGCAACAAATGTACCATGCACATGCAGAGTACGTGTACCATCATCGGTTAGTATTTATAATAATAGCTTATAACCAAGGTGCGTGACCACCGACCTGACAGCTGATTAGAGACAATCAAACTGGCACACTGACCAATATATACACAGGTGAAAAGCGGGCTGGTCTATCAATAATATTGTTCGAGTTAATTGTTGAAAGGAAATCACCCATGACGGCATGACCCCAGATAAATATCTAACTTAACCGCAGAGCGAATTAGAATCCATGCGACAATCAGGTGCTTGTACTAAATCATTTTATCCAAAAGTTGAAAACCGTATAGCTGAGTATCCGGATAGCCGTAATTCTTATCCGGCGAAGTATAAACACTCTATTGTTATCGCTGCCGGCTAAAGCGAATGCGATATTCGCCGGGTAATGTATAAACACCCCCTTATAGTGGTCCAATTGTATTTATATCTGACTCAGGCTCCGCTCAATTATCTATTTCAGAAAGAAGCTAAAATAATGTCGGAACCAGAAGAAATAGAGCCCGATCTAGATGAATCGTTGTGTTAATTTTCTTATATTGAGCAGTGTGTAGCCCATACAATATCTTTACCCACGTATTCAACACGTATACAATACGGAAAACGTCGACGTCACGAGTCACAAATTACGTCAACTTTATCTTTTGAACAAGAACTACAAACTTTATTAATAAAGTCGCCTATCAGTTTGATAAAATGGCTATAAATTACGACAGAAACGAATCAATAAACGCTAAATCTCGATGTTGAATAGTTCTAGTGGGTGTGTAATAAAATACAACCACACATTATGTGTGCGTGGTGAGAAAATTAAATTATGCTGCAAGTTACAACTCGCGAATCATCGTTGTAACGTTGTAACATTCCGCGTAACAAACTCGTCCGTTAATTTTCACGTCATGCACACATATGTGTGGTTCTGTCTATTTTATATGAATGAATAATCATTCCAGAGTGTATTTATAAAATAATATATGCCACAAGTTGCATATTGTTTGCTTTAAAGTGCTAAATTGGAGCTTGGTCAATATTATCAACGTGCCTATCAACAATGCCACTTGCCTATCATAACATCTTTGTGCTTTGCCATGAGCCTATCTGCGGAGGCAATATGCCTATCATAAATTTGTGATATGACACTCAGGAAAATCGATATTTTTCCACGAAAAATATGTCATTTATGGTGGATTTTGGTTTCATTGTATCAATGGAATGTGCATCTAGTGACATGTGTACATGAAGCCTACATATCGAGATTTCAACCATTTATATTAGGTAGTTTCTTTGATAAACGACAAAAACCGGTTGTAAAAATCGACAAATTAAGTAATAAAAAATATATCTAAAGGCACACGGCTATCACAAATGGTGTATGAATACAACAGTCATGGTCCTATCTAATGCCATAAGCGTTCTCGCCGGGTGGATTCCAGATTTTATGATTTTCCTAAATTTCTGAGAAACCGCCACACAATATCACTACAGCAATATGCCTACCCACAGCCACCAGCCTATAGTGTTATCGGGCGTGAATAAGTTAATTACCAGGTTGGACACATCCTGATTTGAACCACATCTACATGTACATGTACATCATGTGATTTTATAAGCCTACTAATTCTGAAGGGGTCGCTCTCACCAAAAAAATGCTGAAGGGTACACACGTTTTGAAAATGTGCTGAAGGTACATGTACATTTTTAAATCTCGTTCTAAATGATGTGTATTATTCGTACCGGTATCTGCCATGATTATTGTTAAACTAGAGGATGATTGTTTGCGTTCCAATGAACATCAAAATGAACTGAAAATAAACTGCTAATGGGCGTCAGAACAACAGTTTAGTTATGGTGTTAATGCCAATCACAAACCTTGTGTACCCTTCAGCACATTTTCAAATCCTGTGTACTCTTGAACTTCAGCAGGTTTTTTTGTGGGAACGAATCCTTCGGCCCTACATGTATTACTATCAGGTACCTGTATTGTGAACAACTGATCAATCAATCCTTCCAAGGAGACGGGGGCAACTGCTCTCTCACTCGTACATGTGTGCACTCGCAATTTTTAAATCAGGGGTGCTAAATTTCGCACTCGTCTCTATTGTAAAAATGTCTATAGTCACTGTAATGTCCCTTATGACACCCCGTCATACATGTATATTATTGACCCCTGCCTCGAATATGGGTGACGGGATTGGTAAAACATCAACCCTAGCACAAAATGCAAAGTTTGAGGGCCTGTAATCTTGTATCAGTAAATTTTAGACAAATCGGTCTTATCAAATCAAACAGTGGTTCACCCGACCTGTTACGGTATGTACATGTATACAGTCTATACCGTATATAAAATTTGAATGATTTAACTTATACTTGACCAAGCCTGCAAATAGCCTGACTGTCATTTGCAGAATGAGGTCCCCAGAGGGTGAATTTAGTGACGCTATCCCGCATAGCGGGCTAGCATCACTAAATTCACCCTCTGGGGACCTCATTCTGCTTATGCCGTCAGCAAACCTAGAATCAGATTGAAGTTCCCCAGTTGAAGTTGGTGATATTCACCCATTGGGCGCCTCGATTATGGATTTTATCTTCTGCAAATTAGGGGATATAGAAACTTCCCCGAAGGGAAAAACGTAACTAAAAACAATGTTAATTTGATACCGGTACTATAGATACTTCCCAGAAGATTAGGCCTAAGCAGAATGAGGTCTACAGAGGGTGAATTTGGTTATGCTAGCCCGCTATGCGGGATATTATCACTAAATGAACCCTCTGGGGACCTCATTCAGCAAATGACAGACACGCTATTTGCAGGCTTGTACTTGACGTTGACAGTAATAAATCCACTATTTCCCTGTTTTTGTGAAACTTTGGGGATAGCGTAACTCAGTGTGACTACCGTACCAGTATAGCCACATGGTACATCAGGGTCATATCCAGAGGTTTTTTTGTTGTTTTTTTTTCTATTTGGTCCCGATTCATATCATAACAAGATGGAAATTATCTATATATATTGACATACGGTATTTAAAGGTACGGTTGGCCTTGGCGGTGGGTATCCTGTAAAAATATTTCCACCCGTCAAAAACCGCCACAAACAGAAAGAACATCAAAATGTAGACAGACTTTGTCCGTATACAAATAAGAAATATCGCATTTATAAACAGTATGTTATTGTCATATGTTTGACCATTGTTATGTAAACAAAAGCATAAAAAGTTACTTTTCTGGCGTTTGTTTATATTATGATGGTAAATATAATGAGCATTCTTGTTGGTGAATTCCTGATAGGGAGCTAATAAAGAGCGTTTATGCCATGTGTGTGTGATTAGCCAGTAGCATTGTGCTGTTTTCTGTAACACAATCAGGCTCTTGCTTATGTAAAATATAGTAGGTCTTTATGATAACATGCTGTTTACACGATGGTCATGGTATATATGGACGAAACTATATGCGTTTTAATGTTTTTCTGTTTACGGTGTTTGGAACAAATATTAATATTTTCGACAATTAAGGCCAACCGTGCCTTTAAGTTTACAAAAATATTTAAGTTTAACAGTTGGAATCATACTGTAAAAGTATGTTTGGCTTTATCTAGCTTTCATCTGTTAAAACTTGAAATACATGTAGTTTGAGTTCAGGTTTGTTATCATTCAGCCTTCAGTATTTCAATCAAAAATCTATATATATTGACATAATGTATTTAAGTTTACAACAATATTTAAGTTTAACAGTTGGAATCATACTGTAAAAGTATGTTGGGCTTTATCTAGCTTTCATCTGTTAGAACTTGAAATACATGTAGTTTGAGTTCAGGTTTGTTATCATTCAGTCTTCCGTATTTCAATCAAAAATAGTACAGGAACAATGACAATTGTATCAAATAAACCTTGTTAACAGGTGTGATCTCATGAAACCAAATGAAAAATTAACATAGAGATTAGTACTAATAGTAATTACTAACGTAATAGACAATGTTTCTGTACTAGTATATTATATACTAGTACCGGTATGTGTCTCTCACTTGGATTTTTAGAAAATAGCCTATTATATGAATTAAAAGTGATAATGGTAAGTCTCATTTCAAGCAGCCAGGATATTAAAGCATAATCCATTGTTCAAACCAAAGGATATCTGACAATAACTTATAAGCATTTCCAATCCATACATACCGGTATCTAAACATTTCCAAAGTTATGGTTGAGAAACTTTTATCAAATTGACCTCTCAGTAAAATTCAAAATACTGACGCAAAGAACCCTAGATTAGCTCTCAATGCAATGGATTTTCAAAAACAATTCCAGGAGGAAGAACATGCCTCCACCATCAGCAGGGGGTTAGTAACCCCGGGTTACCCACTCCCAAACCTTCCTCCACTCAGTCATTCAGGATATGCCTTCGGAATATCATTGCCCAAAAACAGGTGTCTCCAAAAAATCCCTGGCTTGTTCACTGTGGTACATGTACTCATAGAATTAACTCTATTGCATCAAATGAACAGTCTCTTTACAAAAATTATATTTCAACCTTTCACACCAGCTTATTTTAGTTAATAAGGCGACACCAATTTTCAAGTCTGGTTTACGAACATGTGGGGAGAAAAAACGTACTCTGCTGGACAAAACAAGTGTCCACTTAACTGCGGTGCAGTTAGCATTGCCACAGCGGCCCCAATGCAACTACACCACGGCTCCACCAGCTAACAGTTAAATAAAACTACAGTTATGGTCTCCAGAGTCCCAGTATTATCAGACTTTGCAGTCTGATGAACGACCGCACAGTCATTGACGGATATGTTGGGTTATTGGAGAATGCTGTGATGTGATTGTTAATGAATGTAGTGGATATGTTGGGTTATTGGAGGATGCTGTGATGTGATTGTTAATGAGTGTAGTGGATATGTTGGGTTATTGGAGGATGCTGTGATGTGGTTGTTAATGAGTGTAGTGGATATGTTGGGTTATGGAATTTGTCATGGCTTAGCATTGGCATGTAAATCTGAATGAGTCATTTTGTGGTATAAAAGAGGGTGACGACCCCCCTCCCCCTGGCATCCGGCTTAAAATGCACCCCGGCATCCGGAATACGCCATAACAGAGAGGCGGCATCCGGAATACTATTTGATTAAATTTATTGAAAACAGACTCGGGAAAGAAGTGAACGTTGGCATGAGGTATTGGAATTAGTCTCCGTATTGACTAGTAATGATTTGATTTAGCAGCTTTACGGAATATTAAACTTTTTACTAAATGTATGATCTCATATCATACATATATATATATACGCCCTGTCTAACTCACTCGCGGCCATATTGGATCCACCAGGTCCGGTTCCGTGGTTTTAGTGCTACAGTTCAAAGTTTTGGAGTAGCATTTCCATATTTGACATAAATGGAAGTCATGAATATTCAAAAGCTCCATATATGGAAATGCTTCTCCAGAACTTTGATCTGTAGCAATAAAACAACTGGGACTGCATGGAAGAATATCTGATACCATGGAACCGGACCTGCATGCATGGTGGATCTAATATGGCCGCGAGTTAATGACATGATTTGGCGTATTGGGTGGGGTGAAAGGCATAGACCATGTTCCAAATGACAGGAGTGATATGGCGTATTGGGTGGGGTGAAAGGCATAGACCATGTTCCAAATGACAGGAGTGGTATAATATACTGAATGAGGAGAAGTTGAAGTGGCATACGTGCGGAAACCACCTATATAGCCAATCTTGGGTGACCGTTCATGGTCGTACACGGTAGTATTGAACACCAGGGACACGCAAATAGAAAACTAACATCTTTTTAATATTTCAAATTAAAGGTACTCAATCAGAGGGTCTCCATATCATCACATTCCAACAAAAACGACAACATGTTTTGAAATGCCGCTTCATTTATCATAATCTAATAATTGCCCAAATATAACGAAAAGCACAATCAACTATAGTATAAAATTCCACAAAACCCTGCAAAACCTGTTATTTATCAACATTTTGTTCAACGAAATTTTGCCGGTTTGTCAAATATCTAACACAAAAAGCCACTTGATTTTACCCGCAATTTGGTCAATGAAATTCTTCTCGTTGACTGTCTATTGGGCCACCTAAAATAATAGATTTCAAACATCGATATTTGATCACTCTAAGCGGTGATGGATGGGTTCCTCGACTCGAATCAAATATGTTTTACCCCCCCCCCCCCCCCCGAAGCCAAGGAAATAGTAATTTGCGAGCGTTTATTCCGATTGAGTACCTTTAACAAACGTATAGCATTATACATGTGCAGTATAGTAAGCACATTCTCAGCTAAATGGGCCCAATGGACATGATGTTTCACCGAAAAATCGAAGTTAACCATAAGAGCCAATTCGGTTAGTTTCTTGAAGTAGAGTATCCATATAATTGAAATCTGTATTGGCGGACGTTTTAACAAATTATCCCTTGACATACAACAGATGGAAATATGGGCCTCCAATTTCCCATGCGACAGAATACGTTACATACGTTACCACTGCCGACTAGGCTAACGTCATTATGTATACACATCGAGATTGCATTCGGATTTGCAAAGTATTAAAATGATCTGAAACTCGTTCAAGATCACAAAACTAGTGCTCTAATTAATTCTATTCTCAATCCTTGGAAATTAAGCAAACATGTATTGTGGCGGACATGCATGTTCAAAATGATATATGATTATATGATATTATAAACTAATGTATTTGGAAGTATATTATCTGCGATGGCTGTCTATTCAAATCAAGATTTTACTATTAGCATGCGTTTCGTTCACGGTGGTAACGTATTATGTCGCTTATACCTTAAGTGCTCACAAGCTATACATTAAACATAAAATACTCATTTGACATTAAGACAATCAATTTTATTCCATATCATGTCAAATGTACAAGTTTAATACTGTTAAATATGCATGCAATTAACAATTAAGCATGCAGTGACTGCGTAATCTGACGTCTGCGTGGTATGGATGGGGTCTCGACGTGATATATATGAACGTTGTGAAGTCAGTTACATAATTGTACATTGACGCACACATCAGCCGTGCTCTTTAATATGAAAGCAAGTGATCACAATCGACTAGTCCACGCAATCGTGTATATATACACCTTCCCAAGAGACAACCAACACGCATTTCCAAATGAATAAACAACTCCTGGCATGTCAGGCACGAAGTCTATTGAAGCTGCCGAGCATTCCACAAATACACGGATCACATGTGAGATACTGCTTTGAGCTTACGATTTATACATGTATGTTTAAAAAATACGATTTTTTCACGCCTATTTTGGAGCGCAAACCACCAAGTGACGTTATTTGATAAATGAAGGTCTGTTGTTGAAAGTTTTAGGTGGGATATGTGTTCAATTCTAGCCAGGGTTGGGGCGATTACATTCCAATGTAATTGATTACGATTATAATTACTTTTGATTTACATGATTACGATTATTGATTAAATATTTTTCAAATGTAATTGATTACGATTACATTACTTTAGTAAAATGTAACTGATTACTTTGGATTACATCTGATTACCATGTTTAGTTTCCAACCATTTTGATCCCATAGGAATAACTAATGAAATAAATCAAATTAAAATATCAAATGTTATTTAATAACTATATAATACGTAAACAAGGAACGACTGAACAAATAAAACAACCAAGCAATAAGCACATAAACGTTTTAAATTAATTTGTGATGTTTTGTCATGGAGTTGTGCACCAACATATTGGGAATAGACCATGTTTTATGTGTATTTATTTAATTGTATTAAGTATAGTTTTCATTTCGCTCGAATCCAAAATATCATCGAGTGAAATGTTAATACGCTCGTATATGCTTAGCTGCTAATTTGTATACGAAGCATTTATATAAATGACCCAAATTGCACAAGTAAGCCCAAGATAGAGTTAAAACGAACTTAATTACAAACTATATACCGGTACACGGCCTGGCTAAATCGACAAGGACTCACTTTATCGTTCATATTGCATCAATGTGAAATGACAACTGTGGACAAAATGAAATTAAAACATGTGTCCACAAGACACCATAAACACTCCCCCGATCCAAATTCAGTTGACCGCCGTCAATTTTGATGGGGTTTGTGGTGACTGTTTAATGCGTCTTGGGGGGGGGGGGGGGGTAAATTACAGCACCCTTTGTTTGACCTTAATATATAACGGAACCGAGAAATGGAATGGGTCACCTACATGAACCACTCTGCGTGGGCGGCTGCCATGTTCGAATAAGGAATGGAAGTCACGTGGTTCTATAAGTTTAATAAAAGCTGAAAAATGCGACTTTTTGAAAAAAAAGTGGCGGCCATTTTGAAGAAAAAAAGTGGCGTCCATATTGAAAAAAAGTGGCGGCCATTTTGAATCAGTCGACCATTATGATTGGTTTGTTGGGGGAAAAATCAGTCTTCGCAGTTCACATTGACCATTCATGTCAAATTGAATGCTTTGCGTCACAATAAAGTGAACGATTCTGTTACTACCGTTGATACATAATTACATGTATAAGAAGGCAGTGTAACTCACCAAAATTGATCATAAGTGGTGTAAATTCAACATAATTGATATTTCGTTGTTTTCACTTGGATATTTTCACGTATCCTTCCAAATAATAGTCATCGTATTTCCCGGACAGAACCGATTAAATTGGGAGAGAACCGACTCGATCGGGAGAGAACCGATCGAGATATCACAATTCGCAGTTTTCGTCGTTGTTATTACTCGCACAATAGGATTTTCATTATGACTACGTTATTTGGGACCATAGATTATGAGGTGAATGGAAAAACGAATCGAATTATCACCTAGATGGCTCAAAAATTGCGTTTTAACTGTCAAAATCTCACGAAAATGTATAATTTGGATCATCAGGAACCGTCACAAATCAGTCAAGAACCATCACAAATCGGCGATAGAACGACTTCCGATGTAACAGTTTCTACATAGTGGTGACCATTTCAGTCCATAAATTTGGCCGAAATTATTTAAATTATCTAAATATGCGGGTTTTTCTTTGAAAACAATTTTGGCGATATCACGTACACGGGGGTGATCCAACTGGAACACAAACCATTTGCTAATTGTCATCTCAATACATCCAAAATAGCGTACAAAAGCCTCAATAGAGTATTTAAGACCATCAAGTGTGTTCCATCCCATCCAATTGGTTTACGAAACCACGAGACACTCGCTGGTTGGTTTGAGATATTCGATGATGGTTTTGTACACTAGTTGGGACACTCATAGGTTGGGTTGTGGGACATTTTGCATGGGATGGATTTAGACACCAGTTGTTTTAGACACTTCTGATTCTGATGGTTTGAGGTAATCGTCGTGATACATGGGACACCCATTTGGATGGTTATGAACAGTCATTAAATGGCGTGGGACACCCAGTGGATGGTTTGGGGTTCTCAATTGATGGTTTGAGACGCTCGTTGAGTTGTTTGGGATGTTTTGGAATACTCATTTGAGCGGGGTTGGACACCATTTGGATGATTTGGGACACTAGTGGGGTTGATTTGGGATACATATTGGGCGTTTCGAGACTCTAGTTGGCTGATTTGTGACGCCAATCTATGAACTTTTTGTTTGGTATAGCATATTAACTAAGATGTTGGATTGAGACACTCGTTGCGTGGATTTACACTCTTTGGGTGGTTTGGGACCCTTGGTAAGGGGGATTGGACACTCATTGGATATAATTGGATAATATTTATGTTGCTTTTTACACTCATCTGATGCATATATAAATTATAGTATAGCTTTGTGCAAATAGAAGTGATTTGCTTTTCAGAAATTGTGTATTGTTGATCAGTGATTCCTGGATCACTATTAATATTATAAAAATCAGCTTCGTACTCATAAGTGCAAATATAGTCATTATGGGGGGGGCGTGGGGTCTCTGGAGGAATACGGAACCTAGAAAATCTGATTTATTTGAACATTCCTGGGGTGTAACACATTTGAGGCATCAAACCTTTCGTACGCGATTGTGTAAATATAACCCAGCAGGCTCTCGGTTAATAGCCAGTTATGTTGGAAGGGCCACGTTAGAAGGTTTATCAATCTAAACCTCCCCATTATATGAAAATGTCATAGTGTATATATGTATCTTTCTTCTGCTCATATTACATGAAAATCCCTCAGAATTAATATAATACACCCTTACACCAGTTTTTTTTATAATTGAATGTCATTATTCCATTTAGTATAAAGAAAGGGCTAAATAATTCATCTCACATGGAGATACTTCGAATTGCGTAATGTCCATGATATACCTGGATATACAGGGTATTATGCTTATCCGTGCATGCTTGACGAGTGTTTCTATCATATGGAAATTAAGGGAGGGGAAAATGACGCTTCGTTGGTGCAGGAGGTAATATATGCGTACACAACAAAGAACAAATCGAGTACATGAGACATTGCGATTTAATGACCGTTTCATGCATAACATCGAGATGTCGATCTATCATGCAGGTGTTTTATGGGCTGAAACGTTGGAATCTCGATCATGAACCCCACGTAGCTATTAATTATATGATGCTGCATTACTCGCTATATCTATATTTGCGAATGTTGGAAGAACCCGTTGTAAACTCGATGGAAACTCGAACCTAACATGGGGTGCAAATAGAAATTACTGTAATGGGTGCATTTAGAAACTATAGGTGAACACCCCTAACAGGGACCTCCAGCCACGTCCCTGCTAACTCGTGAGTTACACTGATTTAACACATCATAGCCTATACTATTAATGACATCAGAACATATATGAAACACAAACAAACATACATGCTTTCACTCTTGCGCATGCACCCACACCCTAAAGATGATCCATGTGCCGGTCTGTCCGAATTATAATTGGGATATTTTCAAGCAGAAACGGTCAAAATGTGAAGCATATCATTCGCATCTTTGACATCCCAGCTCTGGTTTGGCGACATTTCATTGCATGATCGATCTGCGGCTTTGATACCCGAAGTTATGATGGGTACCCACACTTGGACTTAGCTAGTATTTTTGCGAACCGCTCTGCAGGTTGGACAATATTATGGTTAATTAAACATATATTTTTCTATTGATACACACATTATCCGCCATCTACGACTGATAATTATGGTTCAAACGAACCACCTAATGTCAGAATGTGTCTACAATTTATGATAAAAGCGGAAATGAGTCGGAATTTCTATTAAAGTTATCGGATGAGAGCAAGCTGTGGTCGCTATCTCATTGAGGGGATATTCCGCTTTGCGAAGTTATGTTTTAATAGTGGATATCACCCCATTTAAAGGTACTCAATCCGAACAGAGGGTCCCCATCTCAACAGATTCCAACAACAACAATCCGATGAAAGGGTCCTATATTACTATTTCTTTGGCTTTGGGGTAAAAAATATTTGATTCGAGTCGAGGAACCCATCAAACAAAGCTCAGAGTTATTAGATATTGATTTTTGAAATTTGTTATTTGCTCGAGATGAGTACTAATAATTGCCTTCAACTGCCGTAATCTGCTCGAGGGATATGTACACCAAAATCTATTCAAACAGACAAGGATGGATAACTCTAAAATCAAGTGGTAATAATAACGCTGGGCCAGAAAGTATTCCCGATAATGAAAAATAATAGATTTCTAAAATCGATATCTAACAAATCTGAGCTTTGATGGGTGACTTCATCGACTCGAATCAAATATTTTTGACCCCCGAAGCCATTGAAATAGTAATTGAGAGGAGTTTTGTCGGATTGAGTACCTTTAAGGACAAGGGGGACGATACAATTTTCCTCCATTTACCATCACTCTGGAGTCTGAAGTTAGCGGACGTAATTTCGTTGTGTTTTTGCTGTTTAACCATTCGGCAAACCTCGTCAGATTCCGTCATCCTTGGCCCGCAGAGGTCACAGGTCGAGGAGTTCAGAATGGGTGTTTAACGTCAAGAAAAATTATCAATGGAAGCATCCGGCATCCGATATATGTGCCCGACGTCATCCGGCGTACGGTGGTCTGGCATCCGGAATACGCCATAACAGACCCCGCATCCGGCGTACGAAAAAGGGGGTCGTCACCCTCATAAAACATGTCCGCATGCAGTCATCTGACTCATCTTGGATTTCACTCTTTGCAAGAGGAAATTCTTTGGCACACCCTACAGTCAACTTTCCTCAGCCGATCATTTCCAAACTTCATATTAATCTTGATACTGATATACTAACAGTACATGTAGATGGAAGCAATCAAATGTTTTTGAATTTCATTTGCAAACAGCCGCCAGCAACCATCTTTAATTTTACTTTATATTCCGGTATATCTCCATGTTGATATAAATCTAGAATAACTCAGACATTTCAACTTTCCGCATTCTAATCACTCTGTTGAATGTAACATATGATATTATTCCCTTTTCAATTTCAAAATTGTATATACCGGTAGGGTCATTGACACTTTCAGCATTTCATTTAATTCAGTTAATTCACATTTTCAGGGTACATGTAAACCAATTCCATCATTGTTTTCTTCATTAAAGGAAATTGCAAATTCGTTGTTTATTCCATCATTTCAACATTTCATTAAAGGGACACTGTATGTGTGGTATGTTCACACATATCGATTCATTCAGACAAACCAATCCATATTTCATGAAATTGACACTTCACATTCAGAACACTTCCAACTCAAATATTAAAGTGACATTCCATTTCCATCCATTGGAAATTCTAATTCAACTTCAGCCGATATATATATATACATGTACATAATTTAGATGTACATGTACCTACCACTTCATTCATGAGAAAATTTCTGCATTCACGAACAAATAATTCGTTAAACATTTTAACCTGTACTGTGGTAGCGTGGTTGCAGACATCTAGGACCTGTGGGCCTGGTTGAATTCACTGCGGTTTGATGGATCACATCCATCCTCAAGCTACATATGCTATATATGGCATTTTGATCTGACGTGCAGGGGTAGATAAGCTTGATACCCCACCACAGTTCAATTCACACCAGGGTCTCAGCTGTTATTTTCGGATGTTTGAACTTTAGTAAAAAATGTTTGGACTGAACATAATCGGGATAATGTTGTTACCGGTATATAGGTGTACATCAAAGCCCCATGCATATATAATTATATAGCAGACTATGCCAATATCAACCAGTCCTTATCATATTTTTTGTCTGAAATTTATAAATAACTTGTAACTCAGGGTTGGTAGTTACATGTACGGTAGGTGGGGGGACAGAGTATTCAGCGATTTAATGCTGGGTTTGAATAGTTTACAAGGTTCCTTGGCAACATCAGGTACTAGTAACGTGGCTATTGGTGATTATACATGTAATATCTCAAATTCTCAACCCACGTTCTAACCTGGTATTTTAATATGATGATACGGATATCTCACCGAGTGGTATAGCACAGGTACATGTACATGAGGTTCGCAACATCCTATAATTATTGCAATATTGAAGTTGATGATAACATTTGTGGTTGCTCCATTACGTGTCACGTGCGATCATATTATTAATTGTTGGTTTGTGTTCATTCTTCATAATAAATCTAAATTTCTCATAATTCGTCATATCTGAAAGATGTGGGAACTCTGTGATTATGTCCCTAAAATATGTATCGCGCATACTTGTGTAGGCTCTACATTCTAATATAAAATGGTATTCTGTTTCAATTTGTTTACATTTACAAAAAGTACATAAAACTCGCATGTTCGCCCGCACCGGAAACGCGCTGCTTTTTGATGACCCGGCCACGTGGTGGTTTTATCCACTATTGTATGAAAGTATGCGCGCGCACCCCATAATTTGGGTGTTAGAATTGTTTTTTTAATTCTATTCTAACCATCTTCTCTCTCTCTCTCCCTCTCACCCCCCTCTCTCTCTCTCTCGCTCTCTCTCTATATCTTCCCTTATCTCCCCTCTCTCTCTCTCTCTCTTCTCTCTCCCTCCCCTCTCTCTCTGTCTCTCTCTATCTCTCTCTCATTTTCGATAATATGATCAACGGCCACTTAATTCTGAACGCCCCCAGCTCATAATATATAAAATATATAATTGTATATACCATTTTAAAGAGGAAGCTCCAAAACATTGTATTATCAGCGTATCCGTTGTAATAAACGATGGACATATTGTTTTGTTGAGGTGCCCAACGTATTTTCTCTGTTTAAATTTCATCTGCATGGATTGTACTTCAAAGTCTCTTATTTTCAATGGAAGGGTAATAGCCCTATATCTTAGTTTGAATTAGGTTGCATTCTGGTGGTGAAATGGGGTAATGTTTCTTTGGTTTCAGCTATTTTATAGTACTATGCAGGTGTGCGCATTTTGAGACACAGATTTTCCAAATGATGACGAATGATAGTATATTAATCTTTTATATGTCATAGATTGTTATTAAAACCGTATATGAAGGTATTATAAAATAAATTCTAGGTGACTCGAGATCTAAATGGGCCTTTAATGACATGCATGTAGGGGCCATATTTGACTGGTCCCCGGACTGTAAACCTTGCCATCGCTCTGATTTGGACGTTGTCGTTATTATGGAAGGGAACGTCACATAGCGATAGCGTCATATACCTTACTCGTATACTTAAATTCGCGCAGTACTCTTTTTCGCGCACCCATTGGTGCGCGAATTTAAAACTGAGCGAAAAATAGTACGACTCATATCAGTTTATTCGAAACAGGAGGGAAACTAAGAGGGTTCTTTTAGATAGCTAATAGACAAAATATATTTACACGCGGGCAACAATTTCACTGTCATTATTTATATGTATATGTACACCATGTTTAGATCTTTGATGTTGATTTCATGCTTCTAAGAAATACACATATTCCTGGCTGAATGTGATGTGCATGAAATAATGTCTCCGTATTCACAACACTGGGTGTGCTGGGCTGACACCGTGATCAGAATTACCCGTAAGTACATGTATGACAAAATTATGACAGACGTTGTACTCTATTCGCTGTAAATTTTATTCGAGATTATCTTTTATATGTATGCATATAACTAACAACCGAAACTGTCATAAGATACAAGATTTTTTCGAAAATATTTCTGTCAGTTTTGAATTCGCGCAGCTGAGTGCGCGAAATGAAAGTGCGCGAAAATAAAACTGAGCAAAAAATAGTACTGCGCGAATTTAAATACGAGTAAGGTATAGTGTTTCACATATGCGCCAGGACGGGTCTATGACGTATGTGTTATATTATTATTGTGTCATTAGAGCAGCAGCTTGTAACCCGAATTGGACCTTTTTCGGATTGCCTTTCTCGTATAGTGTTGTACGATTGCTTATTTTATGGTAAATTAGGCTTTTTCGTTAATGAAAACAGTAAATAATGAAATCGATCAGCCTGAATAACATTTATATCTATATTCTGGACGGGATGGGAACGTAAACAAACAATATAGGGTACGTATGATTACATTTTGTAAGATATTTATGGAATATGTCAATGTCAGCGTGTTCGTTTTTCGGTAAAAATAAATGTTGTGATAAGGCCAAAAAGAAAAGATTGTATGTTTCCGATAACGGAGTGAGAAAATTAGGGTAACTAGGTAGAGACATTTTTTATTTTTTTTTTATTTTGATTTTTTTTATCCATCTGCAGCAATATTGAATTACCTCTAAAATGCCAACTTGTGTTGTGGGGAAAGTATTACTTGATAAAAACAGTATAAATATACATTAAGATTGATAAAAGATCAAACCTACTTCATGCTTAAGTATGTTATTTATTATTCACATACCACACTTTCATAAATTTGGCTATAAACTTGGTACGAAACTGATGTCACTAACTTTTATAATTTTTTTTACACATAATACCGTCATTATACCGTACTTGTATTGCGACGACTACATCCCATTGTCTGGATGTAGCCGGTACACCCAACATATATCATGCCTGGTTTTTGGAAACAGTAGCTGTATCCTTAACATATGTGGTGATAACCTCTATGCATGTATATATACAGAAACACACACCATGTCTGTTGATAGTGTTCCTACCGATACTCTCGGGCTCCAAATAAAAGTGCAGGCCGAAATAATAATGTAGGGGAAAAATTCCATTGAAAGTTATTAACAGTGCAGACCCAAAATAATAGCACAGGGGAAACTCTGAGCAAAACATCAACTATAGTTAAAAAAATATATAGTACACGTAGGCCAAGCATAGGAATCAACATAGCACATGAATGTGTCATGTAGTGTTTTATTCAATATATTTAATGTTCACATGTATGCCATATACTTGAATATGTACATGCATAAAATTATAAGCTCGTCAAGTTGGTGTCAGAATTATATAGAAATATTGAGTTTTTGCTGATTTCAATTTTCATAGCCTCAAAATTAATAAACTTGCAGACTCAAATAACCACTGTTCAGGGGGGGGGAATTTCCCAAGAAAATAATAAATGTGCGTGCATATTTATTTGGAACCCATGAATATGTTCCATAAGTCCCAAACAAGGCATACAGGTATAGCAGGCATGAGATCCACTCTCTTGAAATTAAAAATGCAAACTTCATGCCCATCAATCCACAACCCATCACACACCTGGGGCTTTTGAGACAACTGTCACTGCATGGCCACAAGCATTAGTGGAAAAAGAGCATTAGTGGAAAAATCAGTGAAAAAAAAAATGGGTTTTTTTTTTAGAAAATTTTGACTGTTTCTCAAAATATCAATAAAAAGATTAGGGTCGGCCGATGTACAGAAACATAGCATCTGTTTTTTGTTTTGCCTAAAGTAGACAATTATGGGATCCACCACAGCTTTATATTCATTTTTTATTAATGAAATTTCATAACAATTCTCAGTTTCATTTAGTTTAAATGTTCAGTGTAATTACTAAATATAACAATGCCATATAAACATACACCCCAGTAAATTGGGACAAAAAAACCCGGGTGTATCTACATCTACCAAGACATCCATGGATCACCAATACACCAGTTTTAGCGGAGTATACATGCATGGATTGAACCATAATACACCCATGAGGTGGCTACACGGCCACGCATTGTTGATTGGGACGGAACATAATATTTACAAAATATATACACTCTGGCCAATGCAATCTCATCATTTTAAACGATACACAAATCTTAAATTGTGACAATTTAATAGCACTCCTGAATGGTACAAATTGAATAGAACATTCTAGTTCGATTATATACGACTAAATCCTGAAAAGTTACCCATACTTCTGCTGTGGTTATGGAGTTGATTAATTTGGGCATTAATGTAGCACTATAAATGCTGTGCAATCTTCAGAAACATTAACCCTTTTGTGACGGGAGCTGCACTGGTGTAGCATTAGAGATCCTGTGCCAGTGCATTCTCTTATATATGCGAGTCTCCCAGAGGGAGCCTCGCATATACATGTACGGTATAACAGAATGCACTGGCTTACAAGGAAAATATGGTTAGGTCAATGCGTTCTTATATAAATATATGTGGAGCCTCGTATATATAAGAGAATGCATTGTCACAGGGTTTTCGCAAAATTTCAGGAGCTCCAGTCATAGAATGGTTAAAGGACCCCATTTTTCACTCTGAGGTGGTTATATCTATGAATTCTAATATATTAGAGTCTTTCTGAGGCATATGAGTCCCTATAACTATTCCACATATTTATTTACCTATTTTGATACATGGAACGAGACAGAAATGTGACAAAGCTACAAGTAGTCGCATAGTCTCGGCCAACCATGGATAGAGTGTGTCTGACATTCGCAGAATGAGATCCAGAGTTAATTTAGTGATGTTATACTGCAAAACAGGCTATCATCACCAAATTCATCTTCTGGGAACCTCATTCTGCTTAATATGCCTCAACTGCTATGGGAGACCTAGGATCAGATATGGGCAAGTCAGAAACCAAATTGTGAAAAATAAAATGTGATCAACGAACAAATTACTTGACAATTCTAATGAACGACTGACAGAAATATAACATTTTCAGACAAAGAAAGAGGGATAACTCTCGAACGGAAAATGTTAACAAGGTTAATGAAAGCGCTCCTGATGCTTCCTGATGCTTCCTGGTGACAAACCTGCATACAAATTTAATACAGATCCGACAACCCATGGTTAAGATATACGAGCGGACGTGCAGATGGATGCAGGGACGGACAGACGCAGTAATCCAGTATACCCCCCCTCCCATCTTTTGGGATGGGGCTATGTTTTGGGGTATAAAAACAATGTTAATAATTTGATACTATAGATACATCCCAGAAGATGAGGCCCAAGCATAATGAGGTCACAAGAGGGTGAATTTGGTGATTCTCGCCAGCTGTGAAGGGTAGTATCACTAAATTCATCCACTGGGGACTTAATTCTGCAAATGTCAGACACACTATACCCAGGCTCAGATACAGTAATGCTCAAAGTAATTGACCACTTAACCACAGCAGAATTATGGGTAATTTTTCAGGATTTTGTCGGAAATATGGCTTGTTGCCATTCATCGGACAGCTCTCGCCGAGAGCTTTCCGGTGAATGGCAACAAGCCATTAATGTAACATATTAATGTATAAAGTGCCGCAAGGTCTCCATTAAATTTTACATAGACCATCTACCTCATTAAAATACAACGGAAGTAATCTTTGAAACTCGCATCTCTGACATTGCCTCAAATAATCGACCACGTCAGAGACAATTTCAAATAGTTCCATTGTCAACACACATATTGATTGTGGGTCGTTACATACTGTGGGGTTCCAGAAAGTGCCTATTGTCAACCAACAGGAACAAACATGAAGTAACATGGCGACACACAAAATCCATATCTGCCACGCACGACGATGCAAAACGGGTTTCATGCTCCGCGACAAAAGTCTGCAATCATTTTATCAGCTGGCACAATCTCATTGGTCAATGCCCAAGTTCATAGTTAATTTCTTGGTTGCTGCTCATTGGTCAATAAAAATATGGCTTGAGCTTGTGATCTGAGTAAGAAGGTTGACAAACATTTTTTCAGGGATGTGTCTAACAACGAAAGATAACTCTTTAATGGTTAACTTTAACCCTTTCGTCTCATTCAGTTATAAAACTCTACATTGAAATTATCGACACACAAAAAAAGTTTAATACAGTGTTTTATTGTCAAAGTACTTACTTTTAGGCCTGCCACGATTAATCGGATAATCGAGTTAATAGGCCAAAACGAAAAAACTTCTGTTTCCGATAACATTTGGAAAATTTTCCAGACAGGTAGCAAGGGATTTTTTTTTTAAACCTTGGATAAAAACATGTTGTCCCTTGTACATTCACTCAGCAGTAAGATCTCTACAAATGATTAGCTTAATAACTCACTTAATTTTACTTTTGGGGTTGGGAAAACGATAAATATCTGCATTGACACTCTAACAGGTAACTATATCGACTAGCTTTCTGGAGAAAATTGAAAAAACAATTGAAGCAGGCAAAAAAATCAGGCAGGTTATCGGAAACAAAGAGGATTTGTTTTGGCCTTAACTGTTGACAAAGTGGATAAGTGATTACCATTTTGGTAATCGACTGATCAGTATTATTGTATAACAGTATATTGTGCATTTTGGCGCCGTTTAATTTTTTGGTCGCGCTGTCGAAGATTAACATGCACTGGCCCATTTAAGTTGATATCACTGTCCCTGCAGGTCATAGGTGTGAAAGTTCAATCTAGCGGATTAAGACAGGTGGACCGGCATAAGTGTTAGCTCAATTATACCCAAGATGGCCCAATTGCATCTGTACGTATTAAAAAATCATTAAGTGTACATGTACTTCATTTTATTATTTCCCAACTGGTCGCCATCTGTGTATTCCGATTTCCCACATCTTATTCGTAACTCATAGTAACCTTTTTTTCCATTGTGAGTTTATTGTCCTGACAATAATAGATGCCCGAAACAAACAGCAGTCAATTGCTGAATTATAACTCACCTCACTGGCTAACCAGATACATTTTGAAAAGTATCATATTGCAGTTATTACACCTACGACTAATAGATAATCATCAAATATTGTTGGCTAATAATCGATTATAAAAATCAATAATTGTGGCAGCCCTACTTGCTTTTGAGTCAGAGAACAGTTGACAACTTGACACTACTAGTAATTCTAATTTTAATGTAAGCGAGAACACTCCTAGATATCTCTGGGTAAAAAAGGGAGGACATGTCAGAGCATTTTCTATCACTTGGCGGAACCCTTCTATGGCACAGTATTCCATATGGTGGTGGAATATATCGTTTGCTCCTGTTTATCGCACAACTCATTCACACACAAAAAACCCTGAAATTAAGGGCACAACATAGAATATTCAGTGACTAGCATTAACTGTAATTCATAAATGGTCACATTAACGGCAAATAAAATCCCTCAACTCTGGATCATGTATTAGTGTTTTCAGAGGCTCAAATTTCTGGACACATTGTCTTAATGTCGCACTGTGCGCAGAGTAGACAGCAAACATTCATTGTTGAATGCAAAGGAGATAACAAGGATTATCTTGAAAATTAGCAGAGTTAAACCAGACCCAATCAAAGTTTGCCATGACCATAGACAAAGTTCCAGTTGTAAACTGACGTTATATGAAAGAGCATGCAACTATGTGGATCCTAGGACTTTTAGCAGAGGAAAAATTTCTGGGCTGGGTAATTTTTTTAGTCAAGGCAAATTTCTGCTATTAACAGTACTGGCCCGGAGATAAAGGCCTGACTGCATTATATGTAAAGCAGTTTAAAAAATTACGTTCTTTTCCGACAGATTGAGAGAGCAAGGAATGAAACCACACCCATCATGGGAGATTGCTGGTCTCCGGATCCCCCTGCTCCCAAGCCAACGATCAATATTCACAATGAATTATTCAGCAATTCTGCCGATGCTTTATCCAAGCTTGTGCTAACCAGGCTGTGGATTCCCACGCAATCTCGACAATGCCAGCATGAGCCAAGGCCAAAGTTAAAATTTACTTTGTTTCCCCATGGCCCTGCTCAAAATGTACGCGTCATTAGCATCAACGAAACACTTTTCCCGAAGTCTCACCTTTGTCTCGGTTGGTTTGCCATGTGCACTTCCAATTATTTTGAGTTCGGTTGAGAATAATTTGATAACATCAGGAAAAAGTTAATTTTTCGCAGTTTCATGACTATTTGAACCAGAATAAATTATGAAATCATGGGATGATTACACTGTATGTTCTTTTCACTTTAAGAGTACTCATTCCGATTCGATGGTCCCCATATCAGATCCCACCAACATTTTTTTGAAATGCCGCTTTAGTTATCAGAATCGACTAATTGTCCAAAAATAATGCTAACCAGTCAACTATATAAAATTGCCCAAAACCTGTTATTTATCAACATTTTCTTGTCAAATATCTGACACAATACACTTGATTTTAGTGTTATCCACCTTCATCTGAAATTTGGTCCAAGACAGTCTTTTCTTCGACTGTTTACTGGGCCACTATATTATCCGTGGTGAAAATTAATTGATTTAAAAAATTGATATCTGATCAGAGATTTGACTGTTGGGTTCCTCGACTCGAATCAAATATTGTTTACCCCCGAAGCCAAGGAAATAGTAATTTGCAAGTGTTAATTCAGATTATGCATTTTTAAATGCACAGTTGTGAAATTTCATAAAATATGAAATATTAACATAATAGAAACGGAAAATGTGTTACTCGATACTAATACCGCTGAGAAGGAAGGTACATGGAGGTAAAAAAATTTTTTTTAGAATTACAAGCAATCACTGCTAGATGATTAAAGGGGCACTGAACACTAATCCAGGGTTTCCGCTATAGCGGCAGGGGGTCCCATTGGCAGCCCGTTCCCCCCTCCTGCCATACCCCAGGACATACTGCATGTCTACAAAGGTATAAAGATGTTTAAAACTTCTGAATTTTGTTGGAATAGTACTAAGGAATTTTATAAGGTGAATTTATTTTATATCTTGTGAGTGTACACTCTAAACACGTTGTTATACAGAAAATTGAAACAGGAAGTGATCGGAACTGACATCGCTAGAAGCTATGCCTTTGAGGATGGTTAGTTAAGTTGCGGTTAGTACCAGGTTAATGTTATGCTAAAGAGCAGTATTTTAATCGTACCCGTCATGTTTTATACCGCAAAATATACTGTTCACTTTGTAATAGAGCGAGAGAGAAATGTGGGAGTTGCCGCACCGGGCATCAAGGCATCTTACCACTGCCCACAAAGAATACTCATCGGCCAGATATGTGATCAGCCTTCTTTTTTACACTGCAGCTGCTAAAATATATTCCGATACGTTATGCATCCGTAATATCTGCTGGGTCTTCCACGGTGAGTCTTTTAACATTAACGAGCACGTTTAACTCGGGATCCAAATTACTGGTGTTCTGTACTTCGTAAATTAATTTATATCTAATAAATTTACTAGTTTTAAAGTTACAGGTACATGTATACGGTTTGATAGCTTGGCACTTGGGCAGAAATGGAACAAAACAATCTGCCATTTCTACTCTCAGTCTCTCACACGATTATATTGGCCGATATAACGAAAGTAGTTCAACCAGTGCTAAAACAGGCTATTTTTACCTGGATTTTTCCCCTTGATGGCTATCGGCCCCATTCCCCTACCCCCTAGCGGAAACCCTGCTAAATCAGACCATTTATGGGACCATCTCCTTTTATACTCAAGAATGTATGCAACAAATAGAATACACTTGTGCGCTCAAAGAACGATGCAAACATGGTAATTATAATGAAAATGAATTTTTGACTCTGTCATAAATTCATTTATTATAATTGCCATGTACTTGTATTATAACCTTCCATTATTATCTGTCGTCTGCTTCTTCTGTACTTGTATTATCTGTCATATACATATTTATACTTTATAAATGAATGGTTCAGGGCTCAAAATACATTTAATATTGCGAGAATCAAATGCCGAATCGAGTTAGTCATAAAACACTGAAAATTGAAAAGTTTCGCGAGAATAATTACGATCATCGTATCGGGGATTCCAGTCGAATCTTAAGGCCTTATGGTTTTCACTATATTTCATTTATTCTATTTATGTGTTTGATCATCTTGATTGAAAGTAAAAATATATATTATCTGGGATGCCAATATCATATTTTGACTCTTTTTAAAGAGTAGCCATGTTTTTTAGGGTAGGTTAGGCCAGGAGGGGGGGGGGCGGAAACAAACAAAATATTATTTTGGCCTCAACAATGCTGGCACTCGTATTGTTCATTTGTTCATGTGTGCGCACCGTACACCATACAGAACGCCATGACAAATGTCACACAATACTACACATATTGATTTTGTTTAATATACATGAGCTGAAATGACACGCTTGCACAGACATGTCCGATACAACTAATCAATAACGCCCTATTATACTGGTATATTATGGCTCTCATCAGCACGGCCCTAATTGATTCTGTCCAATGTTGATGAAATTGGGGTTGCATGAGGGAGAACATCTATACAGGATAAGATATTTCTGCTAGTCCAGCAGTAAATCCTTAACATGATTAACCCTTGCTATATTAAATGGACTCTCCCATTCAGTTATAAAAGTATCCATTGGAAATTGGGGGGGTGTTCAGTCAATAAAATCATGACAGCTGGATGAAATGATAATACAAGTGTGGAAGGATTCCTATTAATTGGCGGGAAATTTTCAGATAACAAGTTCAACAAATGGCCATTTGTTGCATTTATTATCTCAGCCCTTAAAATTCATAAAGTTTGCAAGAATGAAAATATATCATTTCAACAGCGAATCAGCTGCTTTTACGAGAATCAAACTGAGAATCATGATTCTGATTCTCTTCAGATATTAACCCTTTACCCAACAGAACGGCCCTGTGCCAATGCATTCTCTTATATATGCGAGTCGACCATAGGTCGCCTCGCATATATAAGAGAATGCATTGTTAAAGAATGTAAGAAAAAATGGTAAAAAGTGTTAAAAAAAAGATTTTTTTTAGGCCAATGCATTCTCTTATATATGCGAGGCGACCTATGGTCGACTCGCATATATAAGAGAATGCATTGGCACAGGGCATAACTGTAACTATCACAATGTGGTCAAGGAGCCGGTTCCAATGATATCCATATTTGTATGGTTCTATTGAGAAAGACCGAAGATATTTTAGGCTGTTGAAGCTTTATTTGGCCGGTTTTGGCCGTTTTGTTGGGTAAAGGGTTAAGCCCTGTATCTGAACAATTCTAATGGAGAGAAGAAACTTTCCCTGATAACAGGAAATAGCAGTGATATGTTAGTTCTTTTACATACACCAGGTCACATGTATACATACAAATACAGGGAAATACTCAGTGATGCATGCAAAGTTATAATAACACTGTTATACATACGGGCGCACCCATCAGGATGATGGGTCGTAATAATCATTTGTCACTTAACATCACCTTTTATGTTGGTAATATGCCCGAGGGCTCATCACAATTACTTATGTATTGCATTTATATAGATGTGTGTGTGTAGCTTTGGAAGATAGCTCACTATGGTATATGTATGGATGTTAGGTGGTATACATGCATGTATGGATGTTAGGTCACAATGAAAATATTCTGTTTCCCCTTTTGGGGTTTCTACTTCACGCCCAGCCTCGAAACATTTGAATTTAAAAACATTTATAATATTTTCATCAATTTTTATGCCATAACATAATCTGACAGACAAACGATCAATACTGATTAATCTTTTCAGACATTTTCTTGTTTTATTGGTGACTTTTTTTTTTAAACCACTTGTTTTCATAAATCAAAACATATCTCTCATGTTGTGAGGGTAAACATAAATGTCTAGCACACATTGGTTATGAAGGAAAATGAGTTTTTTGAATTTTTTCCTCACTTCAAATTGATGGCTAGAAATTAGGATTTTTTTGAAAATACACGAATCATTCTGGCATTTTCTTAAAAGTTAAGTAGTTTTCTGTATCCACATCAAGAGATAGTGCAGTCCACGAAATAGGCCACAGCAATAAGCAATGCAGTGGGAAATGTTGTGGCAACATGTACAATCTAACATACCACAGCATTAAATTTGCAGTGAAACATTTTGTTTCGAGGGCTGGATAGCCTGTGCATGGAAACCCCTACTTATTAAAGGCATTCTATTTTTTATTGATTTATTTAGGTTACAATACACCAAATACAAATTAGTAGAGTGATTTCCCCTGGGACCCCCAAGCTAGGATCAGCATAAAAAAAATATGGCAGCTGAATGGTCAATGATACATGGATGAAAGTACACTAAAAAATGCACAAATGTGTTTCCCGTCGAGAAACATCAAATATAACCACATGGTAAATGGTTATGGCTGTGCAAGTGGCGAATAATTTATGGGAGGTGTTTGCGTTTTTTTCTATGTCATTTTTTTCTCAATTTTAAGGGTAGTGTGACGTTTGTCGAGCTCCAGTGTGATCTACCATGTTAACATGTACTTTTGTGCACATTTCTGTGTGTCTAAAAGGACGTTCTTTAATTTCAAATACTCGTGCAGGGTCAAAGCTTTGCAACGAATATAGGCCAGCGGGATTTGTTAACACTGAGGCCTATGTAAATCATTTGGTGTATTGTAACCTATAGTGAAAAATGGTCGTTTTTCAGATTTCTGCTTTGAAACAAGTCCCGTGCTCATTATGCCCATGAACCAAACTGGAACCATAAAGCACGTGATACGACAGCTTATTTGGCACCGGAGCCGTCCAATAAAATTACAAATTAACCCCTCTGATGCTATTTCTGCTTCTCGTTGTAGAACGGAAAATTACCATTTTCGACCTATTTTTGGGCCCAATGGTGTCCCTTTAATGAATGTGACACCATATGTGTTGGCGTCCGATATCCTAGATGATCGACAAGGCATATTTGTCGGGTTTGGGCACGACATGAGAGTAAAGTGTGACGTCAGATGGACCATACCCTAAAATATGATGCAAAATCGGACCCGATTCGGGTCAAACTAAGTTGAATTGCCCCTGTTAGATGACAGGTTGACAAAAAAGCCTACCATGGAGGTTTACAGAAATGGTTCGACTATCCAACGCGCACAAATTTCGGCCAATAAATATATTCTTGTGACGGGACAATTTTGATTTTCTGTCGATTTTTTTCGAAAATTGTGTAGGTGCGCCCAATGTGAAACCTAAGTGCGCCCAATTCGCCTAGCGAATCGCATGGCATATTTTCTGGAAGTGGTATCTACAAGCTATCAGATCGACAACCTGTATGTACATCGTCATCGTTTACTTTGCCAATATTCAGCTAAAATGAAAAAAATTGACATTCAAGTCAAAGTAATTTTTTTGCAAATTCAGCTATGGGTGGTGACAGAAAAGGGTTAATAAAGTAAGAACACAGAGATATTTCGAATCAAATTTATTTATTTTGACGTGGGTCAAAGCTTTGCAACGAATATAGGCCAGCGTGATATGTTAACACTGAGGCCTATGTAAATCATTTGGTGTATTGTAACCTTTACGGATTTCCTTACCCAAAACAAGCTGTTTGGCAAAACAAAACAAATTTATTTTTACCTGTCAATCTGAGCCAATGGGAATATTAAGCCAGACATAATACTTCCTGATTTACCAATGGGTAAGTTGAATGTCAGCACCAACATGGCTGATGCCAATATTGGAGATATTTTTTTTTCATCTATCCGTATCTTGCTTTAAAGACACTTCCAAATAAACAAATATATTATCTGTGGAAGTGGACACGGACTAAGCATAGACATACTAGTAGGTGATCTGGTGGCTTCTTTTAGACAAGAAGATTATAATATACCGCAAAATATTTTATTTCTCCCAAACATATTTTTGGACAATTTTATATATAAACAAGAGCATCACTAGGGCGTGGCAAAATACGCCCCTTAGCCATTTCGAATTGTATTATCGCAAAATAAGATAATACTTTGAGCTTACATTTGAAGAAAATCTGATATACCCCTAATTTCAATGCCAAAATGTGGTCAAATTCTAAGTCGAAAAAATGGCCATAACTTATGTAAAAATAATTAGACAGAACCTATATTCAAACTTTGTCTGTAGTTTTAGCTGGGAAATACACATTCCAGCTTTCACTGGTTCAGCTCAAATAATCAAAACTGGAGTTATCGGTCGGAAACCAAAATGTTATGAAATTGGCCAAATTCTAAGTGAAAAAGGGCCGTAACTCATGTAAAAATAACTGGACGGAACCCATATTCGAACTTGGCCTGTATCTTTAGCTGGGAAATACACATACCAACTTTGGTTCAGATCAAATAATCCAAACTGGAGTTATCGATCGGAAACCAAAAATGTTAACGGACGGACGGACAGACGGACGGACGGACGGACAGGCGGACGGCTAGACAGACGGATGGACAGACTGATAACATAATACGACCTTTTTCAAAAAGGGCGTATCAAAATATAGCTATTTAATTTTTTCCCTACCACCTCCCCCTACCTTTGAGCCTACTCAGTGAGAGCTTTCCAATGAATGACAACAAGCCATATTTCAGACTAAATCCTGAAAAATTAACCATAATTCTGCTGTGGTTAAGGAGTCTATTATTTAGGGCATTACTGTATAAATAGCAAATTATACTTATTGGCGCACACTTGTTAGTAGCAAATTCTCATAGAATCTTATACCAATTTACAAGTGCAAAAACAAGTGCAAAAATATCAACCTTCACAAAAAGGGCAAATACGATCACAAAAATGTGCATCAAGCTTCAAGAATAAATATAGGTTATCACCACCATGTGTGTTTCTGAGATCCGTATTCAAGTCGAGCTGCCTTCTCTGGGCAGTCTATCCACGAGTCCGTAGGACGAGTCGATAGACAGTCCAGATAAGGCAGCGAGACTTGAATACGAATCTCGGAAACACACAGGGTGATGATAACCAATTTATCTTACAATTCGTCCCATAAAAATGCAATAAAACTCAATTTAAAACAGGAACTATTTTATTACGCGCAACACACAACGTACACAATATTCTCAGCACGCGACGTTGTGATAAGTCAAATTCTGAGAAATTCACGTCACTATTCAAATTCACTTTGGCTGGAATCCGATTCAATGAAGAGGCGACGATATTTTCGTTTCATATGTTCGACATAATTGTCACTTTTAACAGGATAATTGTATTATTTTATGGTGCAATCTCCTTGGATAGTGATAGTGTTGGCGAGAGGCATTGCCGGAGATGACTGTCCATTCAGAGTTTTGGGGAATTTTTAACTTTCCGACACTTCGACAATCGCGTTCTGACTCGCACTAAAATAACCCATTAAACTTCATTTAGAGGAAATGCAATAAATCACGGACTTTTCGTAAGTGTTCTGTTTTATATCCTTAACATAAGATAAAATTAATTTGATTTTCCCTTCTGTATTTTATCGAATAAAAAATGCATTCAGTAGCTTTTGATCAAGACCGTACTGAATTACGGGGAATTCCCTACTTCGCTAAAATAGAAATTGTCAAAATAGTCCGTATTCGTGCGCGCTGTTAACAATGTTACACTTCGTTACTTTTTCGATTTCCAAACATTTTTGGGTGGTTATTTTGAGCTTTTTGGGCCCTGTCTCCACATTTTGTCAACTTTATTGAACTAGTTATTGATTGTTTTACATTCGTAGCACACGAGTATATTATTTTACGACTTTTAGTTGGTTATTTAGACGTTTTGTTTTGAAAACAAGCCAGTTGTCAAAACGCACGTGCACCAGCTGTTGCCATCGAAGATATCCTTGTTGCCATCCAGGATACAAGATCGGAAACCGCCTAGCCGTTTTCGCGTGTATTTGATGAAATATAGCTATATTGTAAGATAAGATATCATATTTCACATTTGTGGCATGAAATACAACAGATATAAAAGCAATAGATGGGATATGATGGACATATTTTATTTTCAAACATTACAATGAATAGAAGAAACGAGTGCGGTACCACGTGTTCGCAGTCTGCTTAAAATTAAAATCACGCCAGTGAAGAATATATGGATTTCCATAATGTAGGTGAACAAAATATGAATACACAAGAAGGCTCCTATTACCTTATGAAAGAGACAAAGATTTCAGCAAGATGAAACAAAATAAATTGCGCCCAAGAGACTACATGAAACTTTACATAATAATGTGACAACACATGACTCAGCCCTGTTGAAGATACAGGCGGCGTTGACGGTGGGTATGCTGTTAAAATATTCACCTCCGTCAAAAACCACCATAAACAGAAGGAATAGTTGGCGGTGGGTATGCTGTTAATATATTCACCTCCGTCAAAAACCACCATAAACATAAGGAATAGTAAGATATAGACAGACTTTGTTCTTATGCCAATCAAAAATATAGCATAAACAGCATGTTATTGTCAATTTTGCCCACCTTTGTTATGTAAACAAAAGCAAAAAACATTACGTTTCCTGGCTTTTGTTTAGATCCGGATACGGTAGACATAAAGAGCGTTATTTGTTACTGTTTTCCTGATATGGAAATAATAAAGAGCGTTTGTATCATTTTTGTGTGATTAACCAATAGAATTGCGCTGTGTTTATATGTAAACAGAAGCACAACTTCTGTAACACAAGCAGTCTCTTGTTTACGTACACCATCGTACGTCTTGGCGACAATATACTATTTATGATTATGTTTGGCATAAGAGCGGAACTGTATATATTTTGGTGTTCCATCGGTTGATGGCGATTTGAACAAATATAAATATTTGTGCAACGAGCACGCCCGTGCCTTTAATTAGAAGGAATTTGCCAAAACTAAAAAAGTTCCTGGGCCAGAAATTGTGCCTCTCCTGAGGCAAAATTTCTGGCCCAGGCAATTTTTTAGCCTTGGAGAACAAAAGACTTATTGAATGGTAAAAATCACAACCAATCATAGTTTGTCACTGCAACAGATATAAATGACCGGGACATAACCTTTTTTTATTTCCATATTATTTGCATGTATTTATTTATATAATCTCTGTAATACGGTGTAATTATGCACTAGTACATGTCAATTCCTTATTCGAGAAACATATATAGGTCAAACAAAGCCCCCAAGCCACTCTAAATATTCACCCAGACACCCAACCCGATTCACCCATATTCAAAATATGCCATTTCTCGACCCTTGACCAATTGGTATCCAGACGATTGGGACCTTGGACGATTGGGACCTTGGACGATTGGGACCTTAAGTTGGACAATTGGGACCTTGGATGATTGGACCCATTCGTGGCTAAATATGTGACCATGAAGTTAGGATGTATGTTATAGTTCACTATTGAACCGAAAAGGGTTCACTAATAATGCACATTTTAATGCAATATATTTTCGAACATATTTCATTATAATACCAGGTAACCTAAGACATATACATGTACATAACATTTCTGGCCCTTAGTCGGTGAGTTCAGGCAAGTTCAAAATGAGAGCCGTAATATGTATGTATTCGACTAACAAACAGTCTTTGCCTTTTAAATACAAGTTCACACGCACCGCATAAGAATTAAGAATTCACCATACATTTCCGCTATTGATCGGATATTTACTATACACATTACAACAAGCATTTACTACGCAATACTATAAACATCACAATGACAACAGCTTTCCACATTCATTGAATTAGGCGATCGATAATAGCATTCTCTCTATTCAAAAGTTTGTGATCTGCCATCTGCATTGATATCGGGGATTTTTTATCTAAAGGCGAGAATTGTAATCTAAACACACGCGTGTCTGATAAACATATTCAAATGGGAAAATTTAAAGTGTTTTATACGGAAAATTGGCCAATATTGCTTGAATAGTGAGTAACATTGTTTACAATAACATTGTAATGATATTTAAGGACCTATATAAATGGCTTACTGATATAAATAAAGACATACCTTTAGAATGAGAGATCAAGCTACCAGTAACATGTATGATATCCACCAGTTCAGCGACCAATGAGATAATCAAATACCATCGTTATTATTGTTTTGTATTATATCATTATTATATTTTTTAATTCCGTTACATAAATAAAATTTGATTTTAAACTAATATACCGTACTTATAATTTCTTATATATAACTGAAGAAATCAATTACTCAAGGTCCCAATCATCCTGACTCAAGGTCCCAATCCTCCGAGGTCCCAATCCTCCGAGGTCCCAATCGTCCAAGGTCCCAATCGTCCGAGGTCCCAATCGTCCGAGGTCCCAATCGTCCAAGGTCCCAATCGTCCGAGGTCCCAATCGTCCAAGGTCCCAATCGTCCAAGGCCCCAATCGTCCGAGGTCCCAATCGTCCAAGGTCCCAATCGTCCAAGGTCCCAATCGTCCGAGGTCCCAATCGTCTGACAATCGACCAATTTAGTCAAACAAAGAGTTTGTCGGTGGCTTCCAAGACACCCTTTCCACACAATACACACCCGATCCAAAATGGCCACTGCCCAGAGGGGTTCAAATATGATGCCCAAGCAGTCCTTTTAATTAGCCCTCGGAATTCGGCACTGACGAGGACGAGCCGAGGAGATTACGATTTTGCGTCGACATTTATTTTGCCGAGGGACAAGTTTCCAACTTTCGAGGTACTGTAAGTGAGTGTCGACATTTCTTATCAGGCCAAAGAAAAAAAGTCTTTTGATTTGGGTTTCCCGACCGACCCTATTTTTTGCATGCAACCCTAAACATTTTATTGACCCGCCGGCAAAAATACCACGAATCGGCGAAAACGGTACGCGGTTTAATAGTACGTTTCTAATGACCGGATGTTTGGCGGTATGTACGTTTCTTTGGGCGCTGAATTTATCGATCTCGATTCGCGATATCGTCTGGATGTTTTCACAATGGCATCAGTTTTGTCCTTAATATTAAAGATTAAAGAAATGTGAACATAATTTACAAGAAATAAAAACACTGAAAGCATTAAATGGGATTATGTTCATGTGGGATCATGTGGGTGTGATGAATCATACAAGTCAACTCAAGTATATAAAATTTTAAAATGCATGTGGGTCAAAATCTCAAAAGTGCACATTTTGGGGTTCCATTTTGTGAAATTTAGAACATTCATAGGGAGAGTGTTTATTCATTTAATATGGAAGTCGAGTCCACAGGGGATATCCTACGTGTCTCAGCATAGCTGGATTCAAGATCCCGTTGCCATAGCAACGCATTGTTTCTCTTTTGTGCTTTTCTGCTTGTCATTCCTGTTACTAACAAAAATAGATCCAGTTAACTATCAAATACATACTATTGAAGCCCATATTATGACCACTGCATAAACAAAATTACCCAAACATAATATAAAGCATACAATGGAATATCCCAACATATAAATAACTTTTACATCATTCTAATGCTCATTCCATGTAAAAGCCCAAAAAATATTGCTTGCTTCCTCCTGTAGATTCTAAAAAAATTATACCTCATTTATTAATGATATGTTAGAATGTTTTATGTGTCCAGACTAAACAACATGATCAGTATTGTTTTTGAACTATTTTTGTAGATATTTTTTGCAAAACTATATGTACATGGTAACAGGAATGACTTGCCGGTAACACGAATGACACAACGGTAACAGTAGTGACACTCTAGATATCAGTATCTGCATGTTTAATATATTCTAAGCAGCTAGCATTACACTACAGCAAGAATAGCAGAATTAATTCCATTACACCATAAATAACAAATATGCTGATGAAGATTGATGGCGAAAATTTTGTTTCCAATGACAATATGCTACATGTAGTGGTGATAGGTGCAAGCAAGATTTTGTGTCCTATCCATTTAACCCAACCAATGCACCCACTTATTCGGTCCAAGTAATGTGCACAGCACCCAAACCGTTCCTTGAAAATATTTAACTTTGGCTATCCATCCAATCTTAGACAAATATACTACTAGTAGCCCACTTGTCCAGCTAAATGTTCTGAAGTTATGAAAATTAGTGTTGAATAAACTTGCATCAATATCACGAGGTCCGTTCGCAATGCCACCCTTCCCTACCCCATATTAACCACCTGCAAGATATAATGTAGGCACGAAAACTCGGGCAACACCCAATCCCAAGATTGCAACCCAACACAGATATCCTACCTGACAACGTAAATTGTGTACACACCACAACAGAAAATAGAGGTTTGATAATGTTTGCTGTTCTTATTTTAGAAATCCTATCAACTGATATATGTTTGTCATTCCTGTTACTATTAGTCATATCTGTTACTTTTTATTGGTTCAAGTAACAGGGATGACAGCAACAGGAATGACATTTTTATTTTTGATGAGATTTTTCAGTTTGAAATAACCAGAGAGATAAATCCATTTTATTTTAGTTTTAAAGAACTTTTGTAAAGTAAACTAAAAAAATAAAGCGGATACTGATTTAATTATATTTTCTTGCTATATCGTGGTAACAGGAATGACACCGAATTAACATACTCCCTAAAAGTAACAACTTAATCGCTTCAGCATCGAAAAACAGCTTCTTAAATGCATACATGTTTACTTTCACATACATTGCCATCACATGTCCTATAACTTAGGCTCAAATAGCCATCTATGTCCGCATCCTCATAACTGCTAACTGCAGTTTTTGTTATATGGTAACAGGAATGACATAAAAAGTGTTACACGCAGAAACAGCTGAAATTCAGAAACACCTTTTACATACTGGATATAATTAAACGTTCAGAATAATTATCTAGTTTTATGTATACTTTTTAGAGAAAATTATATCAATTACATTTGGTAGTTTTTAAAGAAATTATACTCAAAGTTTGGAAATCCCATCTGTTACATGGCATTTTTACAGGTATTGCAATGTTTGGAAGGCTGGAGCAAGAATAATATAATGATTATAATAAAACGCGTGCATTTTAAAATCTCAATGTAACCTCAGCTATCAATAAAAATAGAAATATAACCACAGCTAAGCACTGTTTTAATTTTCTACCAATGATTAGGGGTGCTACGTGAAAATTGTCACTTTTGAGATTTTGACCCATGTAATAATCAAACATAGTATCATATGTTAGACAAATTGACTAGTTATACATTCAATTATCATAAATGTATGCAGTTTGCTGCGTACTGTGTGTAGTGGACTGTGTCCTCAAGATATTCACCTGCTCACGATGTAACTAACATGATTTTAAAGCATTTTCAAAACTTCCTAGGCAATTTGCCTAGGACGAAAATTTTGCCTGGGCATTTTTTTGCCTTGGGGTATTATTCCTAATTAAAAGAACTGCCCAAGCCACTTCTCGCCCCTTGACCAATTTGGGTCAAACAAATGGTGTTGTAGGGTGGCCCCCAAGCCAATGTAAATATTCACCTCACACACCCAACCCCAATCCAAAATGGCCGATAAATCATTTTTTTTTTATTAAATGGCATGTGTGTCCTATTTGAACCCCTCTGAATGGGGGCCATTTTGGATCGTGTTGGGTGAATATTTGGAGTGGCTTCGGGGCTTTGTTTGACCTAAAAACAATGTTTTTCAAATAAGGAATAAAAATCATATTCTCCCTAACAAGGTGAATATACGCCATATTACTGCAAATATACGCCGTAATATTACCATAGTAGGGGGTAATTATGTCGTATTACAGATAAAAATATGCTGTATTAGGGTGTAAGTACGCCGTATTAAGGCCCAAAAAAAACACTTTTCTGTTTCCGATTTCTTAAGCAAAAAATCCAGGTAGGCAGGTAGGAATTTTTTGTTTTATGTGCTTTGTGAGCATGATTTTCAGTTAATTAGGCTAATGACTTATTTAATTAAATTAAGGATTGCAACTAATAGAAAATGGAAGATGATTTTGCATATTTGGACAGGGAATTATTCAAGGTCGCACGAATAGGACATGCCCCTTTAAATTACTTTGTTAGCATCTACTCTTCGGCTCCAAATAAAAGTGCAGGCCCAAATAATAGTGCAGGGGGGGAATTCCATTGAAAGTTCATAAACGTGCAGACCCAAATAATAGTGCAAGGGGAACTCTGAGCAAAACATCAACATATTAACGGTGGTTAAACTAAGTATTTTTATAATATAGGAATAAGTATCAAGTATAGGAATCAACATAGTATGTGTCATGTGGTGTTTTATTTAAAATTTAAATGTTCACATGTATGCCATATACATGTACATGCATAACGTTATACCCGTAGGCTCACCATTTTGATATCAGTCATATAGAAATCTAGAGTTTGTGCTGATTTCAATTTTTATAGCCTCAAAATTAACTAGAGGTGTGACTGTCCCAATGAGACTAATGATACCCCCCCCCCCGTTTTTAAAATACTATGATGTTTCACATGTCAGTAAACATTTAGTTAAAATAACTAGAGGTGTGACTGTCCCAATGGGACAACGGATACCCCCCTGTTTTTAAAATACTAAGATGTTTCACATGTCAGTAAACATTTAGTTAAAACAATAAAATAACAGTTCCCATTGCAGGTGTACAACCATAACCCTAATCTTAAACCTATTGACCAAAAAATGTAGGAATAAAAGCTTGGACAAAATTATGTATGTTGCGAAAAAAAATATAAGTCGAAAAAGGGGAATAACTCCACACAAAAAATGTCGGACAGACGTCATAATCGCAGGTGCACAGGTTCCCATGGTACTAAATATCAGTGCCAAGATTAAAAAACATTGACCGAAAAATGTAGGAATAAAAGCTCGGACAAAATTATGCATGTTGCAAAAAAAGTTTGGAATATATCGTTTAAGAGGGGGATAACTCCACTAAAAAAAGTCCGACAGACGTCATAATCGCAGGTGCACAAGCTCCCATGGTACTAAATATCTGTGCCACGTTTTTTTAAAATTGACCGAAAAATGTAGGAATAAAAGCTCGGAAAAAAGTATACATGTTGCGAAAAAAGGGGGAATAACTCCACTAAAAAAAGTCCGACAGACGTCATAATCGCAGGTGCACAGGTTCCCACGGTGGTTGATGTCTGTGCCAAGTTTCACGGAAATTGATCATAAAACGACTGAGAAAAACTCCGGACAAATTTTTGTCCACGGACGGACGGACGGACGGACAAGCCGACTCCAGTATACCCCCCTAACTTCGTTGCGGGGGGTATAATAAAATAAGAGTTCCCATTGCAGGTGCACAACCCTAACCCTAATCTTAAACCTATTGACCAAAAAATTATTAAATGTAGGAATAAAAGCTAGGACAAAATTATGCATGTTGCAAAAATGTTCTAAGTCGAAAAAGGGGAATAACTCCACAAAAAAAAGTTGGACAGACATCATAATCGCAGGTGCACAGGTTCCCATGGTACTAAATATCAGTGCCAAGATTAAAAAACATTGACCTGCAAAAGTTTTTATTCCTCAAGAAAGTTTTAAAAATTGGTCAATCAAAACAATTAATTTCAGGAAACACTTACAACATTATTATATTAGTTGTGTTTTATAAGGTATAGGAAAAGTTAATATCTCTATTAAGATGCAGTTAATCTGATAGCATTAGTACCGATGTTTGGAGGGATTACTAGTATTTAGTGTAGCGTTTACATAGCTAATCCTACTGTGATGTGCCCTTCTGATGAATCATCAACCCTTCTACCAGCGTATATATTATATTTTAGTTTGTTTAGGCTCAAAACTGAATTAATTTATACACATTTACCACTATTAAATCGCTGTAGCGGGACCGTATTGTACGACCAAGACATCGTTTGTGATGTATATCGACGTTTCTGGGACGCGTAATCAACACTTGTTTTGCCGATATATAGTGGCCAGTGTATTCAATCTCGTACTTAGGGTAATGATGGTCGCTAGGGGCTGCAACGATACACGTTTTCACGATACGATACATATCATCACGATACATGACCAACGATACGATCACGACACGCAAAAACCATGTTCTGCAAAGATTTTCTACATAAATTGCATTGACAAAAACAGTAAATATGGGTTATTTTTCCATTCGATGACAAAAAAGGGTAACTTTTTGTATCGTGATACACTTCGCACGATACGATAGGCATATCGTGTGACAGCGTATCACGATACAAGTGTATCGCGATGAATCGTTGCAGCCCTAATGGTCGCGGTTATCCGGTTGTGATTAAGTTAATGCCTGCGGTTAACCGGTTAGGAAAATATATATCACACATTGACGGTGAAAACGGATAAATTGTTACTTTCATGGAGGATAACGAAACCATGCGTAAGTAGCTGTTGACCCCTAGCTACCACCCATGCACATGCCATTAATCTTTATAAATGTTCTTTTTCATTTCTTTTTCTCTTTTCTTTCTGCGGACATACCGTAGTTGTTGCTGTTGTTGATATATACGGGAGCCGATGGCTACGAGCAAGTTCTTCCATATGTAAGTGTAAACATATTTTTAATTCCAAATCCAAACAAATAACACAATATACAAATGGTATAAATTCAAAGATATAGTGTTTGTATTTTGTATAATATTGCCTGCATCTGCTTTGGCTTTTAAAGCTTTACTTTTCTTTGTTGTCAGCCGAGCAAAATTTCTATGATAACCTCCAATATAAGAGAGTTCACTCTACACTCTATCATCTGTGTAATATAGTGAAACATCCGAGTTGAACCAAGCGAACAATATAACTTGTGTCTTGTATATATAATATTGCACCATAGTGTAACATGTGTACTACATACGTAACATAGTAACATACCAACTCTTCAAAATGGAGGCATTACATATATATATGGTGTATGGCTTTGTAGATGTTTGCGATGTCTGCATGCATGTGTCATAGACATGATACCTGTAAGTATTCAACGTATTTTGTTCTTTTTTTATTGGCTTGGTATGCAAAATGAGTATTAACTTGGACAATTTTTATGTTAGATCGGACAGTGGAACATTAAGGACTTTGCTAACCCAATTTCAACCCAAATTTGATGGAGTCAAAATAATGGATTGTGCTCACTTTTATTGGTAATCACAGCAACCAAACCCATGGATGCACCGTTTTAACAGTATAATTAGTGGTGGATTATCTAAGAAATACAAAATGTGAACTTTATAGAGGTTTTAAAAAATATATTTTTCGAACCCAAATCCAACAAAAACTAAATCAATTTCTAAGAAAAAGATATGGAAATGTGTAGTGAATACTGTGAAGAATGATGAACAATAAAAATATATTCATATTTACCAAGTGTTCTTTGAAAACATTACATACCACCAGTTGTTAACAAATGCCAGAATTATTTCCCCAACATGGCTAACTGAGAACTGGCAGCGATTGGTTAACTATTGACAGTGGTGAGTTGACAAAATAATTTCTTAAGCTTCAATTTAGCAGACCACCCTGTAACCACTAAATAGGTCGCCAATCATGGACTAATCCCTTATGGTCCAGTGGCAGGGATTTTTCTGCCTATTTTGGGAATGGGTCCGGGTCCGTTCGAATTGGGAAAAATGTGTCTTTACAGACCAAAATTGGGAATTTTCCATGTTTTAGAAAAATTCAATTAATCACTGTTACACACAAGTAAATAGTACTAATACCGTAATTTTCGGTGTATAACGCTACTTAAACACAGGTAACTCAAAGATGGAGTAAAATCCCAGCCCATTGGGGTCCATTTCTCAGCCTCGGGTAAGTTGAAAATTCACAGATAACAACGGAAGGATTCAAGTCATCCACCAAACTTCGACGGAAAAACGGTAATAATAGTGCGGGGGTGGGGGGATTCCAGCAAATGTTTATAAAATTAACAGTGAGGACAGCTGGTGAGGACGTGAAATTTTTATATTTTATACTTAACTCGGCAAGCTTTTTCTTCTCCGCAAGATTATATTTTTGTTTAAATGGAGCCCCACGCTGCCACAGTAAAAAATGTGTATTCCGGTAACCACATGGTGCGTCCCCCCTAATAATGAGGCTGATACAGACCCTGCGCGCATGCATACGGACCCTGCCATTTATACGGACCACCGAATGTTACGGACACTGGCCTTATACGGACCTCGGCTTATACGGACCCCATACTGATATGGACCCCAATTAAAACATGCAATTTTATTTATATTTTACTTTATTTAAATATATTAACATAACAATTTAGGCCTGTGATTGAAGCGGTACAATATAATGGCACAGCTGGTTTTATCTAGTATCTGTATATGTTCGAATATCTATATGACTAATAGAGCTAATAATTACCAGAAATGTAACGGTGTGGTTTATAGAACTACAGTAGCAAAGGTTCTCTATTTTGATGGCGCGGATTCGGGGTTCGGGGCTCTTTACAAAAAAAATAATAAAAGAAATAGTTTGACGTTGGTTACCACAAAACATGTATATACACATCGTGACAGAGTGAATACAAGTGTATCAGACATGTATAAGACATAATACGTTTTACATTTACTCTATATATGGATCGATATTTGGTCTCATTCGGGGTCCACTTATCAATACCTGCTATTGACGTAGCAGAACACGTGCTGTGCCCATGTAATTAATTGCATCGAATTCAACAAAAGAAGACACTAGCGAATTTGCGATAGCCGTCCGACGGGAACGGGTTCGGGTAAATCGATGAATATCGTCATAGTTACTTGGGTATTTTCAATGCAGCTCATAAAGTAATAGCGAGTTGGAACGGGTGGTTATGTTCTAACTCGCCGGGCTCGACCGAACATAAATTATTTTGTTTTGGGGAACTGTGGTTGATAGAGTGAGTAAAATGTCAACAAGAACGTGAGGATGGACGACTTATCCAGGTCACCAATATTCGACAGTTTAGAAATGTCCGATTAAAGGATTTAGATACACCGACACATGGAACTTTTGGCGTCAACTTGTGGCGGGGAGTACCGACTGAAAATATATGGTGAGGTAATAAGGCTAGCATTCATTGTTGAGATGAAAAATGTTGTTATATAGATAGTTCTACACAGGGTATGGCAGGCCGTGCGGCACTAGAAATGATGAATTCATGAAATACATTTCTAGTGCCATCGGGTCTAATGTGCGCCGTTGGAAGGTATTATGCTAATTATGTTGATGTTCTTGGTTGGTTCTTTCGGTTGATGTTATTTCACGGTGTCTGTATCGTCCAGATGATCAATTTGATTATTGTCATCACAGTCTTGAAAAAATGAATATTTCTATTGAGACTTATTTGCTCTTATTGCACAAATTATTAAATATTCAAAACAAATATACATTTGGTCAAAATTAATTATGAGCAGAGCCTGGTTGAAATGCTACGGTGTGACGAATCATACTCGTCTACGAGCTACTGTCAGAAATGATGCCATATATGCATGGTTCTAGTAATGGTTTGTATTTTGATGAGGTAAACTGCTCGTAACCTCCATTGTAGACAATTTCACACCAGGTTCTATTCATAAACAAATTAGAAATTTGGCATAAGGAACTGTAGTAAACAAATGTCTGTCTGAATGACTAGATAATTGATGACTCGGGCAGACATATACGGGGTAATCCAATGTTAATCCAATGTTAATAATGTTAAAACTGTTTTTACTACTAATGCTCATAAATATTGATGATCATTAGTGTGCAAAACACATGGTTTCTAACATATGCCTGTGAAAAGTGACCATGAAATGACTGTTGTCTCAAAAGCCTCAGGTGTGAGATGGGTTTTGGATTGATGGGCATGAATTATGCAATTTTAATTTCATGACAGTGGATCTCATGCCTGCTTTACATGTATGCCTTGTTTTGGACTTATGGAACATACTCATGGATTCCAAATAAACATGCATGCACATTTATTATTTTCTTGGGAAATTCCCCCCCCCCCCCTGCACAGTGATTATTAGAGTCTGCAAGTTTATTAATTTTGAGGCTATGAAAATTTAAATCAGCACAAACTCAAGTTTTCTATATGATTCTGATACCAAATTGATGAGCTTATAATGTTATCCATGTACATATTCAATTACATTATGGCATACATGTGAACATTTAAAGATTGAATAAAACACTACATGACACATACTATGTTGATTCCTATGCTTGACCTACATATAACATTTTTAACTACATGTACCTACCTTAATTTTTTCACTCCGTTATCGGAAACATACAATCTTTTTTGTTTGGCCTAATGTAATGAGGCAGCATGTCCAACACAACCTTTATTATTAAACATTATAAAGTTAACATATTAAAATTTAAAGAAATATGGTCGAAATGTAAGAAATAATGTTGAGTGAGGCCAGAAAATAAAGATGCTTTGTTTCCGTACATCGACCGACCCTAAAAATAACCCGCCGACCCTAAAAGTGTTTATTGTTATTTGGAGAAAAAGTTTTCTAATTTTGTTTTACTGTTTTTACGACTAAAGCTCATAAATATTGATAATAATAATGTATAGCATTTGTAAAGCGCCTTTCCCATGAGGCCCAAAGCGCTCAAAGTTTTACAATGAGCCTGAACATTCAGTAACCATCTACTGCTCCCCGGGGACAGGGGGAGGTACAGCCGGGAGTATGCGAGGATACCATATGGCTAGCATACTGACAAGATCTTTCACTGCTCATTATCAGGTACCCTTGTAATGCATGGGTGGTGCAAAGCAGACACAGTACGAGCGACCTTGCTCAAGGGTCACAACTTGGCGCGAGATTCAAACAGTGTACAATCCAACAATTGCACATCGCTCAAGTCGGCCAAGCCACTGCTGTGTGGAAACTCATAACAGACCACCAGCCAGCCGCGAACTCGCCTCGCTGTGTTGACAGCGAAGACAAGTCCAACGCGCTAACCACTGGACCACGGAGCTCCACATGGCTTCTAATAACATATCCCTGTGAAAAGTGTATGATGGGTTGTGGATTGATGGGCATGAATTTTGCAATTTTAATTTTATGAGAGTGGATCTCATGCCTGGCTGCTATACCTGTACTCTTGAGTGCCTAATAAAAGTACAGGGTGAAATAATAGTACAGGTTGGAAAATGTTAGTACAACTGAATAATAGTACAGGACGGAATAAACATACAGACTGGAAATATTAGTACCATACATCCCACCTGACTGGTTTACTGATGCCATGGGACATAAATAGTTTCATGGATAGCCAGGTCTGTGAATCTACAGTGTGCTGATCACTTTCAACAATCAGAGTTCATTTATCTATGAATAACACAATTTAAGATTGGTGAATTATTTCTTTTGGTTAATTTAATAAACATACAGGACCAAATAATGATCGTACAGGTGGGAATTTTACCTCGATTTTAATAATCGTACATGCATGTTTATTAGGCACTCAAGAGTATGCCTTGTTTGGGACTTATGGAACATACTCTTGGGTTCCAAATAAACATGCATGCATATTTGTTATTTTATTAGGAAATCTGCCCCTGCATAGTGGTTATTTGGGTCTGCAAGTTAATTAATTTTGAGGCTATGCAAATTGAAATCAGCATAAACTCAAGATTTGTATATGATTCTGATACCAAATTGATGAGCTTATAACTTTCTGCATGTACATATTCAAGTATATTGCATAGATGTGAACATTTAAATATTGAATAAACACCACATGACACATATTTTGTTGATTCCCATGTATGATTGCTTGGCCTACATGACATGTACTATACAAATAATTGTTTAACTATAGTTGATGTTTTGCTCAGTTTAAATTCCCCTGTGGTATTATTTGGGTCTGCACTGTTATTAACTTTCAATGGAATCCCCCTGCACTTTTATTTGGAGCCCGAGAGTACAGATAGGAACACTATCAACATACATGGTGGTGTGTATCTGTACAGTAATGCCCTAAGTAATTGACTCTTTAACTACAGCAGAGTTATGGGTAACTTTTCAGGTTTTAGTACTTAGGCATTACTGTATATATACATGTATAGAGGTACCACCACATATGTTAAGGGTACAGCTACTGTTTCCAAAAACCATTCATGCTAGGTTGGGTGTACTGGCTACCTCCAGACAATGGGATGTAGTCGTCACAATACAAGTACAGTATTATAGTCGTGTCATGGGTAAAATTATAAAAAGTTAGTGACATCAATTTCGTACCAAGTTTATAGCCAACTTTAGGAAAATGTGAATATTAAATAAAAAACATACTTAAGCATGAAGTACCGGTAAGTTTGATCTTTCATCAATCATAATGTATATTTCCACTGTGTTTATCACGCAATACTTTTCCCACAACGCAAGTTGGCATTTTATGTCGCTTCAGTCGAGGTGATTCAATATTTCTGCCGCTGGATAAAAAATATCAAAATAAAATTTAAAAAAAAACCCTACCTACCTACAGCCCTCTTTAATTCAGATTGTTTGGCTTCGGCAATCCGCTATGGCAACAGTATGCCATGGCCTAGTTTGCTTCAGCAAATTGCTTCGGCATTGAATGCTGATTGCCGTAGCCAATTATGAAGGCTGTACCTACCATAATTTTTTCGCTCCATTATCGGAAACATACACTCTTTTTTTTTGTGACAAATATATTTGTGTTTAAATAATAAAAACAATGTCAATATAATTTAATATATAGATAATTAAATAAAATAATATATATTGAATTAATTAAAAATAAATTAACATTCTGACCAGTTAACACAATTAGTGATAGTAATCATTATTTAGGATCCATTGAATGAGACTGGACCTGTCTTCAGTTGTTCAGTGATCAACAATTAGCAGAAAAATTTAATCTTTAAAAAATAATTTAAAATAGTAATTTTGAGTTCTTAAATACGTTCCACATACCGCAGAAAAGAGAATTTTTTCACCTACATAGTGTTACTAAAATAATCATTAGGAACTCCATATTAAGATTGATTTAATGAACTTTATGAAGATATGGGGGGGGGTAAAATAATATAAATTGCAACAAAAATGGTAAATAAAATAAATTTCAGATGATTTGAGTGAATAGCATATACCACTCAAGTAACCAAACATTCGTCACAATCAGAGATGGACATGTATGTCCTTTTGTAGCCACAAACACATTTTCAACCGTTGAACTTGGCCACCGGGGTTGCTGGGTGCACAGAAATCTTCCGAAATTGGTTGGCCCATAATGTTTGATAAGTGCAATCTAAATAATTCTAGCTGAAAATGTGTTTTTAAGGGGTACTGTACGCCAAATGTTGTTGTTGGTTTCTATAGTCTCCGAGTCGGAGAATAAGGTAACTGTTTTTCCATTATTTGAAAGTCTGTTGAGTACGAAGTCATGTTACGGATGACAAATTTACCGGAATGCAAAAATACAAATTGTCGTTGTCGAGTAATTTTTGTAAAGTTTTCAACCAAATGAATCAAATAAAAGTTATATTATATGCATACTAGTCCCATATAATCATTTAAGTTATTGTATCGTCGCTAGTCAGTGAGTGGCTTGAGTGTTCTCCCCGTATCATCATAATATTTTAAGCGATCGTGTGTGCGATCGGTTTAACAATCCAGTATCCCTCAATTACTGTTTTTGATTACGGTAATTCGTAATTTAATTGACGCCATTTTATGGCTCCAGTCATAAATTCAATTTATATCAAATTATTAACTTTTAAATTATTAAATTTTAAGATAGCCTATTAACCTGAGCGTTTACAGAATACATCTTCGACTCAAATTACTTATGTTTCTATATATTATCGATATTAGATCGTTGTTGTCACCGGAAATTTAATGAAAATGGCGTACAGTACCCATTTAACATACGTAAGTCATATCCATATATAATTGACCGTACTTACTCTATAGTATTATTCAATAAACTTGACAGTTTGGGCTATAATTCGTTAACAATTGCAACAACTTGCTCGTAAAAATTTAAAATGGTGAAGTTTGTTTACCACGTTGCAGAGGTCGAGGGTCATTGGCGAAAGCAGTTTCCTGACTCTAAGTATGCTTGGTTGGAGTCAGGTCCGTCCTGGTTAACAAGTCGGATGCGGCCACTTTCAAATGAATGCGGGGAGGTAAACACCTGGCTCGCCCTGCTATGTTTATTTGTGGGAATTCCTCTCAAGCGAGTGACGTATTTACTATAATAACTGTCAAACTTTGATAATTATTCAATAAACCCGATGATATTATATACCTGCCTGCAATTGGGAATTTGGTGGTTGAAAATTGGGAATAAAGGTGCCTTTTTCCCATTGGGAATGGGGCCGTTTACCGGACCCTGAGGACACCTAAAAAAAATCCCTGAGTGGCCACAGACTGGCACACAGGCTTATAACAATCCCAGCAAGACTGGGTACAAGGTTATCCATAATCCACCCATCAAGTGTCATCTTCTGGACAGCATTACTGAGAAAGTTAATCTACCATTTGCAAACAAGTGGTTCTGAGTATATTTTTCAAAGAATGCTTGGTAAATATGAATATATTTTTATTGTTCATCATTCTTCACAGTGTTGAGCACACATTCCCAGCCCTGGGAATTAAGGAAAATTTGCCTAGGCAATATTTTTGCCTAGGTGAAAGAAATCGGCCTAGGCAAAAACAGATTTTACCTAGGCGATTTTGCAACAATATTGCCATCTCAAATCAATATCATTCAATGATAACCTGAAATGCTTAGTTATTTTGGAGAACATTTCCAGGCCACTACTCATCATATATATACATTCCACAAATTATCTCCAAAAATAGTGTCCTTATGGGTAGCTAGTTAATGGCCCAGTGCCATGGAAACAATTTTAGGACAATATATGTAAAGAGTGATTTAAGTGATTTAAGTTATTTTGACTAAAGAGGTTCTATTTCTGATAGACACAAATCAATTTTAGTAACCCAATGAACTTGTTTTACCTAGGCAATATAATTGCCTAGGCAAACTGATTTTGCCTCTGCTTTTACCTAGGCATTGCCTATTGCCTAGGCTAATTCCCAGGGCTGCATTCCCATATTTTTTTCTTAGATATGGACTTTGTGTTTGTTGGATTTGGGTTCGAAAAAAATATTTTTAAAAACCTCTAGAAAGTTCACATTTAGTATTTCTAACATGTTCCACCATGAATTATACTCTTAAAATGTTGCATCAATGGGTTTGGTTTCTGTGATTACTAACAAAAGTGAACATAAACCTTTATTTTGACTCCATAAAATTTGGGGAAAATTGGGTCAGCAAAGTCCTTAAAGTCCTAAATATATGGGCGAAGGAATGGTCACTACATATATCTTAGGCCTAAAAAAAAAGACGTTTGTTTCCGCTAACCCGACCGACCCTATTTTAAACTCCCGACCCTAAACTTTTTATTGCCATTGCAAAAAAACAAAAAAATTGGACCAAAAAAAAACAAACAAACAAAAAAACAAAAAATTTCTTTCAATTTAGGTCCTAATTCATATCATAACAAGATGCAAAACATTCATATATATTGACATAAGAAATTTAGTTTACAAAAAGATTTCAGTTTAACAGTTGGAAACATACTGTAAAGTATGTTTGGCTTTATATCAATGACAGACAAACATACAGACAGACAGACAGAGCTAGGTCTTCAAAATATATATGAGATGTAGTACAGAAACAATGTCAATTTAGTTAGTATTTACTATTTATAGTACTAATCTTTATGTTAATTTTTCATTTGGTATTATGAGATCCCACCTGATAACCAGGTTGATTCGATCAAATTGTTAATGTTCCTGTACTGTATTTGATTGAAATACTGAAGGCTGAATGATAACAAACCTGAACTGAAACTATTTGAAGTTTTCACAGATGAAAGCTAGATAAAGCCAAACATACTTTACAGTATGTTTCCAACTGTTAAACTTAAATCTTTTTGTAAACTTATATTTCTTATGTCAATATATATAAATATATAAATGTTTTGCATCTTGTTATGATATGAATTGGGACCTAAATTAAAAAAAAAAAAATTTTAATAAATTTTTTTTTTTTTGGTCCAATTTTTTTTTTTCAATGGCAATAAAAAGTTTTGGGTCGGCGGTTTAAAATAGGGTCGGTCGGGTTAGCGGAAACAAACGTATTTTTTTTTAGGCCTTATAAAACTAGGTTGATGAGAAGGAAGTTGTCTCAACGCAGACATAGCCGATGTCATGGCTTGTTGCAGTTGATCGGTTGCTTGCCAAGTACTATGGGTGGTCACCGTAGTTAACTTAACAGTGTCCCCAAAACTAATTGGCCCTGATGCACGAGTGACTACCGTGGCAGCACTTTTCACTGCTTGGGTACTTACCATATATTGAGTTCCCGTAGCCATTGACACCAGACCGTGTGGAGTACTTTGACTCCCTGACGTCCACGACAACCTTCGTCGAGTGTCGTCTGCTAATTTGTGTGATTCAATAACATCATGGACGCCCATGATAAAAGATTTTTCGGCATTGTATCGACGCAACCGTTCTTGTTCGGAGTCAAGTGTGTTTGTTGATTGTGGGGGGCTGAGCATAGCTGATGATTCGGCTGCAGCCTGACCAGAATCGTACCCCGCTGGATAATCATCGAAATGTGAGGTCCTTGGTGGATCCAATTTAAATGGAAGCCAATAATCGGCGGGTGTACCTGATGGCGCGGGACTGAAATCGATAACCGACCATTGTTGTTGCGACCCACGAAAACGCGGGATATTCACTAAATCATCTCTGAATAAAGTTACCACTTCCCGACGTTTAAAAATTATAGCCACAGCTATAGAATCATCGACATGTGGGATTTTTGTCAATTCCTCCAAACCCGCCTCATTGATTTTTATTTTGATAGACATACTGCAATAACTGGTATGGACAAAATATCATTCATTATTGACGAAAAATAACAAAAATCAATCAACCCAATTTTCCGAAAGAAAAAATGTAAACAGGACAGAAGACGAAATCTACCTAAAACTACAAATATAAGGCGAAGGCAGAGATATAAACAAAACCAATATGTTTAATACAATAGAAATACAATAGCAAACGACGCGATAACGATGGAAATCGAAATACGAACACGAGAAAAACACGTTGTCGACGCGAAAATGGATAAGGCAAAAAGGGTTAATAAAAGCACAATAAAATTCCTATCCGGGGCAACATACATTCACATAGCAAATTTCAAGTCGATAGCTCCACCCGTTTCCGAGATCTCGTCTGCGCATGCGCTGCACGGGCGCCGCACGGGCTCGCCAAATACAACGTCCACCGCCTGGTCAAACTACACACACGTACCAAGTTTCGTCCCGATCGGTCGAGAATCGTAGATTTGTATCAATGACAAACAGACAGACAGAGGTCTTCAAAATATATATGAGATAGAAAAGGATATTATACTCACGAATAATATATGTAGAAATACGAAGATTACAATTGATTCAGCAACAACAATTTAATATTGACGATGTGTCTTGTTCGACGCTCTGCTCTGTTCGCCGTCATGAGGTTACAAACAACTAATTATATAGAGTTACGCTTCTTGAATTTGTGTAGGGAAACTCGAGTCAGCATAAAAAAAAATTCTGGCTGCTGATTGGTTGATTATCATTGAGGGAAATATCCCTAATCGGGAACAGAAAATCATAGCCTACGTAAATATGGCGATCGTGTATGTTTAGATGTCCAGGAAGAGTCTGGTGGCGTCCAGAAGTTACGGAAGGGGTCTGGGTATTTTTATGCTGCTGATTTTTTTGCAGTAAATGGGGTAGTTGTGGAAATGCAAGATTATCGTTTGAAAAAAATACCGAAAAGGGCGCGTTTGTTGTCACATACTGGTGCAGAGGATGACGTTCTAAGGGAAAATTGACCACTTGAAGTTCAACTAGGTCAAACCCATGGCCGGCGGGACTTTTAGTTAACACTGTCGCCTATGGAAAATAATTAGTTGTTTGTAACCATGAGAGACCAGCACATCCATCCGCCATTTTGAAAAAGGGAATTCCCTGTCCAATCAGAAAATAGCATCCCCTTGCTAGCCAACTAATTACGTTCCAAAGAGGTTGATGAATTGAATCGTGAATTATCCATTACGGATAGCAAATCATTGTGTAAAACTGTCAATTAATATGCATGGTTGTTAAATAATTTAATATTGAATAAACAAAATTAGATCTGAACAGTTGGAAGTTATGACTACATTAAATTAATCTTATATGGTAGAATTAAAAATAAAATTGAAACATAATTTATTAATATTTTTATTTCCGAGAAAGAGAGTGACCGCGCAAAGTACCATACGTATACAGGGGCGCCGGAAGAGGGTGGCAGATGGGGCAGCTGACCCCCCTGCCCTTGACCAAGGGGGGGGGGGTCGAGCGGGGGCAGGACTTGCCCTTTTTCTGGAGACAGAAAATGCTTTTTGTGTGTTTAATCTCGTGTTTTTATAGCAAAATGTGACTTTTTTGGTCCAAATACCACCAATTTCACAAGGAATATTAATTATTTGTCAATTTTATCACAAAACGGCCATAAAAACCGACAAATACCATTAAAATAGGGATTTTTGCCACAATGAATTTATGGTTATTTTTCCGAGTTTGCCAGGGGGGGGGGGTGAAAAAATTTCTTCCGGCACGTATGCCGGGGTGGGTGGGTGGTCAAAGTCACCAACAAGCAATTTTTTCCGCAACTAAAAAAAAAAATTCCTGCTTGTTTTTAGTGTTTTGGCAATGAGTTGGGCTTCAAAACCACTTTGAATCAGTTTGAATGAGAGAAATAATGTAATTCTAACTGGTAAACTGACTGCAGGCAGTTATCGTGTTGTATTTTGTTGCAAATTTTGAAATCCAAGATGGCCGCTGGCAGCCATGTTTTTTTGGCCGAATGACCTCAAAATTACTCATTCCTATTTACATGTCCATGTTAACATCCATGATAAATAGTATGCACAGAAATTCATATACAGCTGTTTACAGTGAATTTCCCCCCGCAAATCTCTGTTTTAGTGTTAAAAGGGGGGGTGGGTGTCAAAAATGGTCGGAAAAAACTGCCGAAAACGGAAAAAAATTTGGCGGTGGGGGTGGGTGGGTACAAAAAATGATCGAAAGGGAAAAAATGCCATACGTGCCTGAAATTTTTTTCCGACCCCCCCCCTGAGTTTGCGGAGAAAATGCCCTTTTTTGCGGAAAAGTGCCCTTTTTGTAGGCTCTGCCCCCCTGCCCTTGGATGCTTCCGGCGCCCCTGTACGTATAGTCGTACGTATACCAAAGCTAAAGTTGACATACTAACTAGTACTAAGCGTTACAACTGACAAGATTACATACGGTAACAAATTTACAATTATATATTTTTTTCATATCATAATTATGGTAAGATCTATGGTGAAAATATTTTTATTTTTTTACAATTGTATACCTCTCTATGCTATACTGTTGACATGCGGATGTCACAGTCACATGTTGTCATTCAAAATGTCTATGTTTTATATGTAGCCATGTACGTACTCTCAATCTCACGCAGATAGGTGCCTATAATCGTGATTACCTAATATACTGACAAAGAATTATATATAATAGCTATATGGCCTGAAGTACATGTAATACTAATACTAATAGTATTTTCCCAGTCCATTACTGGTAGGATGCCACATGGAGTGCATTGGCCAATAAACTTGAACACTGTATATGCATATGCACCATTGGAATTGCGTCAATTTGTGAGGTAAATGTTACATAATGATCAATGTATATAGCTACTATTCGGCTACTATTAGTTAAACAGGTTCAGTACAATTTCAATTCAATTGTTTTTCGCTTCTACGGTACTCCATTTATTTTTAAAGATGTATTCAGGGTTCCAGACCAATTATTACGAATTAAACCTATTTAATCGTAGGCCTACTATTTAGAAATCCTAAATATTGTATAAAATAATATGTTTGGAACAAGAAGAGACACAAGACAAGACACTATTCTATATATTCGAAATTTAGTTTTCTCTGCATATAGTTTCATGCATAAATTATCTTGTTCAGTCTGCAATCACCCATGCAGTTTGCATTCCCCCTCTGGGGACCTTGCAACACAGTCCGTATTGTATTGCTAATTCTCCACAGTTTATCCCGTGCATTTATGGCCGGTATGCTCACAAATCGATCACACAGTCTAGACTCTTCCGCATCCATTGTTTACTTCACCTGTAATTAGCAAGGGCTTTCCCGACATAGCCGTTCTCAATTACTACGTCACAGCACGTCCTATATTTAACCGGGCAAAATAATGCCCGGTTAAATATAGACCAGACGCTAGCTCTATGCCTTCACTACGCTAAGGCGTAACGTTCCCAGCATGAAGTATACACCACATTAACCCTTTACTAAACGTGTGTCAACTTCCTCAACCTGGAAAAAAACTTGTTGTTCTCCTGTAGAAATATTCCATATATATTATGGGTTCAAATAATGGTAAACATGTGATTGATTATATGCATTTTGATGTGTGTATTTAAGTATGTATTTTTATGGAGTAGTAAGCGGCGTGGACTGAGCCAGCGACGGGACTAGGTTAAATATAGAATGTACTGTGACGTAATAATGGCGGATGGATTGTTCTGGTCTCTCATGACGGCGTGCATAGTGTAACGACGTAGCCTCATAGGGCCAGCGTCTAGTCCAGTCGATGATCAACTTAATTTTGTAAAAAATTCGAAATTGGCGTCTCCAGTTTTCGACTACGGAAGGCCAATTGAACAATAATCTGGTCTGACTTGCAAGCACATCACGAATTCAAATATTGTATATTTTAATATGGATATTGTGAGGCCCCCACCCCCTTTTCGTACGCCATATTCCATGCCCTGTTATGAGGTACGCCGTATTCCGGCTCCTCTGTTAGGAGGTATTCGGTATTCCGAAATTATATACATGTAAATGTATATACAAATAAATAGAAAACGAAATATATACAAAGCGTTTTCCGAGAAAGTAAACACTAGTAAATTATACTTCCGCTTTCATCTTCAGAAAGAAATGCTTGCGCATTTCAATGATGGTTCAATGTTGAAAGTAATTACCACTCACCTGCTGCGTGCGCGTTGTGTTAATTTGAACAGAGTTATGCAGTGTCACTGTGGTGCAACTTACCGCCCGAAAAATTAGCCGAGTTCAGGAGCTGAGTTCAGCAGTCGATAGGAAGAAAAATTCCACTTCCCTGTCTGGACTTGTTTTCACTCTGCATGAGGTGTAACTCTATAATTTATAAATCGCAACATGACCTGAAAAACGATAGAGTTCTATCCCTTGATACACGCGGAGTACTGCGCGTCATGCATACACCATATGAATGGAATAAGTAAAGGATTTATCGATCTGATCTAAATCTGCGAATGCATGCATCCTTGTATAGATATTAACGGGCACAATATACAGGGGTCCACAATGGGTCTAACATATGTGTAACCTTTTACGGGGAAGACAATGGCAAACCTCGGTGATTTCCATACGCAAATAACTATTTCTGCAAGAACGATAATCCGAGAATTTTGCGATTGTCGATTTTAAAGTCCCTCTTTATATGCTTTATATGCTTACACGTGAGACTGTGTCCATGATGAGTGTATGTATTTATTTCACACCCATTGACGTGAGGTACATGTATTCAACAGAATCCCAGCCATTGAATACATATAAGTGTATACCTCTAGTGGAATACAAGCCGGAACTATTCTTGTTGACGTTGTCGCCAAGAAAGATATGACGTACATTACGTCGATCATCCGCTTCCGGTGATCCCCCCATAATTATTGGTTATTTGTCAGACTTAAATCACATTAAAGGTAGCCATAGTAACAATGGAGGTGACATTAATTGATTGAACTTATCTGACTGAACGGTGTAGAATAAATACAGAACACAACTTGCATCATAATCTCGAATCTTTTATCGAACTCGTTGCGGACGGCGCAAAATATATCCTTGCGCCATCCGCAACTCATTCGATAAAAGATTCTCGATTAAGATGCGCGTTGTGTTCTGTCTATATCTCGACCGAGTACTGAGAGACAACACTCAGATCTAACACAATCAAAAATGGCTGATTCCTTCTTTATAGTAATCCGTGTGAAGGAATATAGTTAGTGGATTTAGCAAGACGTACGATATACCCATGACATTGTCAATCTAATAACAGGGGTAACTGGTCAAATATTAGTCACGTCACAAGGACACGAAGGTTAAGCAATCACGATCACACCGTGTAATCGATATGGGCCGGATCGGCGTTAAATCTGCTATGCGGCGGTTCCAGCTCTGCTTCCCGGCATTTAATCCAACCCAAAGTCTACATGGCGGATAGTATTCGAAAAGTAACTGAATAAGTATTATGTTTAAGAATAATTTAACTTTTTTATCAAGTAGAATGTTATTTAATGAAGATATGGAACTCGATACCAATTATGTGAAACAGTAGTTAGTTGGCGAAAAGTTGAACACAAAATGATATTCTTAAATAAAACGGCAAAATATATGCCAAAAACGCGGTCGGTATTCGCGTAAAAATAATTGTATGCCCGGATATTGGTACATAAGTGTGGTTATTGTGGTGAATCCGATACTCGTTCACCATGTCCAACACAAATCTGCCTATAAAACATATTATAAACCGTAGTTTTCCAATATATTTGTTCCTCGTTATTGGCAAAAATTGACAACGCCCAGATCGGGGTTTGACAACGCTGTGAATTGGAACGTTATTTTTATAATCTGTCCAATTTCGTGTCCAGGACAGGTAAGTGTATTTGTTTTTGCCTGTATATTCTAACCCCAATGCCCAATCTCATCACATACCTATCCAAATACTAGTAACCGAACCACATAATGCTGTAATTGATAAATTAATGTTCGCATGTTTAATATAATTATTTTTATTCCATGTGTATCAAGGATAATTTCCCCGTACTCTACAACAATGTTCTCACAGTACGCTGTACACAACCTTGTATAGCCATATAATAATGGAACATTCCAATTAATGTGGTGTCGCTAACATGTTGCTAAACACGATTCTTATAATTGAGGCCCGCAAATGAAGAGAATTTCTATTAAAATAAAATTCCTACTGCATCATGACTGCTTTTGCCGATCGTTCTACCGTACACACCCAGTTAATAATGGGTCAATCCATTTAATATCGCATAGTTAAAATACAATTTGACTTGTGATCTGAATGAAAGTCTTCCGAATGAGGCCCGGTATAGGGTTTTAATCTTCTCTTCGCTGTAACAATATTGTACTTCGTGATTTTGGAAAGGGATGTGGGTTTTGGGAGGTGATGCTGTCTGCAAATGGCGAGGGCCCATCCTGTCCATTATGTCAATACACTAAGATGTAACACTATGATGGCAATGAGCAATTAATGCCAATTATATATATGTAAACATGACTTATGCATGTACAAATTAAAATGTCATAGTCATTGATGTAGTATTACATAATTATGTCGGATATACCGATTTCATTTATAGGAATTTTGGAATCGGTGTTTACGTGGTCACAGGGGGAGAACTGCGGCGTGAGGATCGGTTGCATTCCGATAAAGAGACGGTGGAATTCCGATAAACGAAACGGTGGCTATTCGATCTGAGACGGTTCGTTTTCGGCGACAAACGAGATTTTCTTCGTGTTCAGTCATTAAAATGGAATTTCGGTGACCCCTCAGGTTTCATATCATCATATCGTTATTTAAGTTACTAATATCCATCAAAATCTAGACGCTACGGTGACTAAAATCAAGAGAATAGCTATTTAAAAGTCACGCGACGGTTCGTTTTCCGATAAAAGACACGCGACTGTTCGTTTTTTTTATCGGAAAACGAACCGTCGCCTGACTTTTAAATGGCGATGCTATTGGGTTTACTCACCGTAGCGTCTAGATATTGATGGATATTAGTAACTACAATAACGATATCATGATATGAAACCTGATTAGTCACGGTAATTCCGTTTGAATGCCCAAACACGAAGAAAATCTCGTTTGTCGCCGAAAGCGAACCGTCTCGTTTATCGGATTTCCACCGTCTCTTTATCGGAATGCAACGATCCTCACGTCGCTGTCCCCCCCCCTCCCCCCCCCCCCCCCGTGGTGGTGGGGTTATTTCGAGTGGTCTTTATCAACATGTAGATGTTTAAACTGTATACACGTGTATTATTCAACATCATTAGAAGAACAATCGCTAACTTTAATTTTTGTTATTAATTTATATACAAAATATTAGATGAAAGATTTTCGGGGAACTTATTTTATGTTTTTGATGACATATGTATTGAAGTTTGTTGTACATTTTAATAAAACACATTTGATGAATGTTTTTTGTAACTTTTTGTATGTAATTTGCGGGCCTCAATTATAAGAATCATGTTTAGCAACATGTTAGCGACACCACATTAATTGGAATGTTCCATTGTTATATGGCCATACAAGGTTGTGTACAGCGTACTGGGAGAACATTGTTGTGGAGTATACGGGGAAATTATCCTTGATACGTGTATGGGATAAAAATAATTATTATATTAAACATGCGAACATTAATGTACAGCATTATGTGGTTCGGTTACTAGTATTTGAATAGGTATGTGATGAGGTTGGGCAATGGGGTTAGTATACACAGGCAAAACCAAATGCACTTATACCTGTCCTGAACACGAAATTGGACAGATTATAAAAATAACGTTTCAATTCACAGCGTTGTCAAACCCCGATATGGGCGTTGTCAATTTTTGCCAATAACGAAGAACAAGTATATTGGAAAACTACGGTTATAATATGTTTTATAGGCAGATTTGTGTTGGACATGGTGAACGAGTATCAGATTCACCACAATAACCACACTTATGTACCAATATCCGGGCATACAATTATTTTTACGCGAATACCGACCGCGTTTTTGGCATATATTTTGCCGTTTTATTTAAGAATATCATTTTGTGTTCAACTTTTCGCCAACTAACTACTGTTTCACATAATTGGTATCGAGTTCCATATCTTCATTAAATACCATTCTACTTGATAAAAAAGTAAAATTATTATTAAACATAATACTTATTCAGTTACTTTTCGAATACTATCCGCCATGTAGACTTTGGTTGGATTAAATGCCGGGAAGCAGAGCTAGAACCGCCGCATAGCAGATTTAACGCCGATCCGGCCCATATCGATTACACGGTGTGACGATTGGCTGTGAATAATTGCGAACACCACTGGGGAAATGACCCTCTCTCTCTGTTTTGGCGGGAAAATATATAATGTGTGAAAACTTACTAAACATAACATTGGTATTTGTATTTTCGCGATTCGACATACATGTATGCGTTTCCGTATTTTTGGAGAGAATCAGCTCAAGCAGTGAGTGGAACTCGCTCGGTTAAACTCTGGCTAGAGATGTTCCCCTTTTTACCTGTTTTAACGCACCAACCAAACTGAGTTTTAGCAGCATCATATTGATACTTCCGGGAATGATTAAGATGTTCCATCTTCGGTGATAAATATTGTATTTAATGTATTTTTCAAGGTATTCCGCATTGCATAAGAGAGTTATTAACCGTTATGACCGACATCGACCGCCGTAGTAAGTTTTCACACATAATCACCATCGTCGTGCCGACAAAAGGCAACACTTTGTCAGAACACAAGCGACAATTTTGATTTGGTTGAGGGTGACCGGAGAATAGGGTAGCCTAATTTTGATGCGCAAATTAGCGCTTCTAGTTTATTATCGAAAAACAGCCGCTTTGAGTATTATAGCTGAATACAGCTAGGTTAGCTGAATACAGCTATTGTAGCTGTATTCTCACATTTGCCAGACCTGGTAACACTATTACACTAACAGATCAGGGCGAACAACACAAGTTACACATCTGGCTAAACTAAATCGATTTGTGATAATGAATAGTATCAATAAATAAATATTCTGTGTGTTTCATTAATTTTAAAAGAAATCGGAATAATTTTTTTTCGATGTATATTGGTTGAAAACTTGAAAGATAATTATAGTGACTCTTTTTATATGTTTTGGGAAGTTATCCCAGATAATGCCAATGTATGTAGCTGCTCGGGTAATTCACCCTGCATGACATTATGTGGGGAGGGTTAATTACATGCTATTACAGGTACTCAATTTGATCAGATGCTCCTAAATTAATATTTCTTTGGTTTGGGTGTAAAAATCATCGATTTGATTCGTGTCGAGGAACATACCCGGCCATCAAAGCTCACAGTGATCAGATATAAATTTTTGAAGTTTGTACTGAGTTGACTTTACCAGTAGTTAGGGGGCCCGCATATGTTCTATTTACACTTTTGCGTACAAAAGGTTTGACCCCCTAAAGTTGGTACCAATAATGGAACATTCTGAAAAACCGATTTCTTAAGTTGCGCATTCCTTAAGTTACGCTGCTGAACCCCAAAAAGTGCCGAAAATCACTTCTATTTACACTTCCGCGTACATCGATGAATTTTGGTTTGATGATACTCCTAAGTGTACTCATTAAGAAAACACAACTTAAGAAAGGGATTTTCCTGGGGTTTTCAGATAAGAAAGGGGGTCCCATGCTGAACCCCAAAACGTGATTTTTCACTTTTTTTTACACTTTCGCGTACATCCATAATTTTTGGTCTCAAAGTACTTTGATATATACTAATTATAAAAACACAACTTAAGAAGCAACTTTTCCTGGGGTTTTAAGATAAGAAAGGGGTCATCGGGTCACCCCTCAAAACGTAAAAAATCACTTATATTTACTTGATTGCATTTGTCCAACGTGTGTGTATTTGCGTACATCCCTTGTACGTTGCACGATTACAACCAATACATCCCTAAATCGATACGATCAACTTAAGAAATATATATTCATGTCGTTTTCTGATAAGAACGAGACTTGTTACCCCCCCCCCCCCCCCACAACCCGATCCATTTTCTAGAACTATAAGTGAGCCAGTTTTATGAAAATTATAGCGGGAAAATCTAGTAAAATGTACACAAATGTATGTATTTTCGTGAAGCTAAGACATAATGACACTTTTTTGGGCCAAAATTGAAACTCACCATCCAAGATGGCCGCCAAAATGGCTGCCGGAAGTTGAAAATATGACATTTTTTCACAAATATCTTCTAGATCAATTGATGCTGTTTGGAACTGGTTGAGTAATGCAACTTTATTTTGTGATTTTCATATTAACTGATCATTGGAGCAATTAAATATGCAATTATTGGGGTCCTAACCCCTTCCGATCCCTCAAAAATTTGATTGTACAGAATGCGGTATAAAATGTTACAAAAAAAATCACAATTGGGATTCTAGTCATATTTCAACAAGAAATGAACAGAACTTTGTAATGTGAGTGAGGCATATCATTACCTATGCATATTCCAAATCACTGGAACCAAAATTCTTACTTTGGCTCAAAATGGCTGCCAATATGGGCGCCAAAATATGGAAAATGGTAAATATTACACCAGCGTGTCCTCCAATCGCTTACAAGTTGTGTTGATGTATCAAATTGGCCATTCTGCATTCTATACATTGAATGCTAACATGTCTGATGCACCATGGTTAATTGTTCTATTTTCACCACTGACATCGTCAAAAATATTGGACTTTTCTCTAAAAAAAACTTGACATAAATATTGGCAAAAATTCAGTTTTCAGGTTTGAACCATTTTTTCAGGTAAAATATAACTATCTTTGGATTGAAAGGTGTTTATTGTTTTGGTCTATCTTAAATGTGTCACACTACGGTGTTTATAGACCAAATTTCTCAAAGCTCAAGATGGCTTCCAAAATGGCAACCAAATTTGTAAAATGCTAATTTTTTACATATATCCCGAACATTCTCTGCATTATCCGAAAAGATAGCAAATTGTGACTCACTTGGTTATTATACGTGTTAGTTAATTAACTGACAACTACATGTTCTATTCCCAGTTGTCCCAGTTCCGTATGGGGCATGACAAATTTATTTTAAAGTATGTAATTTGCCGAGAACCTCTTTTGTGATTTTGGCCATATTTATTGAAAGGAAATGGGCAGAACTTTGAGACAGAACTGAGATGGACCATAATCTTTGGCTATTCTGATCCATTATAATAAAAAATGTCTACATGATACAGTGTGGATGCCAAGATCGTAGCCAGGGAGTTACTCTGTGATCATATGTGAGGTGAATAGGTATACGTGGAGTTACTGTATGTCATGACTGATGTGAGTAGGTATACAATGGGTGACTATATGGTTATAAGTGGGTTGTCCATGGTAAGATGCATCTATGTATACAGGGAGAGGTCATGGTCAGGTGTGAGGTGAATCGGTATGCATGGAGTGACTGTATGGTGTATGATTGTGTATATCCAGTACGGGTGCATCCGGTGTGCCTGTATGGTCATTGGTGTGGTGTATGGATATATCTACATGGTCATCTATGTGTTGATTATGTATATATGGAGTGACTGTAAGGTAATGGGTGGGATGTACATGTGTTGTCTGTATGATCATGGATGGGGTGTGTGGATAAATAGGTAGTGATTTTATGGTTACGGGTAATGTGTATAGGTATACATGGAATGACTGTACGGTCATGATTGAATATGAATACCTGGAGTAAGCTGGTGGACATTATCGAGCGTGTGGGTACATAGGGAGTGTCCTTGTGGTAACGGGTGAGATGTATATTTATATATATCGTGGATGTATTATCATTGGTGGGTATATAGGTCTTAGCTGTATCATAGATGGCGTGTGTGATTATACAGTGAATTGCTGAATAGGTGTGAGGTGTGAGGTGTATATGCAAGTATGGATTGTTTGAGTGGTCGTATGTGCGGTTTTTTTGTATATCTGGAAGGGCTGAATGGCCATTAGTGAGCGTTACATGTATACCTGGAGTGAATCTATGGTCTATGATGGGCTGCATACGTATATCAAGTGGTTATAATTATGACTATGTGTGTCGAATAGGTATACATGTAGTGACTGTATGGTTAATGGTGAGATGAGTACATGTAGGTATACAAGTAGTGACTGTATGATCATAAATGTAATGAACATCTATACAGGGGGTGACAGGTGTATGCGTATACATGTACCTGGTGTTCCTGTTTGGTGACTCGTGTCGGTATCGTCATGTGTAGGTTATACCAGTACACACACGTGTTGCTTGTATTGTCATGGGCGAGGGATATGTGTATATAGCGAGTGGCTATATGGCCATGGGTGAGGTACATATGCATACATGGAGTGACTATACTGACATGGCTGGGCGTATTAGTATATCTTGAGTGGCTATTCGGCTATGGTGTGACAAATAGGAATACAGGGATTGACATGGCCACTGTTGGGGTGAATATGAATACAAGGATTGACCATGATCGTGTATGAATGTTTTGAATAGGTACACACGGGATGAATATATGGCCATAGGTCAGGTGAATGGGTATACCAGGTAACATGGGTGAGGGTGTGTGTATGAAGCGAGTGGCTATATGGCCATTGGCGATGTGCATATGTATACCGGAATGACTTTATGGTCATTGTTGTGGTGTTGATGTATATATTGATTGTCCATTTGACCATGCGTTTGGAGAATAGGTATACATGGGATGACCTTATGGCAAATGGTGAGATGAATGGGTATACATGGAGTGACTATATGGTTATGGGTCATGTTTAGGAGTATACCCGGTGTGCCTGCATTGTGACGCGTGGCTGTATGGTCATCCGTGTTCATGGGTCAGGTGTACATGTATACAGTGGGTAACTATATTGTTATGTCTGTGGTGTTTATGTATATATGTAATGACTGTGTGTTAATGGGTGGCTATCGCTTTCCACGATATGACATGACCTCTCTATTGAGTAACATATCCTTGAGTTATTGTGGAAAGCGATAGCCACTCAATGTACACATGTACAACCCACCCATTACCCCCGTCACTCCATATGTACATAAACACCACACAAATGACAACATAGTCACCCACTTTATACACGTACATGTACTAGTACACCTGATCATACAGCCATACTTGGTTATACCCGTACATACCACAAATGACGATACAGCCACGAGTCACCATGCATGAACACCTACACCCGACCATATAGTCACTCTATGTATACACATTCACTACATTCACGATCATACATCACTCAATGTATACATATTCACCTCACATGGACCATACAGCCACTACATGTTTACCTATTCGCCATACCCATGACCATGGAGTAAATCCAGGTTTACATATGCACATCACCAATGAGCCCTTCCAGATATACCAATATCCGCACATACGACCACTCATAAGTTCCATACTTGCCATACTCATACACGCCATCCATGATACAAATCTACTCCCCATACACCACCAATGATAACACATCCACAACATATATAAATATACGCCCCACCGTTACCAACAGGGCACTCCCTATATACCCACACACCATTCATGACCATACAATAACTCCCTGTATACCTATTATCCTCATCTATGGTCATAACTCCCTGACTACCATCTTGGCTTCCACCCTGTATCCAGTTGATTAATTTTTATCATAATGGGCCAGAATACCCACATATCATGGTTCATCTCAGTTCAGTCTCAAAGTTCTTCCCATTTCCTTTCAATAATATGGTTCTCCGCAAAATTCGATACTGCAACTTTAAAATGAATTTGTCATGCCCCATACGGAACTGGGACAAACATAATAGAACGTAGTTGTCAGTTAATTACATTGCAACTAACACGTACAATAACCAAGTGAGTCACAATTTGCCACTTTTTTCGGATAACGCATAGAATAATGTTCGGGATATGTTAACTTTTAACTTTTTACAAATTTGGTTGCCATTTTGGAAGCCATCTTGAGAAATTTAGTCTATAAACACCGTAGTGTGACATATTTAAGATAGACCAAAACAATAAACACCTTTCAATCCAAAGATAGTTACATTTTACTTGAACAAATGGTCGAACCCCGAAAAGTGAATTCTTGCCGATATTTATGTCCAATATTTCTGGTAAATGTCAGTGGTGACAATAGTAAAAATGATCCATGGTGAATCAGACATGTTAGTATGCAATGTATAGAAAACAGATTAGCCAATTGTGTACATCAACCACAACTTGTAAGCGATTGCAGGACACCCTGGGCAATATTTACCATTTTCCATATTTTAGCGGCCATTTTCGCAGCCATTTTGAGCAAAGGTAACATTTATGGTTCCAGAGATTTGGAATATTCATAGGTAATGATATGCCTCCCTTACATTACAATGTTCTTTTCATTTCTTGTTGAAATATGACTAGAATCCCAATTGTGATTTTTTTGTAAAATTTTGTACTGCGTTCTGTAAAATCGAATTTTTGAGAGATCGGAAGGGGTTAGGACCCCAATAATTGAATATTTAATTGCTCCAATAATCAGTTAATATAAAAAACACAAAATAAAGTTGCATTACTCAACCAGTTCCAAACAGCATGAATTGATCTAGAAGATATTTGTGAAAAAATGTCATATTTTCAACTTCCGGCAGCCATTTTGGAGGCCATCTTGGATGGTGAGTTTCAATTTTGGCCCAAAAAAGTGTCATTATGTCTTAGCTTCACGAAAATATATACATTTGTATACATTTTACTACATTTTCCCGCTATAATTTTCATAAAACTGGCTCACTTATAGTTCTAGAAAATGGATCGGGTTGTGGGGGGGGGGGGGGGGGGGGGGGAAGGGTAACAAGTCTCGTTCTTATCAGAAAACGACATGAATATATATTTCTGAAGTTGATCGTATCGATTTAGGGATGTATTGGTTGTAATAGTGCAACGTTCCAGGGGTGTACGCACATATACACACGTTGGACGAATGCAATCATGTAAATAAAAGTTATTTTTTACGTTTTGAGGGGTGACCCGATGACCCCCTTCGTATATTAAAACCCCAGGAAAAGTTGCTTCTTAAGTTGTGTTTTTATAATTAGTATATATCAAAGTACTTTGAGACCAAAAATTATGGATGTACGCGAAAGTGTAAAAAAAAAAGTGAAAAATCACGTTTTGGGGTTCAGCATGGGACCCCCTTTCTTATCTGAAAACCCCAGGAAAATCCCTTTCTTAAGTTGTGTTTTCTTAATGAGTACACTTAGGAGTATCATCAAACCAAAATTCATCGATGTACGCGGAAGTGTAAATAGAAGTGATTTTTGGCACTTTTTGGGGTTCAGCAGCCCCTAAACCCCAGGAATGCGCAACTTAAGAAATCGGTTTTTCAGAATGTTTCATTATTGGTACCAACTTTAGGGGGTCAAACCTTTTGTACGCAAAAGTGTAAATAGAACATATGCGGGCTCCCCAACTACATCTTATCTTGTCGCGACTTACGTTTCATATATGTTCGTATATCGTGTTGCATCCTTACACTAATATTACACTTTAGACATATATGTAGTGTTTTTTTCCCCAATTAACAGACTATCACATTAAGGGATTGACTAATTTTATGATCGTTTTATCACTATACTCGTCTCAAATATTAACCTCAGACATCAATGCGCATACCCAGATATTGTCATTCATGCTTGCCTATGTTATCATTATGGATTTATAATGATTAATATGAAATTACTCTTGATGTTAAGACATCTGCAAATGCGGGAGAAATCGATTCTCTTTCGTATTTTGGAGATTTTATCTATGACAATCTAGGAGTATCAGGACAATCCGTGATATTTAACAGGTCTATTCATCATGTTAATTGACCTGTGTAAAAGTAATTAATGCAAAGTTGGCCCCATATATACCATAAACATTGTTTAAAATCATTCTTTATTTATTTTATCATATGAAATATAAACGACAACATACTACTGATAACAATGACAAAATAACATGATAGTGCATTGATATATAATAATAACATGATGGGCTCAATAGGAATGATTAACAGCCCCATGCCTCTAATTGTACCAAGGGCTGTTAATCATTCCTGTAGGGCTGTTAATAAACCATTGTGCTCGACAAAATCATGTTGTTACTATTATTACCACTCGTCCTCGTGTCATTACTTGATCGGTGATTTAACCGCAAGTGGGCGTTAATGAAAACAAAGCTTCATTATCGCCAACTTCTGCTAAAGTTGTCTCAAAATTATGGAATCTTATCATGCAGATAAAATATGATAATCTACTAGAGAACGCCCTCTAAAGGCTTAATCGCAATAAAGAATGTTGTAAATATTGTTATTGTCCTTAAATTCCCCATACATCATGTGCCTATATATTATGATAGACTAGTACTATTAGTACTAATATTACTCGTATTAGTTAATACCACAATACTGTCAATATTCTATCATGTTTAGTTACAAGATCATAATGTTAATTGTTATTACTATTCGATGTGTACTGTACATGTACATCAGTCATCAATTAAAAAACTGATATTTTTTAATGTGTTGAATTTAGTTTAAACTTAAAAATTTAACATAAGCAGAGCCTGGTTGAATATCTACCATATGGTGGGTCGTTCCCACTCTCAAGCCATGATGTCATTGAGACATTCAATGTTATTTTGCACGTGAAGAGGTAGACTGCTTGAGACCTCGTGGTAGATATTCTCACTCCAGGCATTCAACTTTTTGGATCTAAACTTTGACCATTTAGCCAAACACATTATTTTCATATCAGTGATGATTGATGACACATCATTTCCTTCTGTAGTGTATGAGGACCGGATAGAGTAGCTTAACTTAAAGACTCTAAAAAGCCCGACGAAGATCGTTTGTGATTATATAAATATAAAAGTATTTTACATTCAGTGAAATGTGTTAGCTACTCCAAGAAATAAGCTACGTAAAATTTAAAGGGCATATGTCAACATAACTGGGACCCACTTATGATTCTAACACTATAAATATTTTATCAAATGTTAATAATAATTTAATCATTAAAATGTCCATGGTACAACCTTCCGACGTTAATTATAGTAAGTGTTGGCAGTGGGTATTGCTGTTAAAATAGTCACATCCGTTAAAACCGCCATAAACGGAAATAATATTAATTTATAGACAAATTCTGTTATTATTCCAATCATTAATATCGCATGAATTACATGTTATTGTCATGTTACTGTGATGTTAGTACTAGTACTGTGTGCTATGTAAACAAACGACATGTTATGTAAACAAACATTATGGAAATTTTATGCAATAAGCAACACCGAGAAAAACCTCCACTAAATGAACTTTGGTTAGAAATGCCACCAAGTTGTTTACAACATAAAGGTTTTTATGTTTACCCATACCATAGTATGGTAAACATAGTGTCGTTGTCCGGATTGACCACTCGTCGTTAGTCCGTCCTTCTGTCTGTATGTCTGTCTGTAGACACTTTACGCATGGTGCGATAACTGAAATATTTTCTATCTGATCGGAACCAAATTTTGTATATGAATTTCTCAGCACCAAATACAGATCGAGTTCGAATATGGGTTTGATCCGAGTTTTTTTTATGGAGTTATGGCCCTTTTTCAACTTAGAATTCATGTATGCTGCCATAACTCAAAAAAATATTATCTGACTGTAACCAAATTTGGTATGTGAGTTGCTCAGTCCAAAATACATATCGAGTTCGAATATGGGTTTGATCCGATATTTTTTTATGGAGTTATGGCCCTTTGACATAGAATTCATGAATGCTTCGTTAAATCAACAATAGTTCAACTGATAGGAACCAAATTTGGTATGTGAGTTTCTCAACTCAAAATACAGATCGAGTTCGAATATGGGTTAGATATGATTTGTTATACCAGAGTTATGGCCCTTTTTCAACTAAGAATTGAACAGATTTGAGTTTTTGATAACCCAGGTAGATTACAATTAACTACCAGTAATGCAAGCTTAACTGCATAGATAGTGTTCTGAGAGACTGCAGAACTGGTGTCTTATTGAAATATTAGTTAATTTTAGCCACTGTATATAGGACATAGCTCTATGATAGTGGTGAAGCTGTACCCATTCATGATTCAATGGACTGTCCCATTCAGTTCTAACGTTTTAATTGGAATACTCTATTATTCATTTGTAGGGATGTTCTCATTTTAAATTTCAATTAATCATTCTTCTGTTATCTCCAGGTTTCTCCTCATTCACTTGCATGGATTTCTGTAGTTAAAGATTAACACATCTCAACATTCCTGATACTTTCATCTGATACCATGTCTCATTTTATATTGGTTAATTTTGACACACTCTTTGCCCCTATTGATTGATTAATTTATTTGGATTTTTATGTGTACCTATACCATAGTATGGTACACATATTGTGATGTCCGGATTGACCACTTGTTTTCATTTAGATATTGATGAGTATGATACAAGTTGATTAAAAAGGTTCCCAATGTGTCCCTTTTTTTTAACCCTTTATCCAACAAACCGGCCAAAACCGGTCAAATAAAGATTCAACAGCCTAAAATATCTTCGGTCTGTCTCAATAGAACCATACAAATATGGATATCATTGGAACCGGCTCCTTCACCACATTGTGATAGTTACAGTTATGCCCTGTGCCAATGCATTCTCTTATATATGCGAGTCGACCATAGGTCGCCTCGCATATATAAGAGAATGCATTGGCCTAAAAAAATCTTTTTTTAACACTTTTTACCATTTTTTCTTACATTCTTTAACAATTTTATAATTTTTAATGTGTTAAGCCAATGCATTCTCTTATATATGCGAGGCGACATATGGTCGACTCGCATATATAAGAAAATGCATTGGCACAGGGCCCTTCTGTTGGATAAAGGGGTAAATAATTAAAAATAATTATTTTTTTAAGTTTGAAAATTTGAAAAACTAACACCATTATAACTCTGCCAATGGGTACCCCGAATCACCACACCAAATTTGTTTAAATCGGTCCAAAATCTTGTGTTATGTACTGGTAAATCTGTTTGGAGCAACATTAAATCCAATTCACCATAGTATGGTACACATATTGTGATGTCCGGATAAAAACTAACACCATTATAACTCTGCCAAGGGTACCCCGAATCACCACAACAAATTTGTTTAAATCGGTCCAAAATCTTGTTATGTACCTGTAAATCTGTTTGGATTAACATTAAATCCAATTCACCAATTTTATTCCACACCCATTGACGTGAGTCACATGTATTCAACGGAATCCCAGCCATTGAATACATATTAGTGTATACCTCTAGTGGAATACAAGTGGAACTATTCTCGTTGACGTTGTCGCCAAGAAAGATGGCGTACATTACGTCGATCATCCGCTTCCGGTGATTCCCCCCATAATTACTGGTTATTTGTCAGAATTAAATCACAATAAAGGTAGCTATACTAACAATGAAGGTGACATTCATGGATTGAACTTATCTGACTGAACGGTGTAGAATAAATACAGAACACAACTTGCATCATAATCTCGAATCTTTTATCGAACTCGTTGCGGACGGCGCAAAGTTATATTTCGCTCGAGCTACGCTCTCGTGAAATATATCCTTGCGCCATCCGCAACTCATGCGATAAAAGATTCTCGATTAAGATGCGCGTTGTGTTCTGTCTATTTATGCCATGCCTTTGGACTACTTAGCTATTGATAAGGCTATATCATTTTCTGATGTCTCTTATGCCAATGTGCAAATAATCTGATAAAGAAGGCTATGGTATCTAATTTAAAATAAAGATTCAACAATAAACATCACATGATATTAGCAGTAGACTTGGACTCTCTTAACCCAAGTATTCCATGTTCAGGTCACACCTTTCACATTTAACCCAAGGCTGTGGTGGTTTAGCATTACATATATTGTACCAGTGCATTCTCTTATATAAATGCCGGTGACCCATACATTCCAATATTTGTGTTATGTACATTTGTCTATAATAGTACATACAGTATACTCATATAATTCAACACCAAAACTCTCATTTATGATTCCGATCATAGTAAATTTTTATCGCCAAGGGATGGGTTAACATCTGCCGATCGTGATCGGCCTGTCGTTATCATTTGCTAATCCTCGCCTCTCAAGATTTCGGTGTTGAATGGATCATCGTGACTCACTCATCCACCTTACCTATATCTATGCTGTTGAATTCGAGTTTGGTACTTGTATAATAATAATATATAGAATATTAATGATTTCTAAGCTGACAGGTTTGGATGGGTGTATATGGTACAACTGGCATACACATATATTTTAGGCCCCACTGTCGATATAAGTCAACATAAGGGGTATCTGTATTCTGAAATTCCGATATATTTATTAGCGAGTCCTCCAGAGGACACCTGTGGTTTACATATCCGAACAATTTAAATTGGGTATATCTCAACTTGTGTATCCATGATCAACTCAAATATGCATCTATCTAAGTTATCTTGTGCCAGTATACATTTACCGTAGGGCCCTTTGTCTCGTTGGGGTCGTCCGGAGGACCCGCTTCTAGCATATGGGCAAAATTTCAATAGATTATATTTCGACTTTTGGAGCCAGGATCAACCCATGGATGTATCTTTCTAAGTGTTATGACTCCCATGTACATATATTGTATGGCCCACTGTCGCAGAGTTGTCGATATAATGCACCAAACCGGTATAAGAAATCCATGTATGCTGCTTCTAGCATATGGGCACAATTTCAATAGGCTCTATTTCGACTTTTGGAGCCATTGTCAACTCACGTATGCATCTTTCTAAGTGTTCTGGTCCCGTTTACATCTATACTGTAGGGCCATTTGTCGCATATTTGCCGATATAACGCTACAGATCGGGTATAAGAAATTCCCGTGTGTTTAACAGCGGGTCCTCCGGAGGACCCGCTTCTAGCATATGGGCACAATTTCAATAGGCTACATTTCGTCTTTTGGAGACAGGATCAACCCAAGAATGCATCTTTCTAAGTGTTATGACTCTCATGTACATATATTGTATGGCCCACTGTCGCAGAGTTGTCGATATAAGGCACCAAACCGTTATAAGAAATCCCTGTGTGTTTAACCGCATATGGGCACAATTTCAATAGTCTATATTTCGACTTTTCGAGCCAGGATCAACTCAAGAATGCATCTTTCTAAGTGTTATGAATCCCATGTACATATATTGTATGGCTCACTGTCGCAGAGTTGTCGATATAACGCTACAGATCGGGTATAACAAATCCCCGTGTGTTTAAAAGCGGGTCCTCCGGAGGACCCGCTTCTAGCATATGGGCAAAATTTCAATAGGCTGTATTTCGACTTTTGGAGCCATTGTCAACCTAAGTATGCATCTTTCTAAGTGTTCTGGTCCCGTATACATCTAATGTAGGGCCCTTTGTCGCATATTTGCCTATATAACGCTACAGATCGGGTATAATAAATCCCCGTATGTTTAACAGCGGGTCCTCCGGAGGACCCGCTTCTAGCATATGGGCAAACATTTCAATACTCTATATTTCGACTTTTGGAGCTATTGTCAACCTAAGTATGCATCTTTCTAAGTGTTCTGGTCCCGTATACATCTACTGTAGGGCCCTTTGACGCATATTTGCCGATATAATGCTACAGATCGGGTATAAGAAATCCCCGTATGTTAGCAGCGGGTCCTCCGGAGGACCCGCTTCTAGCATATGGGCAAACATTTCAATCTCATATATATTTTGAAGACCTCTGTTTGTCTATATGTTTGTCTGTCTGTCTGTCATTTATACAAATCTACGATTCTCGACCGATCGGGACGAAACTTGGTACGTGTATGTAGTTTGACCAGGCGGTCGTCGTTGTCGTATTGGCGAGCCCGTGCGGCGCCCGCTTCGCGCATGCGCAGACGAGATATCGGAAACGGGTGGAGCTATCGACTTGAAATTTGCTATGTGAATGTATCTTGTGTATACATTGTGTATGGTAGTACAATTAACTTGAATTAAGATATAATACATGTAGTTGAATATCACTATGATAGTTGAATTCAAGAAGAGCCAGACTTGATAATGATTTACTCATATTAGCATCTACATGTACTAGTAACGGTACTCTCATGTGCAATAATAGTGTCAATAATATGATAGTGTCAACACTGTTATTATATTTGGAGAACATTTCCCATGATGATGTGACAGTGCTATTTTATATACCAAAACAGTATATGCCTTTATTAGATGCTACACATGTATACTAACTAAGTTATTATACCTAACTCACTAATATACATTTTATAGCTGCATTATCATTTCATTCCGCGTACTTGGTCCGTTTCATTCCATTTCGCGCTATTCCGTTCTTTAATTTCCCGTTCCCAGTTCGGTTCCTGATCCCTATTTTGCTATTTCCTATTTCTATGTTAGCGCCCAATCTAAAGATCTAACTGTCGGACACTAATGTGTCTTAGCCAATCACAGGTAAGCTTATTTGCCGCCTTTTGTCAGTTCATAATTAGCGTTCGTGCTGTCAACTTCGCTCCTGTTATTGCGTCAGTGATAGCGTAAATTTTTCAAATGCCTTGAAGAATTCAGTTATAAAGTATAAGATGAATACTACGTTATGACATCTTGACCTATGTTCCTACGATATGGTATGTGATATTCTGTTATATGTTTTTACCCATTATTATATCTTTATTTTAATACTATTGTCTTCGTTTTGTAAGTTTAGAATTAAATCACATTTGCAATATATATTTGCCCAATAGTTTAGGGATGTTGGAAATCGCACACTGCGTTCATAATCTACCTTTTATACTAGCATGTTGGTTTTATTTCTAACTGTTCGTCACAGTTAGTATTGTGTCAAATAGTTGTTTATATCGACAATAGGGAAGTTGGTTTATTGACACAATCACATTTCACATATTTATTAATATCCATACTGGATATTTATTCGGCAGCAACTATAACCTATGTATTTGTTCGCCAGGGTCCAGTAACTGCTGTTGGTTATTTCGTTAGTCAACTGGATCTCTCATCTTGATGTCTGATGTCTGATGTGATGTTGCTGTCAAGCTAGCCTATATATGTGTTGTGATGTCGTCTTCATGCTGTGATGCTTGTTGGATGTGTTCCGTTTGATAAATGAGGATGAATAAATATATAGAAGACTTTTAAGGTAGGCTTAGATCCTGCCAGATGTTTAGACTCAGAGCTTCATAAATGTTTTGTGATATAGCGACATGGTTCATTTAAGACCCACCCCTGTGCTCTACCACAATGGCGCCCATTCGTATAGCAATAGCTCTGATTATAGTGTGGAACTTTGAAATTTGTGAGAAAATTGGAACTTGGTGAAATTTCGTGTTTTCCGTCTGAAAAAATGACAATCAGGATTTCTGGAGATATTCAGCGTTGGAGTGGAAGAGACAATAAAAATTTAACAGTTTTATGCTTAAAAATGCATAAAAACACAAATTCTGTTGAAAATTTGATAAATTTTGTAAAATTTTCATGTTATTCAGTGAAATTTGTAAACACATTGTTTTGGTGTGGCTGTATTCCTTTAATATTATAATTATGTCTAAATTTTTGTATTATCAGCTCTGTTTAGTCGTTTTTAGCTTTTGGGCAAAGTCCAAACTTTAAATTCGATTTGTTATCTGCCAATATCGTGGTCCGGATTTTGGTAAATTGAAACCCGGTAAAGTTGTGTTTTCCGGAATTTGGTAGTCCGTGGTTTCGTTTTCGTTTCGTCAACTGGAGCACATTTTCTATTGATCAGAACAAAGTAAACAAATAAACACGTGTATAGTCTGTTTTCAAATCTTCTGATCAAGTAGCATTTAAAAGCTTATAATTAGCTTTTGTTTAGGTAACTCTAGGTGTAGTTAGGTATATAATATATCAGTCCAGCCACACATTATGTATTGTATGCTGTCAAAGTTTTGTTTACTAAAATATTGTCATAAAGTGACATCTGTTGATAAATGTATAAACAGCATAGGCCTTGTGTCAGCTTGTTAAATGCAAGGTAAATTTCATTGCAAATTACTGGAAATTTTCTTAAACCGAAATTGGTCGAGAATATTTCAAATTTCTTGACATTCGGTCATCACTTTTTTGTGACGGTGTGATAAATACTTTTTGTCTCCAACATTATGCAATGCAATTCTGACTTTGCATTAATAAGTTAGTAGTTTTCAGACCTGGTGTTGGACAAATTGTCCCAACTAGTTCTGGTAGTACAAGCAGGTGTTGTCATCTTGATTTGTTGATAGTCATGACATGGTAAGTTGGTGTCGGAGTCTGCAGTTGTCGGAGTCTCAGGTTAACGTTGAGTCAACCCCTCCCCCTCCCCTGCCACATCCTCTTTCCCACTAAATTTTTTTTTGTGAGCCAAGTACGCATCGCGCTTGCTTTCATCTCATTTCATCAGATAGGTATATGAGTTAAATTCTTCGCGACACTAATTAGGTGGAAGTTTACTTAACAAAACTAATTAGTAGCAGTTGTCGTCAAGAAAACTTGCAAATTTTCAGCCAGTCCACACTTAGCATGCAAGCGGAAGTGAAATTTGTATTCAAATTTTCAGACGACGTTGAATTTATAGTGCGACAATAGGTGGTTGTAAAAATCTTTATTGATTTTCAGTGACGGTGAATTGTGATTTGAGAATTTCGTAGTTGACGGTGGAGTATATAGCTCGAAAATAGTTGTTTTTTCAGAGCAAGTTCGGAAAATAATTTTTCGAATCAACTTTCAGTTGACGGTGAACTTTAATGTTCATATGTGTTGTTGTGTCAACACGTGATTGATTTTATCTCAGTTTTGTCGCCGGATGGCACAATTAACTTGAAATTAGGTGAATTGTTGGTGAGGTCGTGGAAAATTAATTTATTTTTCCATTGTTGAGTTGTAGTTTTTGATTGATCAGGTTAGATCTGACTTTGAAATTTTTTCAGTTGACGTCAGATAGCGAGCGGAAATAGGTGACTTGAATATTTAATCGCAGATTAATTTTGAATTTTGATGCGACTTGTAGGTATTCGCTTGGTAGTTAAATTGTAGGTGACTTACAGTTGTCTGAGTTACGGTGAACTTGATAAATATTTTTTTTCCGAAATTTTCTTACGTAGTTGGACTTGAGAATTTTTCTTGAATTAAATTTTTTCAGCCGAAATTTTTTTTTTTTCCCGCAGGTTTAATTACAAAATGAATTTTGTTTTTCAGTGATTTCTGAGTTTGTTTGCATAAAATACTTAGGTTTTTCTGTATAAATTTCAGCGCGTCGGTTTTTCAGATATTGAGTTTAGTTTATTTTCACTTGACGTTTTCAGCGTTCAACAAGGTTATTTACACTTATTGATTTTTTTTTCCCCCCGAATTCTCTTGTAGGTTTCGACTTGAATTATTTTTTATTCCAGTTAGTTAAAACGACACTTGTTTTTTTCTCTCAGAGATATTTCTTAGAATTTGTAGGTCGATCGTGGTTGAAATACTTTCAAATTTGTCCTAGCTATTTGCGAGTTAGTGAAAGATGGCGTCACAGATTTCAGAGGAAGTTATGTTGAAGATACAGGCTGAGATATTGGAATTGACAGTTCGGATAGAGGAGTTGAAGAGAAATAGTGAAAATAGTTATGATAATAATTACAGCAATGATGATTATTACAGAAATGACAATTATAACAGTGGTTATAACTCTTACTCCAGACGGCGTGCGCAGAGATATCGGAATAGGAATCACAGAAGGCAGTATACGGAGAGAAGCGATAATGTTCATTATTTTCAGAAGGAGGCAAATAATGTTTCAGATGTGAGAAATGATTATAGTAATCCCACACATGATAGATTACAAGGAGAGTATGTATCTGGTAGATACACCGGATGTTGGAAATGTGGTGATTTGACGCATAAAGCGTTTGGTTGTAGGAAAGGTGGATACTATTGCTACTATGATAGAGATAAATTTTTTCGTCCACAGGATAGATCCCGGAGATATATTAACAAATCACAATTTGTTAATGATTCCAGTAAGGAACATTGTATAAATAGAAATGCTACGGAGTCAGATATTGTTGTTTCAGGTTACAATACTAAGGCACTTGTTGATACAGGTTCGACTTGCTCCACAATTTGCGAGCAATTTTACAGCACTTTCTTGAAACATATTCCATTGCAGCCCTTGTCTGTTATTATGCCCCCGATCTCCGATGGAGATTTAGGGGTATATAGTGGAGCCCTCCGTCCGTCCGTCCGTCCTTCCGTCCGTCCTTCCATCCGTCGTACGAACGTTTCAACTCATAACTTTGGTTTCGCTAACTCAATTCAGTTGATCTTTGGTATGCTAATAGACCAGCCGGGGGGGGGACAAGATTTCCCCATAGCTGTGGTTTCGTCCCCCCATTTTTTCCAGAGTTACGCCCCTTTTTGGACTTAGAAAATTCAGGTTTTCTGCTACTTTTTTTGGCTTCCAGATGATAACTTGATTTTGGATTGTTTATTTGCAAAACTCGTTTTTTTGTGTATTACCAATATCGCAATACAGGTCAAGGTAAAATTTCGGTTCAATCGGATAATTTTTGTGAGAGTTATGACCCTTTTTCGACTTAAAAAATTCAGTTTTTTTTTTAGAAAATTCAGTTTTTGTGGCACCAGACCAAATTTGAAGCTAATATAGAACAACATGTGGCATTTTTATAGCGCTTAACCAGAAAGTTTCTCTGATTGTACAGTCGGGGGCGTTACCTCCGCCCAGCGGTGCACTTGTACTTAATATAGAGTGTGCTGATGGCAAGAAACTTCCTTATCTTGGATACATTCAGTGTCCTATTACAGTTCCTTCTTTAGGACAAGATTCAGGCAAAGAGTTCATTTTTCTTGTAGTGCCAAACAGTTCTTATAACATGTCAGTGCCAGTTTTGCTAGGAACTAATATCCTTTCAGAACTCATGCAGTTGTGCAAAGATACACATGGTAACAGGTTTTTACAGAATGCAAACTTGGCATCATCTTGGTTCATGGCTTTCAGATGCATGATTTCTAGGGAGAAAGAACTTGCTAAACACGACTTTGTTCTAGGTCATGTAAAGTCTGCTGAGAATACCCATGTTATTCTCCATCCTAATACTAAGAAAGTTGTTACTGGTTTTATTGATCATAAGATTCCTTACCAACCCACATGTGCTATTTTACAGCCTCTTCCAGATGATGAACGGTTCAAATTTTTAGAGATAGGTCAATATATTGTAAAATATGATTTCAAGAGCACTGATACTGTTGATGTTCACTTGTCAAATATTTATTCTAGGACTATTAGTATAGCACCTAACTCTGTTATTTGTCAGGTACAGCCAGTCTCTGTTGAGCAAGACATTGAAACCTCCCCAGGTTCAGAGACTATCTCTTCATTTCTTGATAAAATTACTATTGATGTTTCTTCTCTTGATGATGTAAATGATATATCTGTTGCATTGAATCTCATCAAAGAGTGTTCAGATGTTTTTTCACAGCATGGACTTGACTTAGGTTTTTACAGTGCAGTTAAGCATAGGATCGACATGTATGATTCTACACCTTTCAAGGATCGTCCGAGACGTTTACCTCCTAGCATGATTGATGAAGTGAGAAATCATCTTCACCAGTTGTTAGCTGCCGGCATTATACGCCGATCTCACAGCCCATATTCTTCTAATGTTGTTTTAGTTAGGAAGAAGGGTTCAAATGACCTTCGTATGTGTACAGATTTTAGAATTTTAAATAAACGCACTATTCCAGATAATTATGCACTCCCTAGGCCTGAAGACCTTTTTGATTACTTAGCAGGTGCCAAGTACTACTCAGTTCTCGACCTCAAATCTGGTTTTCATCAATTGGAAATTGCAGAGGACCACAAGGAGAGAACAGCTTTTACTGTTGGAGGTCTAGGATTCTATGAATATAATAGATTAGCATTTGGTTTGAACAATAGTCCTTCTAGCTTTCAGAGAATGATGGAAGACAGCCTCGATGGTCTTAACAGGAATATATGTAATATTTATGTTGATGACGTCATTGTATGGTCAAAATCTGTTCCGGAGATGTTGGAGCGACTTAGACTTGTTTTTGACAGGCTCAGAGAATGCGGTTTGAAACTGGCCCCAGCAAAGTGTAAATTTGTCATGCGCCGTGTCTCATATGTAGGCCATGTAGTTTCAGAGAAAGGTATCGAGACGGATCCTGCGAAAGTTGACAAAATTGGCAACTGGCCAGTTCCCAAGAACTCTGATCAATTGCGATCATTTCTTGGCTTTGCAGGGTACTACAGAAAATATTGTCCAAATTTTTCCAGGATTGCTAAGCCTTTGACAGATTTACTTCCCCCTACAAATACAAAGAAGCCAAAGAACAAGGTTAAATCCTCTTTTACAGGGAAATGGAAATGGGAGCAGGAGCAGCAGTCTGCATTTGATACTTTGAAAGATCGTCTTTCTAATCCCCCCATTTTAGGTTACCCCGATTACAGCAAGCCCTTTGAAGTCCATACTGATGCGTCCCGTCATGGTTTAGGTTGTGTCCTTTACCAAGAGATCGATGGCGTGAAGAGAGTTATTGCGTATGGCAGCCGAGGAACCACAGCAGCAGAAAAGAATTACCCGGCACATAAGTTAGAATTTTTAGCTTTAAAGTGGGCAGTTACAGAGAAGTTTTATGACTATCTATATGGTAATTATTTTGTAGTGTATACTGATAACAATCCTTTAACATATGTTTTAACTTCAGCCAAATTAGATGCTACTGGACAGAGATGGTTATCAGCCTTAGGTTCTTTTAAATTTGATATTGTTTACAGACCCGGTAAATCTAATACCGATGCAGATGCCTTATCTAGGTTGGATACACCTTCTCCAGATATGATTACAAATGATTCAGTTCAAGTTATTTGTAATTCACTACAGGTGCAGCAACCTTTTGTTGAAAGTTTATGTTGCAGCACTGATGTTTTAAATTCTGTTCAAGATGATATAGGTCATGATCTTGATGAAATGAATTATAAGGATTGGAGAAGATTGCAGGAAAGAGATGATGTATTGTCCGTATGGTTATCAGCCGTGAGAAGAAATAGTTGCCCAAAGAGAAAGTCCCTTCCCCCTTCTAAGCTTCATTCAGCATTTTTAAGACATTTTTCTAAGCTTAGGTTGCAGCGAGGAGTTCTGTATAGAGAGTCCACTTTTAATGGTAAAACCACCACTCAGCTTGTTTTACCACATTCACAGATTTCTTTTGTTCTAAAATCATTACATAATCATATAGGACATCCAGGTCGTGACAGAACAGTTTCACTTGTGAAAGAAAGATTTTATTTTCCAGGTATCGACAGTGCTGTCGATGATTGGATAAAGCATTGTCATAGATGTTTACGAGTTAAAACTAATCCGAATTTCAGAGCCCCTTTGGTATCCATTACTACTTCTCAACCTCTTGAACTTGTTTGTATTGATTTTCTTACTCTTGATTGTTCTAAAGGTGGTTACCAATATGTTCTTGTTATGACAGATCATTTTACTAAATATGCACAGGCTTATCCTACAAGGAACATGACTGCAAAGACTACTGCTGATGTATTGTTTAACAATTTCTTTATTCATTATGGTTATCCTCAACGTATCCATAGTGATCAAGGTGCTAATTTTGAATCTCAACTTATTTCTGAACTTTGTCAGCTTTGCAGCATCAAGAAGTCCCGAACTACTCCTTATCATCCGATGGGGAATGGTGTTACAGAGCGATTTAATCGCACACTTATCAGTATGTTAGGTACTCTTAATCCTGACCAGAAACATGACTGGAAATCACATATAGGTCCTCTTGTTCATGCTTACAATTGTACTAGGCATGAAACTACTGGTTTTGCTCCTTTTCAGTTGATGTTCGGAAGAGAACCACGGTTACCTCTTGGTGTTTTATTTGGTCTGAATAAACCTGATTCCGATCAAACTTCTTACTGTGATTATGTTTCAGATCTTAGACAAAGACTTTCTGATTCTTACAGATTAGCATCCAAATCTATGTCTGGTGCTCAGAGTTGTAATGCCAAATATTATAATCGAAAGCTTCGTGGTGCAACTATACATGTAGGTGACAGAGTCTTAGTAAAGACATTAGCTTTCGAAGGCAGACATAAATTGGCAGATAAATATGATTCTGAAGTATACACTGTTAAATCCCAACCCAATTCTGACATTCCTGTTTTTAATTTAGAAGATGACAATGGAAAGCAAAGAACTTTACATAGGAACCACTTGTTGCCTATTGGTTCTTTACCCTTTGACTTTCCAGATGATGACACAGCCCTTAAATCTCCTCTAGAACAGAGAGATGCTGATGCCCCAATTGTAGATCCTCTTATCCCACCTGTACGGCCACCAGAGCCTAAGGTGCGGAAACGTCGTAGTCCAGGTACTGGTAGTGATACTTCACATGATGAAGTTCGTGATAACCATATTAATGGTTCAGACCATATAGATGGTTCAGATGAAGAGTCGGTGATTTGTTTTGTTCCACAGGGCGTTGCAGGTATAAAATCTGCTCCTAATGCAGTGGACAGTTCAGCTCCATCTCGTCGGGGTGACGACTTTCCTGCGAGATTGGAAGCTGGTGGTATTTCTTCTTCCTGTGGTGACGACCGCACTCAAATAGATGAGTTCAGGGAAGTTAGAACTGATGTCGGTGATGACAGTAATATTGTTGATATATCAGCTACACAGGATTCGACAGGTCAGCTTGAACTTCGTTCCACAGGTGATAGCAATGATGAGGCTGATGATAATGATGATGAAGTTGTTGATATTACCCGTGTACCTTTAGCACCTATTGCAGAAGATACTGTTGTTGTTAATGGTAATGTTGATGGTGCGAAAGCGAATGTTTCAGGTGATGATGGTGCCTCGAGTAATAGTCAGAGTGGAGATAGAGAAAGTATTTCTCTTTCAGATTCCAGACCGCAGCCAGTACCTAGGAAATCTAGCAGAGCAAAGAAGCCTCCATCATGGATGGGTGACTATATATCTAATACCATCCAGCCCATTTCAGATGGAAAAGATGAGTATAAGAATCAGCTTTTGCGTAAGCTGATGCAAGATCAGATTTGCACCAAGGTTTCTCCAGATGTTTTTCAGTCTATTTTGAAAACTATCTTGGATGAATAAGATTTTCATTTTAAGTTCAGTTTACTTATATTCAGTGATTCCATATTACTGATATGTCAGCTTCAATGATGTGTGTATACATTGGACATAGGCATTGTCCTGTTGTGTTAATTGTTTTTAAAATTGATTCTTTTATAAATTATGTATTGATATTATGTATTGTTAGGTATCACTTATCATCTTCGTACGATCAGAGATATTTTCAGTTATTCCAGCTGACGATCCAGTGTAGAGCTACGACTCATATGAGGTACCAGTTATCAAGGAATTCTATTTTTTTTTGTTATATACTCTGTGAGGTGATAAAGTGTTCCTTTCTATATATGATTATGATTTTAACATATTTGTGTTTCATGATTGAAGTTCTCAGATAGGACAGGCTTGTTATTTTCACCAAAACATCCGCGAATCTCTCTGGATGGTTGGCGTCCACCAACAATTGTCCCAAGACAATAGTCTAAAAGAGAATAGAAACATATAACGATGTGATAGGATAATCATTTTTATACGCCCTTTTTGTAAAAAAAAACATATTGAAAATGTATGTTATTAGTATGTCTGTCTTTTGTTTGTCTTTTTTTGTTTCTGGATGATAACTTTAGTAAGTCTGAACTGAGTCTGAACTTACAGCCCTGGGAATTAGCCTAGGTATTAAGCAGAGACGACATCAGTTTGCCTAGGCAATAATATTGCCTAGGTAAAATAAGTTCATTTAATATGTTAATAACTTTTCATGCTGTCAATTAAAAGTAAAACCTCTTTACTAGTGTCCAAACTGACTACCTTTCACTATTCTTTACATACCGGTACATTGACAAACAACAAAATTATCCTCAACATCACACTGAACATCATAAAGATTTATACTATTTTATCAAATTGGTAGGACAAAACATGATCAATTTGATCAGACTAAGTTTTTGAATTTTTCATCATTCAAAAACTTGAATACCGGTAACACTTGGTTAGTTGCACAAGAAGTCCACAATATGTCTTGAATAAGTAGCTTTTCTCTGAAGAATAAGCCAGTGCTCCCTTACATTTTATTTTAGCTATTTAATATTGTTCTTGGGATATATTTATGGTTTTACCACTATGGGTGAATATCTGAAAAGTGTGCAATTTGAAGTTACGACCATTGGCCTTATAATTACAGAAGTGTGTGCAACAGGAAAAAACAAAAAATAATTTGTTCTATTAAAGTACCATAGTACTAGTACTTATAAACAGGTACATGTATGTGAGGCTCCCTATGGGGTATACTAGTATGACTGGCACAATATATTTAATGCTGCACCAGCACAGCACCAGTCATGAAAGTGTTAAAAATGCACCAAGTCAAATCTCAAATTTTAAATTGTGAAACACTATAATTAATTACATGGTTAAAAATATTTTAACAATTAGGCCAAAAAAAAAAAATGCTATGTTTCCGTACATCGACCGACCCTAAAAATAACCTGCCGACCCTAATCTTTTTATTGATATTTTGAGAAAAATTCAAAATTTTCTAAAAAAAAACAAACAAATGTGGGGTTTTTTTTTTCAATGTTTTTACCACTAATGCTCATAAATATTGATGAACATTAGTGTGCAAAACACATGGTTTCTAACATATGCCTGTGAAAAGTGACCATGAAGTGACAGTTGTCTCAAAAGCCCCAGGTGTGTGATGGGTTGTTGATTGATGGGCAGTAATTTTTCAATTTTAATTTCATGAGAGTGGATCTCATGCCTGCTTTACCTGTATGCCTTGCTTGGGACTTATGGAACATACTCATGGGTTCCAAATAAACATGCACGCACATTTATTATTTTCTTGGGAAATTTCCTCCCTGCACAGTGCTTATTTGAGTCTGCAAGTTTATTAATTTTGAGGCTATGAAAATTGAAATCAGCACAAACTCAAGATTTCTATATGATTCTGATACCAAATTGATGAGCTTATAACTTTATGCATGTACATATTCAAATATATGGCATACATGTGAACATTTAAATATTGAATAAAACACTACATGACACATTATCATACTATGTTGATTCCTATGCTTGATCTACATGTACTATACAAAAATTAACTATAGTTGATGTTTTGCTCAGAGTTTTCACTGTGCTATTATTAACGTTCAATGGAATTTTTCCCCTGCACTATTATTTGGGCCTGCACTTTTATTTGGAGCCCGAGAGTACCGGTAGGAGCACTATCAACAGACATGGTGTGTGTATCTGTATATATACATGTATAGAGGTTATCACCACATATGTTAGGGGTACAGCTACTGTTTCCAACAAGACAGTCAAAGACTGTGGGGTCGCCCACCAGACTGCAAAGACTGATAAGACTGGGACTTTGGAGACCATAACAGTTAGAACTTTTCATAATCACTTTAAAAAAGTAGATCTAAACAGGATATGTAGATAGAGAGGCTTCATGTACCAACTGTACGTTACTGATCACATCCCCCCTTCAGTTCATGTCCCTTCCCGACCAGGCTCCAGACTCCCAAGTCTTAGATTGGCAACTGTCATCTCAAACTTTCTCTATTGTTGGAAATTTCCAATCTCACAAGCACCTTTTTATAAAACTATTTAGACATGTTTGAAGCCCAATTATCCATGGACCCAAAAACAGCATATATGTATGTCAGATTAATCAGTCAAGTAGTTCCAATGTAGATGTTTTAATGAATTTTGTATTTTAATGATTTTATTAGACACAAAAGTGCCCATAGCCCCGTCATTTCTTAACAGGTTGCCTTATGTTAACAAATCTGAATCTCAGTCACTAAAGGATCCTCCATACTATATGTAAGCTAAATAGTCCAACCTCTCTTGAGAAGACATTTTAAGTATTACTATAGAGGCATACAGTTATGTCTCAGGTCCCACCCTATATCTGATGGTAGATGAGAAGAAGTCGTTTTTAAGAATTACCATGGATGGCAAGAGTTATGGCCCTGGCTTCACAACCATTTGAAAGAGTGACCTCATTTGAACAAATCTGAATATGAATCACCTAGGGAAAATCCACACCAAATATGAACCCATTCAGTCTTATGATCTAGAGAAGATGTTCACAGAATTGTTGACAGATTGATGGACGGACAGAAAGATGAACAGGTGACAGATGAGAAGTGATGACTATAGCTTCGTCTCAGGTGAGCTAAAAAATTACATTTCATTGAACAAATCTGTAAATCACCTCCCCAACACTGTGGGGACATCCCTGCAAGAATATGACATTATCTTATTATACCAGTAGCGTACAGCATAGATACAGGTAGTGTGGGTGGGGGTCTCTGTCCCTATTTGAACAACATGAATCCCCATCTCTGATATCTATTCATCTTATAATTATAAACATTCGCTTTTAAGAGTTGAAGTTAATTGATTTTCCAAAAAGGCCCCCATTGGAACAGATCTAAACATGCCACCCAAGGACCCTGCATACACAAATATAAGTAGTAATAGTTGTTAGAATTACTATGGAGGGAAAACGTTATGGTCCTGGCACCCCTCCTATTTGACCTGGTGAACTTATTTGAACAAATCTGAATGTGAGTCACATACAGGTAGGGAATTCATATAGATCTCGAGAAGAAAACAATTGTTGATGGATGGATGGACAGAACAATGGATGGAAGGACACTCCGACAGACCAACAGATTTAATCCAATATACCCCCACACTTTTTTGTCCATAATAAGGTATAATGAGGTCACATAGCTAAGTGGTTAAGAAAATAATATTGGAACAGCCAAGCGTGAATTTAGTGTGTCTGAGGTCCCAAAAGGGTGAATGTAGTGATGCTATTCTGTAAGGTAGGCTAGCATCACCAAATTCACCAAATTACTTAGTCCTCAACTGCTATGGGAGACCTAGGGACAGAGAGAAGTTCTCCAGCTGAAGTTGGTGACATTACTGACATATGACAGTATGCGCACCCATTTAACACCTCAATTATGCATTTTAAAATCTGAACAGAAGGGAAAAGAGCTGCTAAAAATGTCAATTTGAGACTCTAGATACTTCCCAGAAGATGAAGCCTAAGCAGAATGAGGTCCTCATAGGATGTATTTGGCGATGCTAGCCTCTGGGAACCTCATTCTACAAATGCCAGACACACTAAAAGCTCTGAGAAAATGAATTTAATCTGATATTAATGACCATTGTATTGTAAACAATGATGGTGCTACTGACAACTTCAGAAAACAAATGTACAACACCATTAATCTCATTTAAATTATGAATGACATGAATACACTCCCTGGGGACTCTGCCTATAGCTATCTATCTGGCCCTGATTATAACAACATGTGTCATGTCTGTCAGTTCAGAGCAGAGTTGGCTTGTAATGGGAATGCACAGATACTAGTATTAAAAGGAATTTACTGAACATTTCTGTACATCTGTCTGTTCATCTTTTGTCCCAAACCCCTGATTTCAACCAAATTTAGTGGGGAGACTAGAGGTACCTACCCCCCCCCCCCGAAGATGTAATGTCATAAGTTCTTAAAAATATTTAATTAAATGTTTTTTATTTTATTTAAATAACAAATATTTTATTTAATAAAAAAAAATATTTAATTTTGTTTTGTTTTTGTTAAATTGAGCAATAAGTTAAATCTAAAAAAAAATATTTCTTCAGATTTATGTCCATAGCCCCACCCACATTTGACCCAGTGACCTCATTTGAACAAATCTGAACCACAGTCACCCAAGGTACCCTCATACCAAATATGAACCCAATCGGCCCGACAACTTCAGAAAAGAAGTCGTTTTAAGAATTACTATGTGGAAAAATAGTTATGGTCCTGACATCAAAACTATTTGACTTGGTGACCTCATTTGAACAAATCTGAATAAGAGTCACCTATGGAACATCCACACCAAATATAAACCCAATCGGTATGATGGTTTCAGAGGAGAAGATGTTTAAAGAATTGTTGACGGACGGACAGACGGGCGGACGACAGACGAGGAGTGATGACTATAGCTCCACCGGAGACATGCTCGGTTGGGTGTACTGGCTACCTCCAGACAATGGGATGTAGTCGTCACAATACAACTAAGGTATAATGGCGGTATTATGGGTAAAATTCTTATAAAAGTTAGTGACATCAATTTCGTACCAAGTTTATAGCCAAATTTATGAAAATGTGGTATGTGAATAATAAATAACATACTTAAGCATGAAGTAAGTTTGATCTTTCATCAATCTTAATGTCTATTTCCACTGTGTTTATCAAGTAATACTTTCCCCACAACACAAGTTGGCATTTTATGTCACTTCGGTCGAGGTAATTCAATATTTCTGCAGCTGGATAAAAAATATCAAAATAAAATAAAAAATAAAAATTCCCTACCTACCTACCCTAATTTTTTCACTCCGTTATCGGAAACATACAATCTTTTTTTTTTGGCCTTAATGAAAATATCACAACTTCAAGTAAAATTACTGTAACTAACAACATACCACAAAATAATTGAACATTTCTTGATCCCAGTTCTTGGACATTGTCCTCCAGTTTTTTCTTTGCTAAAATGTTTTAAGAGTTTCATTTCAAGGTATATATTGGATAATTTCAATCTTTCAAATTAATGACATGAAGCAAGGAACACTCAGGACGCTCAAGTCGCTGATAAACAAATGCCAATGATCCAGGCTGTCCAGCCAATGACATACCGGGTATACTGGAAATAGTTCATTTATTGTGGATCTCAGTTGAATTTCTATTTAATAATATATGGAATTTATTAACCGAGTTCATTAAATTTGATTTGAACAAAGGTTTACCGAGGCTCAAATCGAATTTACATGATCAAATAAACGCAAAGTTTTTATTGAAAACAACAATCATAAACTTCAGTGACCACAAGTCATTTAAAATATGATGTGACATCATCGCACGCAGTAATATTACAACCAATGGGGTCATTGTCACAAGGCTCCGTCACATTCGTAGCCAGCTTTTTAAATGGATCACAAATGTAGCCAGCTTTTTTCACCCGCGATCATATTTCGTAGCCAGCTTTTCTAATTGCATGCTTTATATGGCGCGAAATATGACGTCATCACGTTGGTGACTAAAATGTCGACGTCATGCTCCAAAACTGACTTCCTTTATCAACTTATATTGGAATATAATTCGAGCATTCCATCGACATTGATAGAAAACCTCAGGTTAATAGATGAACTAATATCAAAACAAAATTCAAGTTGTTGTTCATCCATCAACTCAGAAAAATGAGATTAACCTGATCGTGTTCATAGAGACTCGCCTGAATATGAAAAGCTGGCTACAAATGTGATCGCCATAGAAAAGCTGGCTACATTTGTGATCGATTTAAAAAGCTGGCTACGAATGTGACCGATGCCTTGTGACAATGACCCCATCAGCAATATTACACGTGTGTCTTACCAATAATTATGAAGCTGGTTTTGTGAATTAATTATGTGATAAATTAGAAATATGTTTCAAGAGTGCTATAATATTGGATACAAAATTCATGGAAATAACTTCTTTATTGTTTTCTTTGTTTAAATGTTATCACCCTACTACTATGTGTCATAATGTGTGACATAATTATTATTTCGACGACACTAATATTTATTGTTACAGCATGTAAAAAAACATAGAAATGTCGCATGTTTTGTCGCATTCCAAAAGCGACAACATAATTATTGTTTCGTTGCTTTCTGTGACCAGAAAAACATGCGAAAATGCTGCATCTTTTTTATCTGTACATATCAGTCTCATTTTTCATGTGCTGAGAGCAACATAATGTACAACACAAATTTGTCGCTTTCAACGTGAACGACAAAAACATCTGACATTATCACATTTTTTGTGGCGCACCGAAAGCAACAAATTAGGTTCGAAAGCAATGAAACATCAACATTTTGTCACTTGTAAGTTGATTGCATGACAAAATATGTAAAATGTCACATGTTTTCTTGCATTCCGAAAGCGACACAACTTCACAAAACCTCACTCGCAACAAAATGTGCAACATAATGTCGAATGTTTTGTCAATTTGAACTTGCGATGACTAATGTTGCATTAGCAAATGGTCAATTTGTATTCATCCAAACCTAATTTCAATTATCAGATTATCTAAAAATCTGAATTTTATTGAGAAGTTGTCTCCGAATTGTGATAGGCCTAGAAACAAAATTAAAATGTCAACTAGTCAACTATAGTCTGACTCAGACCTGGTAATATGGCTAATGGGGTACGGGTATTAAATTCCACTATTATATACTCTTGGGCTCCAAATAAACATGCATGCACGTTTATTATTTTCTTGGGAAATTCCCCCCCCCCCCCCCTGCACAGTGCTTATTTGGGTCTGCACGTTTATTAATTTTGAGGCTATGAAAATTAAAATCAGCACAAACTCAAGATTTCTGTATGACTCTGATACCAAAAAGATGAGTTTATATCTTTATGCATGTACATATTCAAATATATGACACACATGTGAACATTTAAATACTGAATATAAAACACCACATGACATATACCGTACTATGTTGATTCCTATACTTGACCTACACGAACTGTAAAAATAATATGTTTAACAGTTGATGTTTTGTTCAAAGTTTCCCCTGCACTATTATTTGGGCCTACACTTTTATTAACTTTCAATGGAATCCCCCCCTGCACTATTATTGGGGCCTGCACTTTTATTTGGAGCCAGAGAGTAGCGATATAACGTTATACCACTGTTATAGTGGTATTTGACCATTATGGTTTTGTTAATTTGATAAAAGCGGGATAATCCAAAAATAAATCATATTTCCCACAAATATTATTCAAAATCAGATCGCACTAACTCGATACCATGCATATTGTCCAGGAGAATTATTAATCATGACGACATGCGATAAGCAACTCAATTAGCATGTACGGTAATTAGTTGAAATATTGTTATGAAGGAGCGATTGAGTCATCCTGCTATTGTCATTTAGAACGGGATATATTAGTAATAGTATAATATTATTGAATATCTATGGGAAGCCAAATTGACATTTAATAAATAATTGAGCTTAAGCGCAATACGGAATCAAGCGCAATAAGGGAAGATCTAATTGCGCTTAAGCGCAATAAGGAAATTCCTTATTGCGCTTAAGCGCAATAAGGAATCTCTTATTGCGCAAGGAATCTCTTATTGCGCTTAAGCGCAATAAGGGAAGATCTAATTGCAATAAGAATATCGATCCTTATTGTGCTTTTAAGAAGATTCCTTATTGCGCTTAAGCGCAATAAGAATATTCCTTATTGCGCTTAAGCGCAATAAGATATTCCTTATTGCGCTTAAGCTCAATTATTTATTAAATGTCAATTTGGCTTCCCATAAATATCAAAGCTGGCGCAAAAGATTGTAAACGAATTTTTTTCCGAAGACTGTTCATTCGTTGCGTTATTGTTAAGAGTCACAATTGGCTGTGCACTGGTATGCGCCGACCTCTATTCGCGACGCAAATAAAGGAAACATGAATATGTTATAGTCAAATATCGCTAAAATATTGGAATTCAGGATGTGCCTGACCTGGTCAATCATCAAATTCAATGTTGATTCAATGATTGTCACACATTTCAGACATCGTGCTGGCAGACATTTCTAGAAATTACATAATTTCATACAAAGCTGGCAATAGCATATACCATAATTTAATAAATAGATTAACGACGTTTCCTCTCAATCGTCGTCTTCGTTCAAATAATCAATTGATGTTGTAAAAACACTTCGTACTAATCGCAGTTCGTCGCCATTGTTAGTTGTTGTTGTTGTCATTGAATTCGCCGGCACTTTGCGGGAACCATACATTAGCACGGTGCAGACAATAATGACTTCGGCTGTGTACAGTAAAGGGTAGCCTTACCTGACCACCGAATGAAACGCCCGTTCGTCGAATGGAGCGACACCATAGAGTGAAATTGCTGTGGTTACTATTATTAATTTAGCTAAAAAATCCCACCATCACTATTATTAGTTTGTCTCTATTATTAGGCAACTTAGAGGATGTTGTCTGAATGAACTATCATCTTATTATAAGTACCTGATGTATCAGAACAAATTAAAAAGGTAATAAACAGGCCAGACACATACAGTATGGTCGGTTCCAGTACTGCTAGTGTTATTGTACCAGTACTGTTTATATTCAGTACTAGGAAAATTTAATGAAAGTTATGCAACGAATGCTTGTGTAGGCCTACTGATGTTAAAAGGAGTATAAATTTAAAATGACCTTGCCACTTTAACAAACACATCACTATTGATATAATACTCAATAATGAGTTTGTTAAAGTGGTGCGCTCGTTTTAAATTAATATGGAGAATATAGCAATTCATGTGGGTCCAATATGTGTACATATACATGTATACCGGTACACGCAGAGCTGATTGATTTACAATTATGGCTTTCATTATATCGTAGACAAGGTGTGGGATGTTTCTTTCATTTTCAGATGCTGTTAACATTATTCATCAGGTTCACTGATTGTAGCTGGGACTAATACATGTATAACATATATTAGTCCCAGATTGTAGTGGGGTTGAGATATGGTTGCTGTTAGATCTTAAAGGTACTCAATCCGAATTAACGGTCGCAAATTACTATTTCCTTGACTTCGGGGGTAAAAAATATTTGATTCGAGTCGAAGAACCCACCCACCACAGCTCAGAGTGATCAGATATCGATGTTATAAATCTATTATTTTAATAATAGTGGCCCAATAGACAGTCAATGAGAAGAATTTCATTGACCAAATTGCGGGCAAAGATGGATAACTCTAAAATCAAGTGGCTTTTTGTGTCAGATATTTGACAAACCGGCAAAATAGAGTCATCGAGAAGAATTTCATTGACCAAATTGCGGGCAAAGATGGATAACTCTAAAATCAAGTGGCTTTTTGTGTCAGATATTTGACAAACCGGTAAAATTTCGTTGAACAAAATGTTGATAAATAACAGGTTTTGTGCAATTTTATACTATAGTTGATGGTGCTTTTCATTATTTTTGGGCAATTATTAGATTCTGAAAACTGAAGCGTCATTTCAAAAAATGTTGTTGTTGGAATGTGATTATATGGGGACCCTCTGATCGGATTAAGTACCGGTACCTGTAAGAGATTTTATGGTATCTGGAACATTTCATATTTAGTTACATGTAGCATGGCATTCGGAAATATTATATGTCGCCTTGAGGCAAAAATTTATATTGCCATATTTATGGTAGTGATCGCCTACATGTATTGACCAAAATGGACAGGATTACATTTTTCTCTTGTCGTGTCTATTTCATTCCTAACTTAGAAGTATGTCGATCTGGTAAATAATTGACTGGAGAGAATGCTTACACGTATAACATTTATGTCTTCGCCACTAACTGAGAGCTGTGATAATAATAGTAAGTTATCGTTGGAGACCCCCCCCCCCCACAATGAAGATCTCTAGTCACATCCATGTAGCCAATGTGTTCTTATACCTTATAACCGGGGAGGTGGCTACATGTAGATACCTTGACATTTCCAAATGTACGTACCTTGAACCAGACCAAAGTCAAATGTTCTCGAAATACTACTTTGCACCCCCCTCCCAGTTGAACTTTCCAAATGGTACCTCAAACATTTCCAACGGAAATGTCAAACCTGACACCCTCTAAACCTAAATTGTTCAACCGATAGCCATTCCGACCAAACTTTGGACCAAAAGTAGAAGAATATACTGCTGTTGGTCTAAAAACAACACATTCCCCCACTAAATACTGGTTGGAAAATCAAACAATCAATAATATATATTGTTTGTATCCCAGGATGTCTGCTGTTCACATTTCTAGCTACATGTAGCTGGGACTAATATATTATTATATATTATATTAGTCCCAGTCTCAAAATAGTAAGCTGTTATATGTTTTGGGTTGGGAGGTAGGCCTACCACCCGGGGGGTGATACGTGGTGGCTCGGAGTGTTTTTAGGTGGCATTTAAGGCTGGCCACCCACACATTCCGTCAAATAAATCGGTCGAAATCCTTACCATATTCTCGAAAATGGTCCATACCCAATTTTCACCACTCGGGATGGTACCACGGGGGGGGGGGGGGGTGATGGTGGAGGTCGGGGTGTTTCTATGTGGTATTTGGGGCGGGCCACACACACATGCCGTCAAGTCAGCCGAAAGCGACATTTTTGAAAATAAGGAATATATAGGGAAGGGAATAAGTTCCAAATGTCATGATCGTTGTGATAGCGCCATATACAAATGTCTGCCATTAGCATGAATTGTAATTCGCCAGACACAAAGAATGATGAGGCGATCAGCATAATAATTGCATTAGAATATCAATTATATGGAATACTATTATGGCCACTTCCTAATGGCGCTTTCGGTGCGCGCCGAAAGCGACAAAAAGTGCGCCATTAGTAACGCGCCGAAAGCGACAAAATGTGCGTCGTTACGACGCACTTTTTGTCGCTTTCGGCCCGCCGAAACATGCGCTAATATCGCACATTTTGTCGCTTTCGGTGGCGGCATCTAGCCCGTATACTATATATTGAAATTTGAGATATATGATGCAAGTTTTTTGTCGACTGGCCCACAAAATGACTCGTTCCCAATCGATATGTTACCAATTCCAACAGTCATGGCTAATTTCATAATTATCCGACCAAAGTTACAACCCGTAGCCTATGCCAATGGAAATTGTCGACGGACGAACTTATATTCGGAAACCACTGGCGATGGATACCAACCCATGGGAAATTGGCAATATCTCAACTTGAATTTTCATGTTCAGCAGCTTGAGCTAAAATGCATTCTGAAATAGCGTTTTATTTATCAAATTATGCAGCTTCTCATGTCTCAGTCACAAATAATGATAATCCTATTTATTCGAAAAAACGTATTCGGAAACACATATGAATAGTGCAACCACTGGCCCCTGGGTCCGGGAATTTTTTTTTTATTATATTATATTTAGGGTCAAATTCCCCATTTTAAAGAAATAACACCAAGCTTGGTGAAAATGGCTTCAAAATCAATTTTTTTTCAAAATACCAAATTTGTTGACAGGACTGCCAAGGATGAAGCAAATCAAGTTGTAAAAATCTATTCCCAAATTCAAATAAAAATTCGATTTTTTTTTAATCTGGCATACTCCGTTTGATCGCCTATATATAGCCAAAGTCATAAACATTATTAGCGCCCTTAATCGATCCCCGGGTTACATGCATGATATGACCCTATGTACACATTTTCAGAGAGGTTAAGTCGTTTTGTCGCCTTTATCCGGACAGACACACGAACTCAATTTATTTTCAATAGTAAAGGTTAGTGCTAATGTCACTACATGTATATATTTGCACGCGTGACACCCCGTCAACAACCCCGCCATCGCTAGTGTACGCCCTGGCCTCGGCACAGAAACTGACCAACATCCCGCGACTGGACGTCGCCTTGATATGAATCTTGAAAGCATAATTCCGAGTTTTACTATACGAGTACAGGCTGCACTTTCAAGAATGAAAATAAAGGTAAAATAGGTAAAATAATATAGGTAAAATAAAGTACATCCTGATTACGATACGCGGCAAACTAACTTCATTTATATTATTCGATTAATACAAGCCGTTACTCTTTTCATCATTGCTATCAATAAACACGAATTATGCATGCACGTAAGAAACAGGTCTGTTGTGACAAACGCATGGCCAAATAGCCTGTCTTAGAAAAGCCGACGAAATTCCTAACAGATGTACATCGTTTAGGAATTTCGTCTGCTTTCCAAAGAGACATACACAGCGTACTCTGGTATCATGCAGGCTATAGGAGGCCATGCAGTTAGCACGTACTGTGAGAAGCACACTCGATTAATTATCTTCATCCGGGCACTCTGAACCAACGGGGCCCGCATCTTGGTTATGTCGCAACAATCAAAGTGTCCCTTTAACGTCTTGTTGTCTCCGTTGTAATAGGAAGAGGAAACTCTGAAAATCAGACTGATCAAACAGAATGAGATAACGGATTCAGCATGTCCCAGATCCTGTATTTTGTGTTCCGTGCGAACGATTGTAGGTTGTAGATTTATGGGGATCTCATATCGCCCCATCTAATAATAGAGGGATCTCGTCACATCTCGTTTGGCGTAAGTGCAGCGATGATTAGGCGCACGAGAACGAGATGGTGATGGAATCAGTCACGTCACACGGACACGAAGTTCAAACAATCCCGATTGGTTGCGGATAATTGCGGAAACTCTCTGGAGAAACGGCATTCTCAGTAAACATGGTAAAGTGGTCCTGCTAATTTGCTATAGATGTATGATTCTGGTCACAGCTGGTGGTCCTGCTCAATTGCTATGATGCTGGTACAGCAAACTGATGAAGTTAAGAGAAAAGTGCAGTTATTAATTGTTTCTAAAAATATCAGTTTCGCAGTGTTTAGCTGATCCTACCGATTTGAGGAAAAACAGTGTCTGTGTGAAACAATCAAGAACATATATCTTTTAATATATTTTAATATAAATGGCTGCACTGCTTGATCGTAAAAGGACAGGAATATATGGTCTCAAGTGTGATCGCTTTGCAATAACTAACAGTCATCATTAACCCTTTCAGTGCCAGGGGCCGATCAGCCCGATCTCATCAGCCCTAATTTACGGTCTGTAAAATCGGCCCTAAAAAAAAAATTTTAAAAAATAAAAAAAAATGTTTTTAGATTTTTTTGGGTTGAATTTTTTTGGGTTGAATTTTTTTTGGGTATGCCAGCATCTCCATCCCAATATCTTAGCTGGTTTTAGTACGAGAAGACTTGGACTAGCTTAAGCATGCTATAGCGAATTTAAAAACAAACTGGATAAAACCTTAGGGGCATGTTATAACTCAAAACTATCACCAAGTATTCATAGTAATAATTTTGATGCCCATGAAAAACGTAAGATTCCCTGGCATTAAACCTACAAAATAAGTCTGTTAAAGAATATAAGAAAAAATTATTAAAATTGTAAAAGATTGTAAAAAATAATAAAAAATTTATGATTAAAAATTGTTAGGCCAATGCATTCTCTTATATATGCGAGGCGACCTATGGTCGACTCGCATATATATAATAGAATGCATTGGCACAGGGTATATGGGTTGACACAAAAATCGGACCTGGCACTGAAAGGGTTAAAATATATTCGCAACATACATATATGGTTTTTAATGTTTTATACATTCATGTAATGGCTGTTTCTTGCTTCGTTTTTAGATTAGCCAAAGACCGACATGACAACTTTAGAATAGGCCCGGCCTACATGCTGGTACTTTTTCTTAACAGCATAAGTTTGCCCTACCGACACCATTATAACAATCCAGAAGGACACATGCATCAACATCATAATATATAGCAAATTAGCAGGACAACTTAATTATAACCAATGTATACAATCACGTGATCGGTGTACAGGTCAGATAATTCCGGTTCGATGTAAACAAATAAATTTTGTAATACATGTATGCTTAAATATTTCCAAAATAATAAAAAACAATTATATATATAATGATATTGAAGGACGCGATCTATATCTATCGAACAACAAGAACAAGACACTGAAGTTATCCGAATGCCAAGTAATTTGACAAGTAATTTTACATATATATATTTAAATACTAAGTGTGATTATCACTAAATCCAGCATTCCGATTGGTCGGCGCCCACGTGGCTAGTTGCAATTATTTCTCGGTGAACGCGCAACAGGTCATAACTGCAGCCTCATAATTACATCGACGCGTCATTGGTTTTGGAAAGACGAACGCGTAATGTTTTGGGCGCATTTGGACTCGCGCAGGATTGACTTATAAATAAACATCGGGTTTCATTACAAAGAGAAATTGTTCCTGTTAACTTTTGCCAAGGGTGATATGGGATATTTTGGGCTGGTTTTGTCACGATACACTTTTCGGTTTAAATACATTTACAAAAGTGGCTTTTTCGCTAAATGTATATAAATATAAGGATTAACTGTCATGTAGACTGTTTTTATAGAGATGTAACCGCGAGGTGAGTGGTCATAACTTGTGTAAAACCTGTTAATTTAGATAATTGTGATGTGCAATCGGAAACTTTGAAACATTAATTAACACCCAGACGCCACAATTTAACCGTCTCCGATCACGGAGACCGTCTCCAATCCGATCACGGAGACGTTTGTAATTAACGTAATTACGCGTCTAATTAACACCCGGTTAAGACAATTGTTACCATGTTGGTGTTAATTCACGTGCTGTCTCAGGTCAGAACATTGCTTAAGCTCAAATATGTACATTTCATTTCCCATCAATATATAGATCTTCCCTTCAGATGGCTAACATTCTTAACAGAACGACATAATTATGACAATGATTCATTGTGTCACCATTGCCAACGAGCGTTTTCCAACCAGTTGTTTCATATGTAGGCTACACTGACTGTTCTTCCGAGTTCGCACTGACAACGCGAAACTCTTTCTGGTATTCCATTATTGACAACTATACAGTTGTAGTTTTTAATATACTAGATTCAATGACCGACAGAACTTTTCTAGCATACTGTTTTGGTGGATGTTTACGCTCTGAAATACACCTCATGTGTGACGAGGAACAAGTTTTTAGACATTGTGTCAGCTTTATTTGCTTGTTGTGTAGATGAATTTCGATATACACTAGTTTCCTATGATGATCAACAACGAATTGCCATTATGTATATGTTTATAATTTGATATGATGTAATGTATATAATTGTGTATGCTTGTAAGGGGACACACTAATAGTTGTAGTCCGAGCCCGAGTCCAGTAAAATGTGTAGTTGGGATTTTCAATTTCGTTTATTGTCGTTAATATAATTCCAATAGTGATGAATTTTGGTTTGTGACAAGTTATGCCAATTACAAATAAAAAACACTAAAAAGATAATTTGTAAGTCTTATATTTCAACTTTTATCGACTTTTTTCGTTCTCCAGCACACTAAAAGTTGTAGTTGGAATCAGCCGAGCCGGCCGCCGAGTCGCTAATTAGCTCTTAACTCATAAATCCATTGATTTGAGCCGCCAACATATTCCTAACAATAGCAATTAACAGCTAATTAGCGACTCGGCGGCCGGCTCGGCTGATTCCAACTACAACTTTTAGTGTGTCCCCCCCGCAAGTTGTAACATATTATCTTCTCATATGGAGGAATAAAACTATCTCTCTCTCTTATCGGTTGTATTCCTGTATGGTTCATGGGACTAATATTAATCCCAGATGGTTCCAAGTGCTTTAAATAGTCTGAACACCAGTACCGGTACGTGTATCAGTGTGTGTATCTGAATAAATTGCATTCTTGAGAATCAATATCGATCGAACCCAGTTCTCTTCAGAAACTTGGTACTCCTTCAAAAAAGGGCGCAAAGACAAATAATAGTGTAGGTCTAAAAATAGATGAAGAAGTCTGTTTCGACAAACAGAGTATAGCTAAAGACTTTAACCACTTTTTCTGTAGTATAGCTAGTAACCTGGTTGCGAAACTTCCAAAAGCACCTGGTATATTTTGTAAAGAATCCATTATCAGATTCTATAAAGAGAAAATAGGATCAAAACAATTTCACATTTCGGTAATATCGGATTCTGAAGTTTTGGAATTACTACAGAATTTAAGTCCATCCAAGGCCACCGGACCTGACCTCATTCCTGCAAGATTTCTAAGAGATGGTGCCCATATCCTTGCTTCTCCTCTGACTCATATTATAAATTTATCGATCCATTTGGGCCAGGTCCCAAATGAATTGAAAATGGCCAGGGTTGTACCCATATACAAGAAGGGTGACAAGACACAGGCTGGAAATTATCGTCCCGTATCAGTGCTAAATTTAGTATCCAAAGTTCTAGAGAAAATCGTTTACAAACAAATTGAAACATATCTAACAAATGCAGAACTTCTATATGGCCATCAATCAGGCTTCAGACCTGGTTACTCCACAGATACTTGTCTCCTATATCTCACTGACCACATTCGTCAGGAAATGGACAAAGGAAATATGACAGGAATGGTTCTAATTGATCTTCAGAAGGCTTTTGATACCGTCGACCATGAAATTTTACTGTCAAAACTTAGTGCAATTGGATTTGATAAAATATCTCTGACATGGATGGAGTCTTATTTAACAAATAGAATGCAAGCAGTAGATATATATGGTACTCTATCCAAATTTGAACGTATCACCTGTGGAGTCCCTCAAGGATAAATCTTAGGCCCCCTTCTTTTTCTACTCTATGTGAACGATGCTAGCCAGGCTGTGGATTGTCACCTCCTTCTATATGCGGATGACTCTGCCCTTTTGGTTTCAGGTTGTGATGTCCGCGCTATTGAGCAGAGCCTCAGTTCAGAAATGAATAAACTGAAATTATGGTTGGTTGACAACAAATTGTCCTTACATTTAGGGAAAACAGAATCAATTCTGTTTGGGTCTGGAAAGAAACTTGTAAAACACTCTGAACTGAGGGTCTGCTGCGATGGCGTTGACATCGCACCAACTAAATCGGTTAAATATCTAGGGGTGTTCCTCGATCAGAGGCTAAATGGTGAAATGATGGCAGAGCATGTTCTAAGTAAGGTAAATGCAAAACTGAAATTTTTGTACAGAAAAGCAAACTATCTGAATGAAAAATGCAGAAAACTTCTAATTAATGCTCTTATTCAATGTCATTTTGACTACTCAAGTGGTTTCTGGTTCTCTAGTCTGACAGTAAAAACAAAAAAGCGTCTTCAAGCATCTCAAAACAGACTTGTCAGATTTATCATGAAACTAGATCGCATGACTCATATTGGTTATAATGAATTTAAACATGTTAAATGGCTTCCAGTGAGTGATAGGGTAGACTTCAGAAAAATACTGATGGTACTAAAAATCTCGGAAAAGAAAGCTCCAGCATATCTAGACAATAATTTTATATTAGCTAGTACTCATTGTACATATGTAACTCGATCAGGGACCCTGAAATACTCATTACCCTCTGTAAAATCCAAGGGCATCCACAGTTTCTATTTTACAGGAGCGAAACTATGGAATGGTCTTGATAAAGTATACCATACTCGTGACCCTTTTGATCTCAAACACTGGAAATTTTGCATTAAACAACACCTACTAGAGAAATTGATGAAAAGAGAAGAAAATCCATTTGCCTTTTACTAGGAACAATCTATTTTATCATCTTTTAACTATAATTTCCTCAATACAGCAGTTCAATTTATATTGTAATGTACGATGACAGTATTTGGCCAGTTGCATATATCGTTACTGCTGCCTGTATTTCGGGTTTCCATCTTTCGGTCATGGACAGACCAGTCCAAAGCCGGCCATACATGGCAGTGGTGCGTGTATGCAGGTGGCGAAGGGCTGTTGAAGTTACATTACTTGCGTATTGACTTATTTTTTAGCTTTTCCCTCTCCATATAAGTCTCGTTTCTGAAATGGCTTTTATTTAATTTATATATTTTAAATACTTTTATACGTTGTGCTCCGAAATTTCGAACTTCACTCACTGCCCATGTGCCGAAAGCCACCAGGGACCGCAATGGAATTAAGTTCTCGTTTAGAGAACTTTTTGCGTTATCCCTGATGGTCTCAGGTCACATGAGTATTTCTATTTTTATACAGATTTCTGCCACATAATTTACCTTATATTCTGACGACAACCTCTATAAAATAAAATGATTTAGTTCTTGAGAAAATTGATAAATCCTCTTAGGGTATATATCAATTGTTTACACAGTCTGAACTCTAACTGTCTCATCAGACCCCAACATATAACATATTTGTATTTAATATATACTATTATAATTATAATATGTATATACTGTTGTGTATTATATTGATTCAACTTGTAAACATATCCATAATATGTATTCATGTACACATGTATAACCTGAACTGTCAAAATAAAATCTAATCTAATCTAATCGATATATCTTTAAGTCACGACCATCGTGACAAGGGTTCACACGAGGAGCACGTGCGCGGCAACCAACTTTTCAGGTTTTACTGCAGCCATGTGACAGAGCGATTGTTGACAAATTTGACCCTCGTGTTTCCGTAGATCTGCGCCATGCCTGCTGTATCATTGTCAGTGTTAGCAAGGATCATAAGTTCCCTGGTGTTAGAACGAACTTTATAAACACAAACCGCCACGATAACGTGGTTTCTTTTGGTGAGAATCGAAATAATTTTGTTAAAACTGATGAATTATTGCAATGACTGATACTAACGGCAATGTCAACAGTCGAGTCATCCAGTCAGTGGATGATCAACTTAATTTTGTAAACATTTCGAATCCAAATTGGCGTCTCCAGTTTTCGACTACGGAAGGCCAATTGAACAATAATCTGGTCTGACTTGCAAGCACATCACGAATTCAAATATTGTATAGTTTAATATGGATATTGTGAGGCCCCCACCCCCCCCCCCCTTTCGTACGCCATATTCCATGCCCTGTTATGAGGTACGCCGTATTCCGGCTCCTCTGTCAGGAGGTATTCGGTATTCCAAAAATACCGTGTTTCGTATGCCGACCTTCCAAAAAGTGATCATAATAATAATATAAATGCGATTTTTGTCACAATAAATGATAAATTCACGGTTTGACATACAGATCGTCGATCATCGTCATTTTAGATAATTTAGAAGTGGACACTGCGGGATGACCGGCGTTCGTACGGCAATAGAAAATTTATCCATATGGCTGTTATAACTGCATGCATGGTATTCCGTATTCCACCCTCTGTGTTAAGTGGTATTCCGTATTCCAGGGGGGTGGGGGCCTCTATTGTGACTAGGTCTGCACAACGGATTCATCGTGAATTCAATTTATCACGAAACACTTTCAAACGATACAATTTATCACAAAAGTGACGAAACACTTTCAAACGAGACAACACTGGAAATCAAGTAATCTCTGAAGATGGGCTAGTGTAAAACATCCAAAGCTGCAATTATCTCTTAAAGTGATGTGAAATACTCCGGTTGGGTGATCAAATAGAAATGGAGAATAATTTTATTCAAAGTAGTTATTTTTAGGAATATTAATCCAATTTACAACACACACTGTCAGTCTTATATATTTATTAAATGCAATGGGTATCGATGGCGAAATCTTATTTTATCTGGATTGTTGCATCCCGAATCGAGATGTAAATATTTACAATTGAGCGTAGTTCAGACAGAGTTTTCTATGGAGTTGTAAGCCCGATTTCTTTGAAATTTTGGCATTTTTGGGAGATGTTAGTAGAATGCTCATACATTCTCCCAGTTGTCATAGTGCCTGCATGAGTACTAATTTATCCGTTTTACGCACCCGAACATGTCCATAATATGTCTTATATATATTGTATATTTCAATATTTGACTCACCTAGCCAACAATTGAACTCCATTTTAATTTAAAATGAACTCAACCTCCAGTTATAAACTTGATGTTTCTGATAATTCAGGCAGTATTCATTTGGAAACACTTATTTAGTGTATCATGATATATTTACATACACCTGATATCTCTTCCGATTTCCCCATAGCGTTACGGTAGACACGCCCCCTTATTCAATGCGTTCATTAACCTATGAACGCAACGTGACGTCACTTTCAATGTCGTTCATAGGTTTATGAACACATTGGTCCCGGAAATCACCGGTGATTGTCGGACATTACCGACTGCTTGAGTACTTAGTCAGCCAATACGCCAAGGATTTGATAGCAAACAATATGTAATCGAGGTTCACGATTGGATGGCTAGTGGCATCTAATCGCGAGCACGGGTGGCACGAGATTTTCGATTGACTATCAGAATGTTGGTTATCATATAATCCCATATCCCATAATATGTCAAATATAGCGAATTATCGAAATATGAAATACAACGAAAAAGCGAAATATGAAAATACAGCGAAATAGCACGAAAAATCGAAATAGGAAAATACAGCGGAAATATGGCTTGTTGCCATTCATCGGAAAGCTATCCCAGAGAGCTTTCCGATGAATGGCAACAAGCCATATTTCCGACTAAATCCTGAAAAGTTACCAATAATTCTGCTGTGGTTAAGGGACCGATTACTTAGGGCATTACTGTACATTCAGTAAGTTTGTACTAGTAGTTTATTTTTTATTACCACTAACTACTCTAGTAAGGCCAAAAAAAAAAAAGGTTTTGGTTCTCAGGCCCCGCCGCATTGAATAAAAAGGGCCGCATTAGGCCTTTTTATTGCAATGCCTGATGTTATGACAAAAAAACTTACGAAAAAAAAAATTTGAAAAAAAAAAAAAAAATATTTTTTTTTTTTTATTTTATCAACATGTCCATAGCAGATATGTGTTGAATATTAGTGTGCATTGAGCTCTAACATGTAATGTGTTAATAAGTGACTTGCAGGCTGACAACATGAAGTAGATGACTACAATTAAGAAAATGATTAGCTGATCCTCATGCTCTTCTTACAATTAGTCATTGTGAACAACTTACACTAATTGTAACTTTATACAATCGAAAGGCACGGGACTAAATTCAGGATCACATATTAGAATGGGAGGTATCAGTTTTTAGACAACAATAACAGTAGTTAATGTCAGGGGCATTATATATTGTTAGGTAATCCCAGTCATACACTTGTAGTACAATGTCATTTTTATTCAAGACTAAATGAGTTTATATGCATAACAGTTCCCTCTACCTTTCTGGTTATTACTAGACAGAGGAAGGTATCTTTGTCCATGCTTACTATGCGCAGAAAAAAATAAAAAATAAAAATAAAACCCTCCCTCCCTCATTGATTTGAAAAATAAATTGCCCGAGAACCAAAACACTTTTTTTTTTTGGCCTAAGTCCTATAAAACTTATTGCCTGATCAGGCCTGATCACAATAAATGCCCCTAAAGCTTTATGACATGAACGCTATTTGACATTGACTCAGAATTCAGCCAATTAAGTGTACTGGTATAGCCTCAGGGCCTGACATGGTCACCATATAGATCCCTTGTATTAATTTAACAATCATTTATTACAATTAACACACTTCACACATTCTATATCTGTATAAGTTTGTTGAGTGTGAGAATAATTGCTAGGGCCACAGCAATTTTATTTGTCGGTTTAATTTCTCAGGATTTAGTCGGAAATATGGGTTGTTGCCATTCATCGGAAAGCTCTCGCTGTGGTTAAGAGTTCGATTATTTAGGGCATTACTGTACTGATATGGTGATTATTCCTCAATCCACATGATCACTGGTGCATGCAAATGTCATACCGCTATATTTACTGGAAATCATTTATTGAGAATAAAAACAAATAAAACCAGCAATTAACCCTACCATGACTGGACCTTCCTGAAATTTTGCGAAAACCCTGTACCAGTGCATTTTCTTATAATATAGGGAGCCTCACATATATAAGAGAATACATAGGCCTAACAATATTTACCTTGAACTTGTAGCCAGTGCATTCTCTTATATATGCCAGTCTCCTATGGGGAACCTCACATATATAAGAGAATGCACATGATCTTTAATACTGCGCCAGCACATCTCCTGTCATGAAAGGGTGGAAAAGGCTGTGCCCAAAATATGGAATTATGCCCATAGTAGCACAGGACCAACAGGTGTGGAATAGATCTTAACACTTCCATGACTGGAGCTTCCTTAAATTTTGCGAAAACCCTGTTTCAATGCATTCTCTTATATATGTGAGTCTCCCTATAGGGAGCCTCGCATATATAAAAGAATACATTGGCCTAACAATATTTACCTAAAACTAGTAAGCCAGTGCATTCTCTTATATATGTGAGGCTCCCTATGGGAGACTCGCATATATAAGAGAATGCACTGGCACATGATCGTTAATACTGCACCAGCGCAATTTTCCATCATGAAAGGGTTACTGAAAGCTAAAGGTCTGATTAATATTTCAATTATTCTCATTTTCCCATGGTATTATGATTGATAGAACGATTTGCTGAAAAGTCTTATACAAACTCAACACTTTTATTTTGTGATTCTGTAATTGATTGCTGTACTGTGAAGATGTAGTTCTAATATTTCGACTGTCCTGATGAATGTCCAGCTCGGGCCGAAAACTTGACATTAAAGAGTTATAATGTTAGTTTATCAACGCTTTAAAAAAAAATTATTTTTGAAAATTGACGAAAAAAAAATCTGTTGGGTTTGTAAACCAACTAGTTAAATCGGGGTCTCCTAAGTTGGGGATATTTACACCCTCTAGAATGTCATTGGCTTCCTCACCTGGCTAATAACTTAAGATCATTTTAATAATTACAACCTCCAGGATTTGGTTGTTGTGTTGAATTAACCCATTGATAAATAGTGAGTAGTGATACATTGATAAATAGTGAGTAGTGATACATTGATAAATAGTGAGTAGTAATACATTGATAAATAGTGAGTAGTGATATAGTTCTAAAAGAATTAAAGGGATTCAAGTCCTTAAAGTGAGTTCATGCAAAGGTAATCAGCAATCCTAATCAAAGGTAATCAGCAATCCTAATCAAAGGTAATCAGCAATCCTAATCAAAGTAATCGATTACAAAATTTGGAATAATCACCTGTAGTCAGTAATCATGACATTTTTTTATTACAAGTAATCGTAATCAATTACTTTCAAATGTACCTGTAATCATGATTACATTTTGATTACTTTTTTATTACTTTTACTATAATATCCATATGGATGGCTATTAGATACTCATAATCTCATACTGTAGTACTGTGGAGTGTGCACAGATACAAACAACTCATCAGAGAGTTAGTACAATTTTTTCATGTTAGTGGAACACTGTGTACATTCTGGCAGTGGACACAGATAACAACACAAAATTGCTTTAATACAGGTTACAAACACCTAATTATTTTCCATAGGCGACAGTGTTAACTAAAAGTCCCGCCGGCCATGGGTTAAGCCTATTTGAACTTCAAGTGGTCAATTTTCCCTTAGAATGTCATCCGCTGCACCATGCAGTCTGTGACGTCAAACGCGCCCTTTTCGGTATTTTTTTCAAATGATAATCTTGCATTTCCACAACTACCCCATTTACTGCACAAAAATCAGCAGCATAAAAATACCCAGACCACTTCCATAACTTCGGGACCCAGCCAGACTCTTCCTGGACAGTATGCAATAAACTTGTGATACAGACAATGAAATGGTCTAATATGAATAAATAGGCTAGCCATCTTCACTTAAGATTAAATGTTATTGGGACTGCAATGGCTGTATAGGAAGAGTCACACTGGTACAATAGGGCTAATTAACTGAACAAAGCTCCAGATATATATACTTTATTTTCTCCAATAAAGAAGATTATAGTCATTTACTCAAGGGTTCAATATTTTTTTTTGGTTGAATCATGATATAACAATTCGACAGCTGCAAAAATAATCATATCAAAATAAAAAACGAATGAAGTCCTCGCAGAGAAATGTTAAACTGGTACTACTTCAAGCAGGCCTAAGTGTAAGGTCCCTGTCATTTTCAGAATGAGGTCCCCACAGGGTGAATTTAGTGACGCTATCCTGCATAGCAGGCTAGCATCACTAAATACACCCTCTGGGGACCTCATTCTGCTTAGGCCTCATCTTCTCTGGAAAGTTTCTTTATTATACAATTTGTATAGAAACTTCTTCACATAGATTCTATTTATTTTAGTTAAGTTTTTCTATATCCCCAAATTGGCAGACGATACATTGCATAATCAAGGTTCCCAATGGATGTACATCACAATATTCACTCATTTGGGAAGCATTCTAAGACTACATGTATGTGTCTCATAGCAGAAGAGGCCATGCAGAATGAGGTCCCCAGAGGGAGAATTTGGTGATTCTAGCCCAGTATGTGGGGTAGCATCGCTAAATTCACCCTCTGGAGACCTCATTCTGCAAATGAGAGGCACACTGAACTTATGCTTCTACTTCAAGACGATTATATTATGAGGTAGAGCAGCCGAGAATTCTAGCCGGGTGATGTACGACACACTTGATTATAAGTGACTGCAACCAGCAGTAAATAGGTGCACTGAATTAACGAACACGCATGGGACCGTCTATACAAGAGGGACTGCTAATAGTCCCTCTTACTACGCAAGCCCGTTGGCAGTCGTGACTAATATTGGGGTATAATTCCACGTATATTAGTTATTGTATGCCTGAGTAACTTCAAAGGATGCGAGGGTAATAATTAAGTCTAATAGAGCCCTTCTATTCCTTCTCTTCACAGATAGTTTGATGTGGACATTTTGCCATCAGTTGAGACTGACAGGGACTGACAGGTAGCCATCGGATGAGGATATGTATTGTGAGACTGACAGATGAGGGGACATATTTACTGAGAGGCTGATGGTTATAATTCTTGATTTAGAGGTTAGTATTCTGAATTTCTGAGGTACATGTACCCCTCACAGTCAACCCTTTCATGGGGTTCATGACGGGAGTGGCGCTGGTGCAGCATTAATTATCATGTGCCAGTGCATCTCTTATTATTATATATACAAGTCCCCCATCGGGAGCCTCACACATATAAGAGAACACATTGGCTTGCAAGGTCAAGAATAAATATTGTTAGGCCAATTTATTCTCTTATATATGCGAGACTCCCTGTGAGAGACTCGCATATATAAGATAATGCATTGGCACATGGTTTTCACAAACTTCAAGAAGCTCCAGTCATTTAAGGGTTAAAGAGAATTCACTGGCATAGGATCTTTAATGCTGCAGCAGTGCAGCTCCCGTCATGAAAGGGTTAAGCACTCATTATTAAGAAATCTTACTAATATGACATTTTAATAGACCCTTATAATTCTTGATTTAGAGGTTAGTATTCTGAATTTCTGATGTACCCCTCACAGTCAACCCTTTCATGGGGTTCATGACGGGAGCGGTGCTGCTGCAGCATTAATAATCATGTGCCAGAGCATCTCTTATTATTAAATATATGAGTCTCCCATAAGGAGCGTCACATATATAAGAGATTATACTGGCTTGCAAGGTCAAGGATAAATATTGTTCGGCCAATTTATTTTCTTATATATGCGAGACTCCCAGTGGGAGACTCGCATATATAATAGAATGCATTGGCACAGGGTTTTCGTAAAATTTCAGGAAGCTCCAGTCATGGAATTGTTAAAGTGACTAAAGGCCTTCGAAGTTGTTCACGCGGAATAACATAAAAGTCTGTAAAACAACTATCATCAACCAATACATGAAAAATACATGTAGATTGATTTTGTTCTGATTTTTTTTAATAAGAAATCTAGGATTATTGAATATTTAGTTGTAAAAACAAGGACCAGATGACATAGACTATAGTACAGTATAGTCAACACCAACCCATGCTCTGTACATTAAATAATGTACCAGTGGCCCCCATTTTATGTCCTGATCATCAATAAAACTGCCTTGTTGCATAATTTTCATCTGTGGAGGAACTGAACTCTTCTGCCACCAAGGGATAGAATAACAATCATTGCTGCCAGGTAATGTGAGAGATATGAGAATGCTCACACTATCTCTGGTATAAATGCTAATGAGATCTGGAGAATATTATAAATGATACTCTTGATGCAAATTAAGTCTTCCCTCTATAATATGTTGCTCTTTATTATTGGATTCCTTCAGGTTGTGGTGTTTGAGTGACAGAGGTGTTTGACACACAGTGGAATTTGGTTAATGAGCCTCTGGGTATTTGGGGGGTTTAGTACAGTAATGCTCGAAGTTATCGACTTCTTAACCACAGCAGAATTATGGGTAAATTTTCAGGATTTAGTCGGAAATATGGCTTTCCGATGAATGGCAACAAGCCATATTTCGGACTAAAAATCCTGAAAAGTTACCCATAATTCTGATGTGGTCGATTACTTAGTGCATTACTGTATTTAAAGCCACAGGGCAGTTTGCGCTCTAAAATACACCTAATTATATTGACTTTTGAACGTTTCCCTGCATCTAAATAGGTTGAGAAATACCAGAACTACAGTAATGCTCTAATTAATCGACCTCTTAACCACAGCAGAATTATGGGTAACTTTTCAGGATTTAGTCCTTAATATGGCTTGTTGCCATTCATCGGAAAGCCATATTTCCGACTAAATCCTGAAAATTTACCCATAATTCTGCTGTGGTTAAGAAGTCGATAACTTCGAGCATTACTGTACCTTTCCGGCTGGTTTCGCTGCTAATTATTCTACATACACATATTGAAATGCATCTATATATTTCAATAAACAGAAATTCATTGAAATTTATGCTTGGAGCATGTAATTTACATGTACTATGTTTGCACTCTTTTTCTCGAACTTGAGCCCCACACATATATGCATTGAGTTCATTGGCACCGCTGTCAATCATTCGCGGCAGGATTTTGATCCGCGGTTTGTCAGTAAAAGTGACAAATCATTGGTTACCACATCGATTACACATATACATGTATGTGCTATTATATCCTCGCGAAGATTTCAAATGACATCGGACCCTTGGCATACAGGTAATCGACCTTTAATCAGATGTGATGCTGAATATTAAATATTCAAAGAACACATGTACATTGCGACGTGAACTCTAAGTTTTTTGTTTGTTAGAAGTCTCAATTGCATCTCTATTAATTCGTGCAGGGCAACGGAAAAATTCTAAATGTATATGTAAAACATTTAACACCAATCAATTATGCATGTTGCGTTCATGGTTACCTCGATATGGTTATGAGTCTGGTTGTTTGAATAGAATATGGTTATGAGTCTGGTTAGATTAGGTTATGGATATGAGCCTGGATGTCTTATTTGGTTATGGTTCTAAGACTGGATGTCGGATTAGGTTATAAAGGTTATGAGCCTGGATATCTCATCAGATTATGAGCCTGCATGGTTGTCCATTTGGGTTTTGTTATGAGCCTGGTTGTCACATTAGGATATGGTTATGAGAATGATTATCAGATTAGGTTATGGTTATTAGACTGGATGTCGGATTAGGTTATAAAGGTTATGAGCCTGGTTGTCGGATTAGGTTATGGATATGAGCCTGGGTGTCGGATGCCGTTGGTCAAAACAATTTGTCATTTTCCTCTAACTTTTCGGAATAAAACTGCTCTTTCTGACAATGTTATCGGTTGACATCCATTCAAACTTCACAAGGTCACAATTTAATTATATATGTAATAATATGTCAAAAATATTACCTGACAAACATGATTTAAATGATTAAACTAAACAAGCAATACAGTGATGCTGCCAAACCTCAGATCTGGTCTTCCAGCACTCTTACGTAGGATCCATATATGGACTTCTACCACTGGACCAGGTTTCTTCAAGAATTATATGTCCCAGAAAAATGCATTGAAGTCATAAAAAATACAACTTCGAACACAGTGTATGAGCCCCATATAAAACAGTGCAGTTGTTGTATTCATGGCAATTATGGAATCGGAACGAAATATTCGAAAGTGAGTTATGTGATTTAGTTGGTAATACAAAGTTTGACACCCCCACCCCACCACAATAAAGACTCTCTAACCAGGCATGATGTGCCTGCATTGTTCAGTTCTAACTATTCTACATATTTATATTTAATATCATATTAGTTTATCATTACATACTTCTCTTGTATGGACGACAGATCTATATCTGGGGTTTATACTCTGTATATCTAATCTTACAATCTGGTGGTTATATAACCTACAGTAATGCTCTATTAAGTAATCGACTTCTTAACCACAGCAGAATTATGGGTAACTTTTCAGGATTTAGTCTGAAATATGGCTTGTTGCCATTCATCGGAAAGCTCAGGCCTTATAATCAATGCTCCTATTTTTCTACTATTATAATTTATTCATTCATTGATACTTAAGTACTGCACATTGCTACCAACTATTGACACTAACAAAATTAATGCCAAAATAGAATATTCTGCCACCAGAAAACACCTCATTTATTGATATTTCAACCAAATATTGAAATTAACCTATTCCGACAACTGTTAAATGATGTCATTTGCTGGGCCGGTGAACTTGACATTCTGGCCAATGGGTTGTGCAGGAAAACCCTAAAAATGACTCAGATTCAAGGCTATTATCGTTCACAATCCTGGAACATCATGCAGTTTAAAACTTTGAGATACAATATGGTTCCTATGCAGCAATCTCTGAGTTCCAGTTATGAATTACATGTATGACGAACAGCTAGTGTGCTGAATAAGGTCTGTGTGGATGGATGTACAGCAGTTTAGAGATTAACCCTTTACCCAACAAACCGGCCAAAAAACGCCCAAATAAAGCTTCAAAAGCCTAAAATATCTTCGGTCTGTCTCAATGACACCATACAAATACCGGTATGGATATATTGGAAACGGTTCATTGACCACATTGTGATGGTTACAGTTATGCTCTGTGCCAATGCATTCTCTTATATATGCGAGTCGACCATAGGTCGCCTCGCATATATAAGAGAATGCATTGGCCTAAAAAATTTCTCTTTTTACCATTTTTTCTTACATTCTTTAACAATTTTATAATTTTTTCTTACATTTTTTAACATTTTTAATAATATTTTTCTACATTCTTTGACAATTGTATCATTTTTAGCTCAACTTTACTTTGTAAAGTTTGAGCTATTGCCATGGCTTTGTCGTCCGTCGTCCGTGTGTGCGTGTGTGTGTGTGTACGTAAGGCGTCAACAATAGAGGCTACAGGTCGTACCTTTGATCGGATCATTATGAAATTTGTCATAGCTGTTGACATCAACATTTGTACCGGAATGATTCATTTTGGGGTCATTCGGAAAAAAAACATGGCCGCCAGCGGCCATCTTAGATTTCAAAATTCAATCCATTAGCACGGGCTACAGGCCGTACTGTTCGTCTGATCGTCATGAAATTTGTCATGGATGTTAATATTGACATGTAGATGGGAACGAGTAATTTTGGGGTCATTCGGCCAAAAAACATGGCCGCCAGCAGCCATCTTCAATTTTACTCTTTGCATGACTAAATCCTTTAGCACGGGCTACAGGTCGTACCTTTAGTCAGATCATCATAAAATTTGTCATGGATGTTAACAATGACATGTAGATGGGAATGAGTCATTTTTGGGTTATTCGGGCAAAAAACATGGCCGCCAGCAGCCATCTTGGATTTTACTCTTTGTATGACTAAATCCTTTAGCACGGGCTACAGGTCGTACCTTTAGTCTGATAATCATGAAATTTGTCGTGGCTGTTGAAATTGGAATGTAGATGGGAACGAGTCATTTTGGGGTCATTCGGACAAAAAACATGGCCGCCAGTGGCCATCTTTGTTTTCAAAATTCAATCCATTAGCACGGGCCACAGGTCGCACTGTTTGTCTGATCATCATGAAATTTGTCATGGATGTTAATATTGACATGTAGATGGGAACGAGTTATTTTGGGGTCATTCGGCCCAAAAACATGGCCGCCAGCAGCCATCTTGGATTTTACTCTTTGCATGACTAAATCCTTTAGCACGGGCTACAGGTCCTACTTTTAGTCTGATCATCATAAAATTTGTCAATAATGTTAATAATCACATGTAGATGGGAACGAGTCATTTTGGGGTCATTCGGCCAAAAAACATGGCCGCCAGCAGCCATCTTGGATTTTACTCTTTGTATGACTAAATCCTTTAGCACGGGCTACAGGTCGTACCTTTAGTCTGATCATCATAAAATTTGTCATGGCTGTTGATATTGGAATGTAGATGGGAATGAGTCATTTTGGGGTCATTCGGACAAAAAACATGGCCGCCAGTGGCCAACTTTGCTTTCAAAATTCAATCCATTAGCACGGGCCACAGGTCGCACTGTTTGTCTGATCATCATGAAATTTGTCATGGATGTTAATATTGACATGTAGATGGGAACGAGTTATTTTGGGGTCATTCGGCCCAAAAACATGGCCGCCAGCAGCCATCTTGGATTTTACTCTTTGCATGACTAAATCCTTTAGCACGGGCTACAGGTCCTACTTTTAGTCTGATCATCATAAAATTTGTCAATAATGTTAATAATCACATGTAGATGGGAACGAGTCATTTTGGGGTCATTCGGCCAAAAAACATGGCCGCCAGCAGCCATCTTGGATTTTACTCTTTGTATGACTAAATCCTTTAGCACGGGCTACAGGTCGTACCTTTAGTCTGATCATCATAAAATTTGTCATGGCTGTTGATATTGGAATGTAGATGGGAATGAGTCATTTTGGGGTCATTCGGACAAAAAACATGGCCGCCAGCGGCCATCTTGGATTTCAAAATTTAATCCATTAGCACGGGCCACAGGTCGTACTGTTTGTCTGATCATCATGAAATTTGTCATGGATGATAATATTGACATGTAGATGGGAACGAGTAATTTTGGGGTCATTCGGCCAAAAAACATGGCCGCCAGCAGCCATCTTGGATTTTACTCTTTGTATGACTAAATCCTTTAGCACGGGCTACAGGTCGTACCTTTAGTCTGATCATCATAAAAATTTTCATGGCTGTTGAAATTGGAATGTAAATGGGAACGAGTCATTTTGGGGTCATTCGGACAAAAAACATGGCCGCTAGCAGCCATCTTGGATTTCAAAATTTAATCCATTAGCACGGGTCACAGGTCGTACTGTTCGTCTGATCATCATGAAATTTGTCATGGATGTTAATATTGACATGTAGATGGGAACGAGTAATTTTGGGTGTCATTTGGCCAAAAACATGGCCGCCAGCAGCCATCTTGGATTTTACTCTTTGTATGACTAAATTCTTTAGCACGGGCTACAGGTCGTACCTTTAGTCTGATCATCATAAAATTTGTCATGGCTGTTGATATTGGAATGTAGATGGGAATGAGTCATTTTGGGGTCATTCGGACAAAAAACATGGCCGCCAGCAGCCATCTTGCATTTAAAAATTTAATCCATTAGCACGGGCCACAGTTAGTACTGTTCGTCTGATCATCATGAAATTTGTCATGGATGTTAATATTGACATGTAGATGGGAACGAGTACTTTTGGGGTCATTTGGCCGAAAAACATGGCCGCCAGCAGCCATCTTGGATTTCACTCTTTGTATGACTAAATCCTTTAGCACGGGCTACAGGTTGTATCTTTAGTCTGATCATCATAAAATTTGTCATGGCTGTTGATATTGGAATGTAGATGGGAATGAGTCATTTTGGGGTCATTCGGACAAAAAACATGGCCGCCAGCGGCCATCTTGGATTTCAAAATTTAATCCATTAGCACGGGCTACAGGTTGTATCTTTAGTCTGATCATCATAAAATTTGTCATGAATGTTAATAATGACATGTAGATGGGAACGAGTCATTTTGGGGTCATTCGGCCAAAAAACATGGCCGCCAGCAGCCATCTTGGATTTTACTCTTTGTATGACTAAATCCTTTAGCACGGGCTACAGGTCGTACCTTTAGTCTGATCATCATAAAAATTTTCATGGCTGTTGAAATTGGAATGTAGATGGGAATGAGTCATTTTGGGGTCATTCGGACAAAAAACATGGCCGCTAGCAGCCATCTTGGATTTCAAAATTTAATCCATTAGCACGGGCCACAGGTCGTACTGTTCGTCTGATCATCATGAAATTTGTCATGGATGATAATATTGACATGTAGATGGGAACGAGTAATTTTGGGTGTCATTTGGCCAAAAACATGGCCGCCAGCAGCCATCTTGGATTTTACTCTTTGTATGACTAAATTCTTTAGCACGGGCTACAGGTCGTACCTTTAGTCTGATCATCATAAAATTTGTCATGGCTGTTGAAATTGGAATGTAGATGGGAACGAGTCATTTTGGGGTCATTCGGACAAAAAACATGGCCACCAGCAGCCATCTTGCATTTAAAAATTTAATCCATTAGCACGGGCCACAGTTAGTACTGTTCGTCTGATCATCATGAAATTTGTCATGGATGTTAATATTGACATGTAGATGGGAACGAGTACTTTTGGGGTCATTTGGCCGAAAAACATGGCCGCCAGCAGCCATCTTGGATTTCACTCTTTGTATGACTAAATCCTTTAGCACGGGCTACAGGTTGTATCTTTAGTCTGATCATCATAAAATTTGTCATGGCTGTTGATATTGGAATGTAGATGGGAATGAGTCATTTTGGGGTCATTCGGACAAAAAACATGGCCGCCAGCGGCCATCTTGGATTTCAAAATTTAATCCATTAGCACGGGCTACAGGTTGTATCTTTAGTCTGATCATCATAACATTTGTCATGAATGTTAATAATGACATGTAGATGGGAACGAGTTATTTTGGGGTCATTCGGCCCAAAAACATGGCCGCCAGCAGCCATCTTGGATTTTACTCTTTGCATGACTAAATCCTTTAGCACGGGCTACAGGTCCTACTTTTAGTCTGATCATCATAAAATTTGTCAATAATGTTAATAATCACATGTAGATGGGAACGAGTCATTTTGGGGTCATTCGGCCAAAAAACATGGCCGCCAGCAGCCATCTTGGATTTTACTCTTTGTATGACTAAATCCTTTAGCACGGGCTACAGGTCGTACCTTTAGTCTGATCATCATAAAATTTGTCATGGCTGTTGATATTGGAATGTAGATGGGAATGAGTCATTTTGGGGTCATTCGGACAAAAAACATGGCCGCCAGCGGCCATCTTGGATTTCAAAATTTAATCCATTAGCACGGGCCACAGGTCGTACTGTTTGTCTGATCATCATGAAATTTGTCATGGATGATAATATTGACATGTAGATGGGAACGAGTAATTTTGGGGTCATTCGGCCAAAAAACATGGCCGCCAGCAGCCATCTTGGATTTTACTCTTTGTATGACTAAATCCTTTAGCACGGGCTACAGGTCGTACCTTTAGTCTGATCATCATAAAAATTTTCATGGCTGTTGAAATTGGAATGTAAATGGGAACGAGTCATTTTGGGGTCATTCGGACAAAAAACATGGCCGCTAGCAGCCATCTTGGATTTCAAAATTTAATCCATTAGCACGGGTCACAGGTCGTACTGTTCGTCTGATCATCATGAAATTTGTCATGGATGTTAATATTGACATGTAGATGGGAACGAGTAATTTTGGGTGTCATTTGGCCAAAAACATGGCCGCCAGCAGCCATCTTGGATTTTACTCTTTGTATGACTAAATTCTTTAGCACGGGCTACAGGTCGTACCTTTAGTCTGATCATCATAAAATTTGTCATGGCTGTTGATATTGGAATGTAGATGGGAATGAGTCATTTTGGGGTCATTCGGACAAAAAACATGGCCGCCAGCAGCCATCTTGCATTTAAAAATTTAATCCATTAGCACGGGCCACAGTTAGTACTGTTCGTCTGATCATCATGAAATTTGTCATGGATGTTAATATTGACATGTAGATGGGAACGAGTACTTTTGGGGTCATTTGGCCGAAAAACATGGCCGCCAGCAGCCATCTTGGATTTCACTCTTTGTATGACTAAATCCTTTAGCACGGGCTACAGGTTGTATCTTTAGTCTGATCATCATAAAATTTGTCATGGCTGTTGATATTGGAATGTAGATGGGAATGAGTCATTTTGGGGTCATTCGGACAAAAAACATGGCCGCCAGCGGCCATCTTGGATTTCAAAATTTAATCCATTAGCACGGGCTACAGGTTGTATCTTTAGTCTGATCATCATAAAATTTGTCATGAATGTTAATAATGACATGTAGATGGGAACGAGTCATTTTGGGGTCATTCGGCCAAAAAACATGGCCGCCAGCAGCCATCTTGGATTTTACTCTTTGTATGACTAAATCCTTTAGCACGGGCTACAGGTCGTACCTTTAGTCTGATCATCATAAAAATTTTCATAGCTGTTGAAATTGGAATGTAGATGGGAATGAGTCATTTTGGGGTCATTCGGACAAAAAACATGGCCGCTAGCAGCCATCTTGGATTTCAAAATTTAATCCATTAGCACGGGCCACAGGTCGTACTGTTCGTCTGATCATCATGAAATTTGTCATGGATGATAATATTGACATGTAGATGGGAACGAGTAATTTTGGGTGTCATTTGGCCAAAAACATGGCCGCCAGCAGCCATCTTGGATTTTACTCTTTGTATGACTAAATTCTTTAGCACGGGCTACAGGTCGTACCTTTAGTCTGATCATCATAAAATTTGTCATGGCTGTTGAAATTGGAATGTAGATGGGAACGAGTCATTTTGGGGTCATTCGGACAAAAAACATGGCCACCAGCAGCCATCTTGCATTTAAAAATTTAATCCATTAGCACGGGCCACAGTTAGTACTGTTCGTCTGATCATCATGAAATTTGTCATGGATGTTAATATTGACATGTAGATGGGAACGAGTACTTTTGGGGTCATTTGGCCGAAAAACATGGCCGCCAGCAGCCATCTTGGATTTTACTCTTTGTATGACTAAATCCTTTAGCACGGGCTACAGGTTGTACCTTTAGTTTGATCATCATAAAATTTGTCATGAATGTTAATAATGACATGTAGATGGGAACGAGTCATTTTGGGGTCATTTGGCCAAAAAACATGGCCGCCAGCAGCCAACTTGGATTTTACTCTTTGTATGACTAAATCCTTTACCACGGGCTACAGGTCGTACCTTTAGTCTGATTTCGGGGTCATTCGGACAAAAAACATGGCCGCCAGTGGCCATCTTGGATTTCAAAATTTAATCCATTAGCACGGGCCACAGGTCGTACCTTTAGTCTGATCGTCATAAAATTTGTCATTGATGTTAACGATGACATGTAGATGGGAACGACTCATTTTGGGGTCATTCGGCTGAAAACATGGCCGCCAGCAGCCATCTTGGATTTTACTTTTCTCTTCATGTCTATAAACTAGTATTAGACATTCAACTTTCCACATTCCTAATCGCTCCATTGACTGTAATATATTAAATTATTCCCTTTCCAAGTTGAGCTACAGTGTCATTGACACTTTCATTAATATGTGTTAAGCCAATGCATTCTCTTATATATGCGAGGCGACCTATGGTCGACTCGCATATATAAGAGAATGCATTGGCACAGGGACGTTCTGTTGGGTAAAGGGTTAAAGGACAATTAATTACCATGAAGTGACTATACATGTATTGTATCCTCACACCGAACTCCTGTGCATAAAAACGCTCTAAGATGTTAACTTTTCTATGACTGGAACTTCCTGAAATTTTGCAAAAACCCTGTGCCAATGCAATCTCTTATATATGCGAGTCTCCCATAGGGATACTCGCATATATAAGAGATTGCATTGGCCTATCAATATTTACCTTGGCATGTAAGCCAGTGCATTATCTTATGTATGCAAGGCTCCCTATGGTCGACTCGCATATATAAGAGAATACATTGGCCTAACAATATATTTACCTTGACTTTGTAAGCTAGTCCATTCTCTTATATATGTAAGAGAATGCACTGGCACATGATCTTTAATGCTGCACCAGCACAGCTCCCGTCATGAAAGGGTTAACAGTCCAAGGTTTAAAGGGATATGCCTTTGTTGAACCTCCAAATTGGTCACATAATTTGGAAGGGTCGATATATACATGTACTCTCAGGTACCTAATAATTGTGATGGCCCAATGATAGTGATGGCCTAATGTCAGTGATGGCCTAATTGTAGTGATGGCCTAATAATATTGATGTCTTAATGATGGTGGTGGCCTAATGATAGTGATGGCCTAATGATAGTGATGGCCTAATGATAGTGATGGCCTAATGATAGTGATGGCCCAATGATAGTGATGGCCTAATGTCAGTGATGGCCTAATTGTAGTGATGGCCTAATAATATTGATGTCTTAATGATAGTGATGGCCTAATGATAGTGACGGCCTAATGATAGTGATGGCCTAATGATAGTGATGGCCTAATGATAGTGACGGCCTAATGATAGTGATGGCCTAATGATAGTGATGGCCTAATGATAGTGACGGCCTAATGATAGTGATGGCCTAATGATAGTGATGGCCTAATGATAGTGATGGCCTAATTGTAGTGATGGCCTAATAATATTGATGGCCTAATGATAGTGATGGCCTAATGATAGTGATGGCCTAATGATAGTGATGGCCTAATGATAGTGACGGCCTAATGATAGTGATGGCCTAATGATAGTGACGGCCTAATGATAGTGACGGCCTAATGATAGTGACGGCCTAATGATAGTGATGGCCTAATGATAGTGACGGCCTAATGATAGTGATGGCCTAATGATAGTGACGGCCTAATGATAGTGACGGCCTAATGATAGTGACGGCCTAATGATAGTGATGGCCTAATGATAGTGACGGCCTAATGATAGTGATGGCCTAATGATAGTGATGGCCTAATTGTAGTGATGGCCTAATAATATTGATGGCCTAATGATAGTGATGGCCTAATGATAGTGACGGCCTAATGATAGTGATGGCCTAATGATAGTGACGGCCTAATGATAGTGACGGCCTAATGATAGTGACGGCCTAATGATAGTGATGGCCTAATGATAGTGACGGCCTAATGATAGTGATGGCCTAATGATAGTGACGGCCTAATGATAGTGACGGCCTAATGATAGTGACGGCCTAATGATAGTGATGGCCTAATGATAGTGACGGCCTAATGATAGTGATGGCCTAATGATAGTGACGGCCTAATGATAGTGGCCTAATGATAGTGACGGCCTAATGATAGTGACGGCCTAATGATAGTGATGGCCTAATGATAGTGATGTGTGGGGATTTAGGCTGAAATTAATAATAGTGATGGCAATTTCACTCTATGTCTCGATGCCAAATAATAGTGATTGTTGGGAAGTTTCTCCAAAATTAATAACTGTGCTGACACTATTATTAAGCACCTGAGAGTACGATAGGTTGATAAATACAATACTGCTGAAACAAGTACACAACATATCATCAAAAACTATGAGTCGCTTTAACCCTTTACCCAACAAACCGGCCAAAACCGGCCAAATAAAGCTGCAATAGCCTAAATTATCTTGGGTCTGTCTCAATAAAACCATACAAATATGGATATCATTGGAACCGGCTCATTGACCACATTGTGATGGTTACAGTTAGGCCCTGTGCCAATGCATTCTCTTATATATGCGAGTCGACCATAGGTCGCCTCGCATATATAAGAGAATGCATTGGCCTAAAAAAAAAAAATTTTACCATTTTTTCTTACATTCTTTAACTATTTTATAATTTTTAATGTGTTAAGCCAATGCATTCTCTTATATATGCGAGGCGACCTATGGTCGACTCGCATATATAAGAGAATGCATTGGCACAGGGCCGTTCTGTTGGGTAAAGGGTTAAAACAAACCACCTGAAATAACAGTAGAAAAACCAACCAGTTGAGCAGCTGCTATTCCACTTATAAACAGCTGTGGATGAGAAATAAAAAAAAACTGAATTCCTTTTATCTGTCTTATGTTGAGTCATTCAGTGCATAAGCCTGATTATATAATACAGTCTGTTATAACCATAACATAATCTATTCATTGGTGGACGAAATTTGTGTGTGTATTATGAGTCATACGGGGTAGAAATCTCTGCCTGGCTAAAACTACTAGTAGTTCCATATCGCTGATATATCATTTGGAATTTATTACACCGTCATTTGTTTATATTTAAATAAAAAGGAGATTTTTGCGATTTTGCAATCCCCAATTATGTATATATAATGTGGTAAGTGGTTATAATCTCAAATATTCCTACATGACAGACTCTGAATAAATTTGTAGATATAGCTCTGAAAATAATTGTTTTGTTTCTCATATTTGTTTTCCATAAATTTGAGATCATTTCTTTTAACCCTTTACCCAACAGAACGGCCCTGTGCCAATGCATTCTCTTATATATGCGAGTCGACCATAGGTCGCCTCGCATATATAAGAGAATACATTGGCTTAACACACATTAAAAATGATCAAATTGTCAAAGAATGTAGAAAATATTATAAGAAAAAATGGTTAAAAGTGTTAAAAAAAGATTTTTTTAGGCCAATGCATTGGCACAGGGCATAACTGTAACCATCACAATGTGGTCAATGAACCGGTTCCAATGATATCCATATTTGTATGGTGTTATTGAGACAGACCGAAGATATTTTAGGCTGTTGATCGAAGCTTTATTTGGGCGTTTTTGGCCGGTTTGTTGGGTAAAGGGTTAAGTGCCGGTTCAATTTGTTTTCAACTTTAAACCGTGGTAAGAAAATCTAGAGCTGCCGTCACTCTGAAACGTTTATGGGAAAATATTAAAATCGAATATTATTAGGTGTATTTTGGAGTGCAAACCGCCAAGTGGCTTAACCCTTTCAGTGCCAAGTCCGATTTTTGTATCAACCCATATTTCCTTGATAATTTTTCAAATTTATTGATTATAATAATGTGATACCATTGTAAGAGCTCTTTCCATCAATGTATCACATTATTATAATCAATAAATTTGAAAAATGATCAAACAAATATGAATTGATACAAAAATCGAACTTGGCACTGAAAGAGTTAAATATGTTCATAATTCAGACAAATTAACACTTCTATTCGAAATACTCATTGCGAATAGTTTCCTTCAGGATGTTCAGATAATAAGTTATATTATTAAGATAAGGCCAAAATAAAAAAGACCTGTGTTTCTGGTGACCCGCTCGCCCCTATTCCGGCACCCCCGACCGTTTTCATTTTATTGATTTTGAAAAATTAGTTTGCATTCAATTTAATTTCCATGTAAACTGATTCATTTCCATGTAAAACGGACACGTCGTGTGTACTGTCAAACCAGAAATTATACCACACTTCAATTAGGTCACAGCCGAATCAAACTTATTTTTTCATGTTTTATTCAATAAAACAATAAATTACAGTATATTCTAATATTATGTACTTAGTTTTATTATTTTATGGTACATTAAAAACAACAAGAAGCAGTCTGGGGGGTATTCATATTTATTTTGAGCAAAGTTTAAAATAAAATGAAAACATAAAATAAAACGAAAAGCCACCCACCTGTTCCTACATATTATCTGAACATTTCCCACCAATCAATATGAATCATTCTACTCTTGTATTATCTGTTTTTCTGTCTGTCATCTGTTTTGTTACATGAACACCCCTCCAAATGAATAATAGACCATTCCAAGGTATACATTTTTTATAACTGAATGGGTGAGGTGAATCCATCAGCAGGTTTATAAATTTGAAAAAGTTTTTGAATTTTTGGGTCAAGTCCAGACATTTTTTCAGTTCTTGACTGACTGAATTGAATGCCTTTTTGATAAGTACTTAAATTCATATAGAAGTGACGCTATTTATAGAATGTGTTTTATGAATAATAACCATCGGCAAACAGAAAATTACAGAGCAAGTGCATTTAATATGAATTGCATATCTTTCAAGTTAAAAACGTATTATGGACTTGTTTGGGTGTATGAAACTGATAAGTTAGTACTCAGGCGCTGTGCCAACTGGAAGAATATAGAATTCTACTAACATCGCCGAAAATCTGAACGAAATCGACCACTCCACAGAAAACATCGCCTGAACAATGCGCAATTGTAAATATTTACATCTCGATTCGGGATGCAACAAATGGCGATAAACCAGCACAAATGATTTCGCTATTGTGAGTCATTGAATTTAATTGATATATAAGCGGAATTACAGTGTGCGATGTAAATTTGGATTTATATTCGTAAAAATAACTACTTTGAGCAAGATTATTCTACATTTCTATTTGATCACTATATAGTACGGGAGTGTTACACATCACTTTAAACCTAATAAGCTTGACATTTTTATAATCAAATACCATAATTATTCGCCACCAATGTTTCCTACCAGCCTTTTATTTCAATCCTGAATACCATTTAAGTTAACCCTTTCTTGATGGGAGCTGTGGTGGTGCAGCATTAAAGACATTGTGCCAGTGCATTCTGTTATATATGGGAGTCTCCCAAAGGGATCGAGCCTCGCATATATAAAAGAATTCACTGGCTTACAAGGTCAAAGTAAATATTGATAGGCCAATGTATTCTCTTATATTTGCGAGGGTCCCCACTCACATATATAACAGAAAACATTGGCACAGGGTTTTCGAAATATTTCAGGAAGCTCCAGTCATGGAAGGGTTAAAATCCATAAAATTTTGCGAGAGTCAAATATAGCAGCGAATCAGCTGTTTTTACGAGTAAGAATCATGATTTTGATTCTCGTCAATACTATTTAGCCCTGGATCCCGAGAGTAGCATCGGGGAGAGCTTTCCGATGAATGGCAACAAGCCATATTTCCGACTAGCTTTCTGATGAATGGCAACAAGCCATATTTCCGACTAAATCCTGAAAAGTTACCCATAATTCTGCTGTGGTTAAAGGAGTCAATTAATTAGGGCATTACTGTACTTGCTTCTAATCATAGAAATGATGTCAAAAGTCCCAGGGAAGTATGATTTTCTTGCTTTAAATGAATTTGTTATCACTGAAATATACCAAAGCATGTATGATGGATCTCATCCATGCACTAGTGTTACAAAATCAGCCTCCCAAAGTTTCAAGGGGATTGGCAATTTATTCTGGTATTTCCACTTGAGCACCGATATGAATATGTAACAACAAAACAAAAAGGTTACTTTGGTGTTACATGTTATTCTATCGTAGTTATTGACTTATTAGTAGACAAAGCACAAACATCTGTGAGCTGTTTGGAATTGCCAGGGGTTCCCATCAAAGACCGATGATGTTGTTCTTTATACGGCTAGACTTCACTAATTTTACCCTTTCTGTACTAAATCATCATTGGTGAGTAGTTATCCCATAGGAAATGTTCAGATGATAAGTTTAACCCTTTCTAACTAAAGCATCATTGATGAGTAGTTATCCCATAGGAAATGTTCAGATAATAAGTTTAATCCTTTCTGTACTAAAGCATCATCCACGAATAGTTATCCCATAGGAAATGTTCAGATATTAAGTTCAACCCTTGCTATACTAAAGCACATTGACGAGTAGTTATCACATTGGAAATGATCAGATAAGAAGTTTAATCCTTTCTATACTAAAGCATCATTGACAAGTAAGTTATCCCATAGGAAATGTTTAGATAATAAGTTTAATCCTTTCTATACTAAAGCATCATCAACGAGTAGTTATCCCATTAGAAAAAGTACAGATATAAGTTTAAGCCTTTCAATACTAATAGCCACATAGCGACGAGACGATATTGGTCGGCGAGTTGTTATCTGGCCACGGAAACTATAGCAGAGTCTTGATACATGAATCGTTACAAACATGTTGTGTATATAGCACATTTATCTACCATTGGTAGATCAGAATCCACCACACAAATTACATTTTAGGAGTTTCTTAAATGCCAAAATTGTTGGATTTTTGTTCCATGAATTAGCTTTCTTGAGTAAATTCTCTCAACCTGCAAAGCTATCTGTGTCACGCGATTAGCTCACTTTGCTAAATACTCCCAATCTGCAAGTTCACGCGAATATGCCTAACTGAAATTGAATTTAATGGACAAAATCTCTTACACCTGCATGTTTTATATAATTTATAATAAAAATAATAAATACTCAACAAATACATATTAGTTACTTTGTGATATGTTATACCATAATACCCATGATGGTATATAGGCAATCAAATAATGTTAAAACGCAAGAATTTACATTTGAATGTCATTTTTGATTTTTCACCCGATTGATGTGACGTCGGTTCATTCATGATTTTGAATAGTCGCCTTGTACCCAAACTGCAGTAATGATAAAGATGTTTAAATATTATTGCCAATTCGTTATCGCCAATTTTATCAGGAAATTTCATAGGAAATGGTAGATAAAATGTGGTACAATCAGTGCAATGCTGCCAAGGCCTCAATCTTTCAGAACGCTCATAATTCAAACCACCTGTATCTGTCATATTGAAGGGGTTAATGAATTGATTTTCCATGGCTTTCTTGAAATTAATACCAAGTAGTATGAGTGTCAGCCTGAGTTAGTGTGCCTGTCATTTGCATAATGAGGACCCCAAAGGGTGAATTTAGTGATGCTACCCCGCATAGCCTCTGGGGTCCTCATTCTGCTTAGGCCTCCTCATCTTCTCTTTATCAAATGTCTATAGAAACATCTTCACATTGGTTCTATTTCATTTTTAGCTAGTTTCTCTGTATCCCAAAATTGACAGACGACACATTGCATAATCAAGGTTCCCAATGGGTGTACATCACAATATTCACCATTTCGGATCTTCAGTCTGAGTCTATGTCTCCCGTAGCAGATGAAGACGAAGCAGAATGAGGTCCCAAAAGGGTGAATTTAGTGATGCTAGCCCACTGCGGGATAACATCACTAAATTCACCCTCTGGGGACCTCATTCTGCAAATGACAGGCACACTAAACTCAGGCTTGTATGAGTGTGATCTGTGATCGTTATGTCTGGTATTAGCTTCTTCCCCATTATACCCAGGAAGCCATGATAATATTCTCTAAACCTTTTATTAGATTAGGAAACCCTAATTCCTCTATTGGTGACTACTATATTAAATGAGTGGAAATCTATGGGAAGTCTTTGCTTTTTCTGTAAATACACTATGGTATGTGAGGAGCTCTTGAGTGGATTCCACTGTGTGGGCGCGTGTCTCAGGTTATTGAATCTTGGTAATAGAATGCCACAAAAATTTAGGTTCAAGGTTTGATTTTCACTAGACTTAAAGTAGTCCATAAGTAAACCAGATAGTGAAATATGTAGGGATAAAGCTTGTTTACGTCCAAGAACAGTCGCTATACCTTACTATATCAGGGTTTAACCCTTTACCCAACAGAAGGGCCCTGTGCCAATGCATTCTCTTATATATGCGAGTCGACCATAGGTCGCCTCGCATATATAAGAGAATGCATTGGCTTAACACATTAAAAATTATAAAATTGTTAAAGAATGTAAGAAAAAATGGTAAAAAGTGTTAAAAAATGTTTTTTTAGGCCAATGCATTCTCTTATATATGCGAGGCGACCTATGGTCGACTCGCATATATAAGAGAATGCATTGGCACAGGGCTAACTGTAACTATCACAATGTGGTCAAGGAGCCGGTTCCAATGATATCCATATTTGTATGGTTCTATTGAGACAGACCGAAGATATTTTAGGCTGTTGAAGCTTTATTTGGCCGGTTTTGGCCGGTTTGTTGGGTAAAGGGTTAAGCATCTAGATCATGCAATCTCGAGCTGGTACCAGCCCTTACTTAGAAATGGATAAATTAAGGAAAATATATTTATAAAGATATCTATTCCCTGCCTAATATTTGTTCAAAGTTAACAAAATTCCGCCCCACCAAATAATTTTTTCCTCTGAAATAACTACTAAAGTTTGTATGCTGACAATTGGAACTTTTACAGTAATGTCCTGAATAATCGACTCCTTAATCACAGCAGAATTATAGGTAATTTTTCAGGATTTAGTCTGAGAGTTGAGAGCTTTCCGATGAATGGCAACAAGCCATATTTCCGACTAAATCCTGAAAAATTACCCATAACTCTGCTATGGCTAAGGAGTCGATTATTTAGGGCATTACTGTAAGTTAATGCTGATTAATGTATACAAATTTGTTGGTGATAAACTGTCTGATGCAGATAAAGTTATTTCTCTGCTATTACAGCTAACCATGCATGTATTTGTCAGCGTATATATGACCACGATTTGACTTTGCTAATTTGCATCTAAAATTTCAATTTAAAGGCAAGCCTTGAAATAGGGTGTCTGTCATTTGCAGAATGAGGTCCCCAGAGGGTGAATTTAGTGATGCTACCCTGCATAACGGGCTAGCATCACCAAATTCACCCTCTGGGGACCTCATTCTGCTTACAACTCAGCAGAATGAGGTTACCAGAGGGTGAATTTGGTGATGCTAGCCCGCTATGCGGGGTAGCATCACTAAATTCACCCTCTGGGGACCTCATTCTGCAAATGACAGGCACCCTATTTCAAGGCTTGTTTAAAGGTCTGACTCACTTGAGTGGTTCACCTTTGATGATTTCGAGCGATTGTAACAATTATTTACATAAATCCGTCACGGCCGGGTGCCCGCAAATGTGATTGTTCTAATAAGTATCTTGTATATTTTATACATCTGCATGTATTTGACCGCTATTTTGATAGCCAATGAGTGCATATTTAGACATATTATTCTACCCTGTATTCTATTCTGCTAAAGAAAATATCTTGATTATACCTTGCTTTGGATCACTAATGTCACACACTTCTCATACCTTACTCATATTTAAATTCGTGCAGTACTAAATTTTGCTCAGTTTTTGAATTCTCGCACTTTGAATTCACGCACCCGGCTGCCCAAATTAAAAACTGACATCGAATAGAACACAACTGCATATTAATTTTGTGAAGACGGGTACATGCTTATTTATGGTCCAAATAAACATTTGATATTTAATAAATATTTATGGACATCATGGTATTGAACTTGAAAAAAGTAAAACCACAACCATGTATCTATATATACATGTAGGTTGCTGACTTTAGAAAACAGATCAAGTCTCGAATGGTTGTGTGGTTGCGTGTTCTTTAAATGTATAGCTGACACATGCAGACTGTTTGGCCAGAGTGTCAACCCAGGGTCGTGAATATGGTGACGCTATTTCGTGCACATCAATTCTGGAATTTGTGCATTTCTTAGAAGCATTTCAACAGCAAATATCTAACCATGATTTATTGCTTTACATGTATGTATGATTGATGACGTTGGTATTGATTGGTTGCCCATATGCAAGTAGAAGTGTGTATTATATCTATCTAAAATACCCCTCTTTATTTTCCCTATATTAATTGTTTGATATAAACTTATGAGACGTACTAATTTTCACTCAGTTATAAATTCGCACACCAAAAAATAGTACTGCGCGAATTTAAATATGAGTAAGGTGTGTATTAATCTAGATCAATTGGGTAACTATTGCGTGGAACATATCTAGTCACGACAACTGATATCATGTTCATTCTTTATTAACAGGATATGATACAATTTAAGTTTTATATATTATTTCTATTTTTAGTCGCTAAATATTTCTCTGTATATAGAGGATCTCCAACGACTTATGTTGGGATGTAAGATTTTATGAAACTATAGTTTGATCAATCTAATTCACAACGAGTCGTAGACAAGTTGTGAATCAAATTTATCAAACGAGTTTCATAAAATCTTATATCCCAATATAACGAATTGAAGATCTTGTATATGACACTCAAGCTTTATGCATTTTAACAAAACAAAATCCAAAAAAGAAGCTGAAAATGCATCCATTTACATAGCTGGCTGAGACGCTTCACAATCGTATCCAACAGTATTGCATGCGTAACGTAAAATATAGTCTGCCAATTTGCCTCTTTGTTTTTGTGTCTATTTTCTTTAGTGCAACGCTTTTCAACATTGTATTAACACGCCTAATCAATGTAAAGTAATTTTATTGGTGCCCTGCCAAATTGGCAGGAGCACAAGCTTAATCGTCACCAGTGACATATATACACTATGTAATATAAGGAAATATGTAAAGGATATAATAAGGATTTCATATATATATTCACCATCCTACCAAAAGGGTGTTATTTAAGCTACTGAAAAATTGAAAAGTCTGATTGTTTGTGAATAATTAGGAAAAAAAATTGCAAGCACTGTAAAAAATAGTTTTTTTCTGGGCTCCGCGGACTAGCCACCCACCCACCCCGGCCCTGTGTCAGAACATCAAAAAGTATTGATCGGGTCGAATATGATATATACCGACGAAGCCAGAGTAGAGGTTCAAGTCATGATCTAAGCCATATCGACCTAAGCTCGGCCCCTCTGGGATCGAGGCTCTCCCAGACAATTTGATCACGGTTCTGAATATGGATGGGCGTGCTTGATCTTCATGAGCAATTCAACCTCATTATATACCGGGGTTATGTAAGATTACCTCATTATATACCGGGGTTATGTAAGATTACCTCATTATATACCAGGGTTATGTAAGATTACCTCATTATATACCGGGGTTATGTAAGATTACCTCATTATATACCGGGGTTATGTAAGATTACCTCATTATATACCGGGGTTATGTAAGATTACCTCATTATATACCGGGGTTATGTAAGATTACCTCATTATATACCGGGGTTATGTAAGATTACCTCATTATATACCGGGGTTATGTAAGATTTTTGGTTGGATATGTCTGATGGCATCTTTCATCCATTCTCTTATGAATAAAATATCATTTCGACCATTTACAGTAATGCATGCTCTAAGTAATTGACTTCTTAACCACAGCAGAATTATGGGTTACTTTTCAGGATTTAGTCCGAAATATGGCTTGTTGCCATTCATCAGAAAGCTCTCGGGGAGAGCTTTCCAATGAATGGCAACAAGCCATATTTCCGACTAAATCCTGAAAAGTTACCCATAATTCTGCTGTGGTTCAGCTGTGTGGTTAAGAAGTCGATTACTTAGAGCATTACTGTATGTCAGACATTGGACCTCTTTCTAGTAAACACAGAGTCTAGGGTTTGACTATCAATTTCCATATTGAGCTGCTGGTATATATTGCAAACTTTTGTTTGCAGTAAAGCCGCCCTGTCTGATGGGCATATATTGTCTAAACACATGCTCCCATGAATAAAATATTAGGCGATATTTTTGGTACCCAGGGGGTACGAATGAGTCCAGATTTTAGAGGCACTAGCTGTCCATATCATGCAGAGAAACTAAACAAGAAAAGAAATAGAATCTATGTGAAGAAGTTTCTATAGAGATTTGAAAGTAGAGAAACTTTCCAGAGAAGACGAGGCCTAAGCAGAATGAGGTCCCCAGAGGGGGAATTAGTGACGCTACACCACACAGCAGGCTAGCATCACCAAATTCACCCTCTGGGGACCACTTTCTGCTTAGGCCTCATCTTCTGGGAAGTATTTAAGTCTCAAATTCTCCTACGAACTGAGTGTTCCTTTAGAGATGCCCTGCGAGCAAGTCTGGATATAGTGTGTCTAACATTTGCAGAATGAGGTCCCCAGAGGGTGAATTTAGTGACAATATCCTGCATAGTGGGCTAGCATCACCAGATTCACCCTCTGGGGACCTCATTCTGCTTAGGCCTCAACTGCTGTGGGAGACCAAAGATAAGATAGAAGTTCCCCAGTTGCAGTTGGTGTTGTTCACCCTTTAGTTACTTTGATTATTCATTTTATTTTCTGCAAATTAGGGGAAAAGGAAACTGAACTGAAGGGAAAAATAAACTGAACTGAAGAGAAAAAGTAACTAAAACAATGTTAATTTGAGATGATAGATACTTCCAAGAAGATGAGGCTTAACCAGAATGAGTTTCCCCAGAGGGTGAATTTGGTGATGCTAGCCCGGGGCTGTTTATGTGACTTGGGCTGATATAGTCCCGGTTAAAATGCAAAACCCGATAAGATGTCTTTAAGACCAGCTACAGTAATGCCCTAAGTAATCGACTCCTTAACCACAGCAGAATTATGGGTAACTTTTCAGGATTTAGTCAGAAATATGGCTTGTTGCCATTCATCAGAAAGCTCTCACTGAGACTAAATCCTGAAAAATTACCCATAATTCTGCTGTGGTTAAGGAGTCGATTACTTGGGGCATTACTGTATCTTGTATGGAGATCACCAGCTTCTGGCCTGTTTAATTACCGCATAGTAATTAGACTACTATTCAAATCCCTCTGTATTTTGATTGTGCACTTCACTTTATTCCAAGTTATTATCCGGTACATTCTGATCTAATGAAGGTTATCAGTGTATTATTAAATCTCATGATGCCCCGATCCGTGTATTCTTCTACAGTTGTTCACTCGTGGGATTGTGATCATTTTGCGATATTTGCCTCGCAGATATGTCTGCACAGATCGTGATCAATGCCGTCATGACAATATATTGGTTCTTATAAAGTGGGTATTATCAGTATAAACTGCTTCAGGGAGGAAAACTGGTGTGCAGCTCTCATGTGGATCAACAGGGTTGAACCATGGGGTACCCTTAAAGTGATATGGAAAAATTTGCTAGAGCCTGTGGGTGTTCAGAAGAAAAGAGCAAAGAATCATGTTAGTGGTTATTTTCAAGTTTTATGTCCCAGTAGGAAGAAAACAGCACCATGGTCATTTTGTTGGCCAAGTAATATGTAACTATTGAGAGATACGGAAATATGTAATGGCTTTTTAATGATATCGTAGGGGTTTCATCTGATATCACAAATTATTACTTATATAAATAACATTCTATATGATATAACATCAGACAGTGGAATTATTCTCCAAAATAGCTATGTCAAAGATATTTGGTCAGACAACAATGTAATACAATGTCTTATTGTCAAAGTATACCCAAGTTTGTTCGAAGAGATTTTGCACTATAGTTTTGTAGTAGAGCATATAACAGTAATGGTGTAATCTGAAATCGAGATTGAAACGTGTGACAACTAACTTTATTATGTAGTTAGTATTTCAGCGACATGCAAAGCATTTTGGTAAAATAAAAAGGGGGTTATATGCAAACAATTTCTTTCGTGTGAATGACACTAGTGTGGTACTTAACCCTTTACCCAACAAACCGGCCAAAACCGGCCAAATAAAGCTTCAACAGCCTAAAATATCTTCGGTCTGTCTCAATAGAACCATACAAATATGGATATCATTGGAACCGGCTCCTTGACCACATTGTGATAGTTACAGTTATGCCCTGTGCCAATGCATTCTCTTATATATGCGAGTCGACCATAGGTCGCCTCTCATATATAAGAGAATGCATTGGCCTAAAAAAAATCTTTTTAAAACAGTTTTACCATTTTTTCTTACAATCTTTAACAATTTTATAATTTTTAATGTGTTAAGCCAATGCATTCTCTTATATATGCGAGGCGACCTATGGTCGACTCGCATATATAAGAGAATGCATTGGCACACGGCCCTTCTGTTGGGTAAAGGGTTAAGTCATCTCGGCCACATAAATTTATGCTCTGGTTCTTGATGTATAATAAGCTACAAGTATTTTATCATACTGTTATGTGACAAATCCTCAGCAGCAGCATATTAACTATATATATGTTGATGGTAGATATTTGGCACAGCTACACAGTCTCCAAGACATGCCTTAGGCGTTGCTCTTTGTATATGCCTGGGACTTAATATAACACACAAGGCACCAATTTTAGAAGCTGAATGGGTTTTTGGGACAGTGCAAATTTTTTTAGGGATTGGTAATTACAAGGTTAATAGAGTAAAGATTTATCAGGTAGATATGAGCGAGTTTGTCAAAATAATATGATTAACCCTTCCATGACTGGAGTTTCCTGAAATTTTACGAAAACCCTGTGCCAATGCCTTATCTTATATATACGAGTCTCCCATAGGGAGCCTCCCTCGCATATATAAGAGAATACATTGGCCTAACATTATTTACCTTGACCTTGTAAGCCAGTGCATTCTCTTCTACATGCGAGGCTATGGGAGACTTAAATTCTGCTGTGGTTAAGGGGTCGATTATTCAGAGCATTACTGTATGACACTACAGAATTATGGGTAACTTTTCAGGATTTAGTCTGAAATATGGCTTGTTGCCATTCATCGGAAAGCTCTCGTCGAGAGCTTTCCGATGAATGGCAACAAGCCATATTTCGGACTAAATACTGAAAAGTTACCCATAATTCTGTTGTGGTTAAGGGGTCGATTATTTAGAGCATTACTGTATGACACTATTAGAATGCGGGCGAACAGTGTTAAAAGTGTTAATATATGTATTATGGATGGTGGTCTGGTCCTGATCAGAATCTTAGTTATATAAAAGAAAAGATATAACCCTGAGGTTTTGGTACAATAAGGCTAATATAGCTGACACAAAGCATTAGTCACCTTAATCAAGCGCAGATAGCCTCACCTCAGCTCTTTACAAGCTTGTTACAGGTAAGTGCTGGCATGTCCTGAGTGGGAGTCTACACAGGGTCTACAGGTGTGATATTGTATGAGTGGGGATTTGGACAGGTGTACTCCAGATGGGATGGTATGGCATAGTGCTGCAGGTAGTAATGTTAAACATGTGTATCTCTGTGTGCCCCATGCTGTTCGTAGCTGATAAAGGTTCAGAGACTCTCAGTTGGGAATTCTGTTTTTTTTTCATTAAACGAGGCTACTTGTTGTGGAAGTTTTTACCTAGAGCTAAATAATGTCCAATCATTTCATGAAACAATAGGAATGGACTCTGAATACTGTCTAACCTGAACTGGATTGTCTCCCATCAAGCCTTGAAATAGTTTGTTTGACATTTTCAGAGTGAGGTCCCCAGAGGGTGAATTTAGAGAAACTATATATCCTGCTTTGGCAAACTAGCATCGCCAAATTCACCCTCTGGGAACCTCATTCTGCTTAGGCCTGAACTACTGTGTGAGTATCATGAACGCGCCCACAAATGAACATTCGCCGATTTCAAGTTTGTTTTGTTTTCTTATATTTAGTAAGAATGAACATCACGTATTCATTGTTGTTTTCAATTGATATATTATATCTGAATTTAGGAAGATTCTGATCGGATTTGATTGATTTAATGGTTGCTTTCCTATACATTAATAACATATGATCAGATCGAAGTTTCCCAGTTGAATTTGATTATGTTCATCCATTAGTTACCTCGTTAATGCATTTAATCTTCTACAAATTAGGGGATATAGAAACTGAAAATAATTCACCCTCTGGGTCCCAGTGGATAAGATTCTACGGTGTCATTGTCCAGTGACGGCAAAGTTGGATTGAATTCCAACATTCAGGCCCAGATCACATGCACAATGCTGTCTAGCATCACCAAATTCCCCCTCTGACAACCTCATTCTGCTTTGGCCTCAACTGTTATGGGACATGTTAAGGATCAGATTGAAGTTCCCCAGTTATGCAATTTATATTCTTCAAATTAGGGGGATATAGAAATTCAACATAATTTACCCTCGGGGACCTCGTTCTGCAAATGACAGACACACTATTTCAAGGCTCAATGTGTCCCAGTGGCTATCGATAAGGTACTACGGTGTCGTTATCCAGTGACGCGGAAGCTGGATTGAAATCCAACAAGGATAATCTCATTTACAAGAACAACTTCCATGCTGTACATTTTAAATTTCATAAAATTATACCTGCCTCATGCAATTTGATGATGTTGCATAATAAGATAATATGCTAGGCATATATATAATATACAGGGTATGATGTTAATTAAGGGAAAGAATCTGGCGAAGGTTCCTGTAAATTAGTGATGAACCTTATGCCTATGTGCCCTGCCTGATCACTGGTCATTATTAACCCTTCCATGACTGGAGCCGTCTGAATTTTGTTTTAAACCTTGTCACAATGCATTCTCTTATATATGTGAGTCTCCCATAGGGAGCCTCGCATATATAAGAGAATACATTGGCCTAACAATATTTACCTTGACCTTGTAAGCCAGTGCATTCTCTTATATATGCGAGGCTCCCTTTGGGAGACTCGCATATATGAGAGAATGCATTGGCACATGATCTTTAATGCTGCACCAGTGCAGCTCCCATCATGAAAGGGTTAATAGGGTCTATTAAAATGTCATAATATTAACATTTCTTCATATTGAGTGCCCATATAAAGAAAATATATTTATATATATTTATGTGAGTTACTAGGATTTTTGATCGATTGGTAGGAAATTTAATGAATCTTCTTTCATTAAAGTAATGTGAAACACTCTGTTGGGGTAATCGAATGGGATGGAATATTCTTGCTGATGGTAGTTATTTTCATAAATGTTACTGTATATCTAAATTGGCAGAACACAATGTCATTCTTATTTAGATATATAAATTATATGGTGCAAATCTTCTTGACAAAATCATTATCGTTTATTTATCTGTGATAAATTTCATCTCGAATTTGTAGGAGTAAAAATTAATCAATCTGGCATAGTCCAGGCATTGTTTTCTGAATTGGTGCTATATATCAGTGTTTAACCCTTTCAGTGCCAGGTCCGATTTTTCTATCAACCCTTATACCCTGTGCCAATGCATTTTCTTATATATGCGAGTCGACCATAGGTCACCTCGCATATATAAGAGAATGCATTGGCCTAACAAGTTTTCATCATTTGTTATTATTTTTTACAATTTTTTCAAATATTCTTTAACAGACTATTTTGTAGGTTTAGTGCAAGGGAATCTTACGTTTTTCATGGGCATCAAAATTATTACTATGAATACTTGGTGATAGTTTTGAGTTATAACATGCCCCTAAGGTTTTATCCAGTTTGTATTTAAATTCGCTATAGCATGCTTAAGCATACCCCAAAAAAATTCATTAATTTAGTTGAATATTATTTATTATTTTATTATGCAAAGTTCTTGAGTACTCAATTATCAATGAAATAAGCACATGATATGCCTTTAACACTTTCATGACGGGAACTGCAGGTAGCTGCACTGCTGCATGGGAGACTCGCATGTACAGTAATGCCCTAAGTTAACGACTCCTTAAACACAATTATGGGTAACTTTTCAGGATTTAGTCGGAAATATGGCTTGTTGCCATTCATCGGAAATCTCTCGGGGAGAGCTTTCCGATGAATGGCAACAAGCCATATTTCCGACTAAATCCTGAAAAGTTACCCATAATTCTGCTGTGTTTATGGAGTCGATTACTTAGGGCATTACTGTATATAAGAGAATGCACTGGTTTACAAGGTCAAGGTCAATATTGTTAGGCCAATGCGTTCTCTTATATATGCGAGGCTCCTATATATATATAAGAGAATGTATTGGCACATGGATTTTGCAAAATTTCAGGAAACTTCAGTCATGAAAGGGTTAATGTCCTGTAATTAAATTGGGTGGGGCCAGCCTATTTCTGCACAGCAATTAAGTACATAAAGATATCATTATGATGTAACCTCAAACTGGCCCTTAGAATCACATGAAATCCCCTAGATACAGAGAGCTGAGTAAATTGGACATTGATATAAACATAAGAGAAATGATTATCAATTTTGCCCACATTTGAGTGCCCACTGTCTGTTGAATTTAGAGAGGTTAATACACTATCTGACATAAGCTTGTTTTCCAATTAGATCAGTACATCCCCCAGGATTAATGAGCTGCTTTATTTGATCTCTCTTTATCTCCCGGATTCTGAGTCATCTAGGTACTACATCCATTTATGGCATGCGAGGATGAGGGAGATTCAATGAAGCGTGACATGTTTCATGGTCATATATCCTCTCTTATATCTGCATTTACTTATTCTTCATTCCCTATTCTCCATTCCCTATTTGACAATCTTTCTTAATCTGGGATTCTGAGTCATGTACTATGTATAGCATTGTATGACATGGGAGAATGAGGGAGATTCAATTCAGCGTGACATATTTCTTGGTCATATATCATCTCTTATATCTGCGTTTACTTATTCTACATTCCCTATTTGTCAATCTCTCTTTATCTGAGGGATTCTGATTAAATTCGGCAGGATATATGTTCCCTCTTACATCTACATTTACTTATTCTCCATTCCCTATTAATGACCTCTCGTTATTTGAGGGATGCTGGGTCGAGTATGTACTGGCATTTTGGGAGGATGAGGCAGATTCATGATTTTAATGCACCATATTTCTCTTGGTTCCCTCTCTTCAATGATCCAATGTGCATTTACCAGTTCTCCATTCCCTATTTAACAATATCTCTTAATGTGTGGGATTCTGAGTCATGCACTATGTAGCGATGTATCACATGCGAGGATATGAGACTTATGAGGATATTGGTCATATGTCTGCATTAACTTGTTCTTCATTCCCTAATCTCCATTCCCTATTTAATGATAGTTTTAATCTATGGGATTCTGAATCATGTACTTTGTAGCGGCCAGTGTATGGCATGGGAGGATGAGGGACATTCCATTCAGCGTGACATCTGGTCATAGTGTCCCTGTTATAGTCTGAACTGCCCTAAAGTAATTGATACTGTAACAGGGGTTATTATGTGGTCTAACCATACCTGCACCACAGTTAACAGTTTCCTGACTGCTGTAGCACAGCGATTAACTCTTTGAGCGCCACGAGATCGGCCCTAATTTACGGTCTGTAAAATCAGCCCTAAAAAAAAATAAATGGTTGAATTTTTGTTGGGTATGCTTAAGCATGCTATAGCGAATTTAAAAACAAACTGAATAAAACCCTAGGGCATGTTATCACTCAAAACTATCACCAAGTATTCATAGCGATAATGTTGATACCCATGAAAAACGTAAGATTCCCTGGCACTAAACCTACAAAAAAAGTCTGTTAAGGAATATATGAAAAAATATATATAAAAAATTGTAAAAATAATAACAAATGATTAAAAATTGTTAGGCCAATGCATTCTCTTATATATGCGAGGCGACCTATGGTCGACTCGCATATATAAGAGAATGAAACCTCAACTACCCTATTCTCCTTGACTGACTGCTGATACACTCTAGCTAATTAACTGCTCTAGCACAGTATACACATTTACTTATTCTCCATTTCCATGTACATAGCATTTGGCACAGCTAGGTCCCCAGAACAAAAATTGACCTCATCCCCAATTCCATAGGAGTAAGTATTATTGGGGGGTGGGGTAAAAAAAATATCTGGGGATCTGTGACATTTGGTGACATGTTACCTCCCCTCATGGAAAGGTAAAATTGACCATAAAGATAGATGATATTTATCAATCAAGTGGCTCTACATACATGTACATGTAGAAGGCCTAAGAATTTCCGTTTACTATGTGGCAGTCGGGATTTGTATCTCTTCACATATTTACTTGGAAGTTGGGTAGAAAGGATCTAGATAACCATACAAGCATGTAAATTAATACTCTCCCGCCCTCATACATCTACAGTAAGATCCAGAAACCCACATACTATAAAAAGTGAGGCGCATGTGCTGGGACCCCACCCCCATCCCCACCCTGGATCTGATGCTCCTGAACAGGCCAATATTCCATTGTATTTGGTTTTAACTCTTTCAGTGCCATGGGCCGATCTCATCGGCCCTAATTTACGGTCTGTAGAGTGCCAGGTCTGATAAAATCGGCCCTAAATTAAATTGTTTGTATTTTTTGGGTTGAATTTTTTTTGGGTATGCTTAAGCATGCTATAGCGAATATAAAAACAAACTGGATAAAACCTTAGGGGCATGTTATAACTCAAAACTATCACCAAGTATTCATAGTAATAATTTTGATGCCCATGAAAAATGTAAGATTGCCTGGCACTAAACCTACAAATAAGTCTGGCACTGAAAGAGTTAAAGAATATAAGAAAAAATTATTAAAATTGTAAAAATTTGTAAAAAATAATAACAAATGATGAAAAATTGTTAGACCAATGCATTCTCTTATATATGCGAGGCGACCTATGGTCGACTCGCATATATAAGAGAATGCATTGGCACAGGGTATATTGGTTGATACAAAAATCGGACCTGGCACTGAAAGGGTTAAAGGAGAATTCTACAATAAGGTCTAGAAACCATGCATCTACATCTAACATCAAAAGTAAGAGGACCCGTGCCTCTTGTGTCCACCCCGGGGGCCGCTTCATGACCTGTGACATTTTACGACATTGGACATTTTTGACATTTGAATTTAATAGGTAATTAAGGGGCTATCCCCCCCCCCCCCCCTGCTGCTCTTGACCAGGCCATATTCCATGTATTTGGTTTTAAAGTAGGATTCTACAATGATATCCAGAAACCCATGTGCCATTAAATGTGAGGGGGCTGTTGTCCCATGTGTCCCCGGCTCTGCCACTACTGACCTCTGACATTTATGTTTCAAATCAATCAACGCATGGCTATGAATGACTTAATCAAATAGCGCAACTTGTCGACTGTTTACCCACAATTCTGTTAATTTCTTTCTCGTTATTATTTTTCAGCGTCGAAATTGGGAGGCAGTGCTTGTGTATTGATTATACCTATGTGAAGCGTTATTTTGTGTGATCTCACATTGACTGTTTGGAATCATTGCCTCTCTGGTGATAATTCGGCTGTTGGGGAATCAGCAACACTCAGTGAATATTAGCACAGATTGGTTCGGTGTGTCCGGATTAAACGAAGGAGCGGACTGTCTCTGGAATATTGATATACTCTGGGAGGACTTACATGACCTGAGTCACTGTTGGAAGTTGGGCTTTTTTCACACTTATTTTAATTAAGGTGAGCTTATATCATAATTTGTTAGATTTTTTATAATTTTTGTGCCACCAAAGAAAATTCTTATATTTATTTATTATTTAGAGCTGATAAGAAAATTCTTATATTTATTTATTATTTATCAGCTGATAATACAATTATTAAAGTTTGTGTTTTTTGTTAGAAATTGTAGTTTATATACAGTAATGCTCTAAATAATCGACTCCTCAACCACATCAGAATTATGGGTAATTTTTTCAGGATTTAGTCGGAAATATGGCTTGTTGCTATTCATCGGAAAGCTCTAACGAAGAGCTTTCCGATGAATGGCAACAAGCCATATTTCCGACTAAATCCTGAAAAATTACCCATAATTCTGCTGTGGTTTAATAAGGAGTCGATTACTTAGGACATTACTTTATTCTTTATTTCCTGCTGACTTAAAGATGGAAGATCTCTCTTTGGAAACACTGAGTCACTCTTGGAAGTTGGAACTTGGAAGTCTGGCTTTTTAATTATAATTGTTATCAACTTATATTTATATACAACTGAATTAAATTTAGTTTTGTTTAGAGAATTTGTAGTTATATATTCTTTATTTTCGTGCTGATTTAAAGATAGAAGATCTCGCTTCGGGGACAGTTCGAAAAACATAAAAAATGAGACATGCTTGCATTAAATATTCCCAGAAATTCAGGAGATACATAGGTGGTACCTATTTCAATTAACCCTTCCATGGAGCTTCCTGAAATTTTGCGAATCTCCCACGGGATCTTTAATGCTGCACCAGTGCAGCTCCCGTCATGAAAGGGTTCAATGTGTTTCAAATTGTTCTACTTGCCTAAAATAGTAATTTTTTCTGTGAAAATATGCTTCCTGGTGATAGAGGTTCCTGTTAGATGGGTGTCTCTGACTGAAAAATATTGTTCTATACATTTACCTCTGAATCAATATAGAAAGTTGAGGGAAAAGATATGCCATCTTTAACACTTCAGTGCTGCAATATAGCCTTATGGGCCCAGCGAGGCTGGGAGGGTTGCAACCCCCCCCCCCAAACATTTTGAAAGCTAGAAATTCCAACAGTTTTTGGGCAAAGTGGAGATATTTTCAGTCAAATTCGGGCAATTTTCAGGCCAATTGCAAGGTATTTCTGGGGAAATTGTGACAAATTACAGAATTTATAACTTTTTAATGTTAATTTGAATCAATTTTGTTATATTTCTGTGTATATACAAGGTATATTCTACAAAAACTGTGTTGAGAAATTGAGAAATATTTGAAATAGAAAAAAGTTATTGTAGCAATTTAAAAAAATGTGACAATGTCTGATAAAAATATGACAGAAATCAGGGGAGAGAAATCGGGCTATTTTCCTGTAAACAAACACACATATTTTGGCTTCACTGAATACAAAAAATCATGTTACGTATCCAAGTTTTCACTTTTTGTGAACTTTCCCAATTCTATAAAATAATTAAACATTCAAACATGTAACATTTAACACAGGCTACACTGGCTGTTATGCCCCAGATACTTATTGTTCTATGTTTCAGACCCCCCCCCCCCCCACAACTGAATAAATCATGTATTGCTACCTAAACAAATGATGTATATATAGGCAGTTTATTGAACCTATTATCTAAATGCCCCTGAAATGAATGAATGGGAATCCATAAGTGTTTCTCTGTCTGCCATTTGTGTGTACTATCTGAATGTTCCTGAAATTGAAGAATATACGATTATAATATCTACTTTCAGAACTGAGTGTGACATACTTATTAAGCATTCTCTCGTGATTGGAATAAGTATCATTTTAAATGATGACTTTAATAATTAGAATATTATGTCTTCAACTCTTTGCCAACAAGCCTGGCCCTGGGAATATCTCATATGTTCACACGGCACAATCGTTTCGACGATTCTACGACCAATTCCACGATTCTGCGGCTTGACAACCACGGTGCTACGGCAGTTTAACGATTCTGCGACCTTATTATACGTGATATTTTATGACAAACTTAGATAAAGGGGCTTTTTACTGAATTGGGACGATAAAAGTGGGCTTCTTCTTGTATTCGTCGTGTAGAGTAGACTTTGCAGGTCCACCAGGTTGACTCACGGAATACATACGAAGATGAGATCTATACATAAAATGAGTCACAATCGGCTCGGTCAAATCTGGATAATCAGATAAAACCGCGAACTGATCGCAAAAAGTCATTTCTTGGGCTACAAAGGAACCTTAACAGTGCGAAAATTAACATCCATAGTAAGCTTTGATAAGCATAAATGTATTATTTGTCAAATTCGTACCTCTGTAGACGCAATATTTGATTAAACTAAACACAGAAATGCAGTAAAAATGTCAACTATTTGGCAACGCCCCGCTTCGACCATGACAACGACAATTGTGCGACTTGTTGAACGGTAATTTTCATTTGTATACGACGTATCTGTCACTGATCGGGCAGCTTAGTTCTGCGTGTAAGCCCATTATGCTGCATCAATAATGTTTGGAACTGTGCCTTCGTTATACAATGCACATGTCCTGGATTCAATACAGTACTGTGTATTTACTGGTCCCCACATGTGAAGATATAGAGACCAAGTCACATAAGATATTTGTCGCTAAACGAGCATTCTTAGATTAAAACATGACAAAATGCCCAACTTTTACATGTACCTGAACATTTTCCTTCTTAGTGCACCCAGCGGTTTTGTAATTTCTGTACAGTTGACTTGTTCATACGAAAATGTCACCACTTAGCCTACCATAACATGAGTTATTTTAGTCATATTCTGATTAGCAGGTAGGCCCTATATATACATATAAAGATGTCATCGAAAAAATTATTGATCGTTTAGTTACTTTTATAAAGGTGTTAATTTGTATGAAAGTATTAGTTAAAATTCTTCGAAAGAGGGGGCGGGGCGGGTGTGGTTATCAGAAACTGAAAAATAATGAGCAACACTTTTAAAAAAATAAAAATTAAAGGGATAGATAACAGAAAAATTGCGGTTTTAGTCTACATGTCAAAGTTCTGGAGGTGCATTCCATATATGGATTTTTGAATATTCATGAAATACATGCCTGCGTTCACGGAAAATATATAGTGGTAATTAAGGACGGATAATAATGATTTATATAGAGGATCCCCAACGAGTTATGTTGGGATATAACATTTTATAAAACGAGTTTATTAACTGTTTATACCTTTTTTTTAAATTTCAAAATCCTTAAAAGAAGCTGAAAATGCATGCAGAATGGATATATTTACGGCGTCGGCCGAGACGCTTCACAAACGTATACGACAGTATAGCACACTCTGGCTGGTGACGAAAAAATATAGTCCCACAATTTGCCTCTTTGTTTTTGTATCTATTTTCGTCAATGCAAAGAAGTTGGACAAAAATTTGCAATATCTAGTGTTGGTGTCATGCGAGGCTTTTCGAAAATAGTATTAATCCGCGCAGTCATTGCTGGTGTGATGTCAAGTATCCCAGGAAGCACGAACCTATTCGCCATTTAGTGGATATAAGGAAATATGCAATGGCTCTTTTAATGATACAATATATACAATTTTGCCAAAATGAAAAGACACATTTAAAATGGAACATTATTTTGTCTCAAAGGTGTCTTTACTTCCTCTTGTGTTGTGGTAAGGAAATCAATATTATTTTTTTAATCGCAGTTTTTTTTAGCTCGTTTTCCTTGTTAAAATGTGGTTATGTGATCAAGTGGATTTCAAATTCGTCCCAATTAAATGCAATTTATTAACCTCGTCCATTAAAGTCGGTTCAAGCCTCGCTTAAAGATCAGCTCGAATAAACTCATTAGAGATTATCTATCCTCCCTCCCCTCTCTCTCCCTTCCTCCCTATCTCCCCCTCCTCTCCCTCTCACCCTTCCCTCCCCTCTCACCCTCTCTCTCTCTCCCTCTATATATATACATATATGTATATATTATCATCTCCGATACCTGGATGTCAAAATATGGAATTATACTCAAAACAAAATTATTTTAAATGTGGAGTTAATTTCTAAGGCGACCCTTCCCCAACATCGATACCACAACGCAACTGAGAATAAGACATGTTGACGATAAGAAAATACCGAGGCATTGTGAGTTGGCTGCTAGTTAGGCGTATACAGACAGACGGAAGGAAAGTTGGATAGGCGGAAAGGCAATTTAAATCATGTAATGTGTGGTACACAGATATGGAAATTAAACCTGTACAGTATAGCAATATACGATTCGACATTACTTTATTTTCCTCAGCGACTTCTCGTGAGCACAAGTTAATGAAATTTCAATTGCTCATGGTCGCACAATCATCGTTGTCATAGTTGACTACTCGGCGTTGTCAATTGGGTGCGATGATACCCCCGCAAATATGGACACAGCGCCATCAATCACAGAACTGAGGTGAACATTAGTTGTGAAAAATCACCCAAAGACGAATGGCTATGTTATTATTTGGTTTCCACTCAATTTTATAGGACGTTATATATTTTTTCTCAACTCTAAAGACGAATTTCACACAATGATGTGTGTAAAACCAAAACAACCGGTCTATTTATGTCAAAGATTATATGTATTGTGCTAACTGTCTAGAGCTGAACTCTTTACAGATTATCGAATCGAAGATCGCCTTACCTAATAGAAATATAATATACCGGTATGGTACATTCCTGTCCATATTTCTGGAATTATTCGTTTCTCAATGTTTTTTCGTGTTTATCGCATCAGCCTGGTCGCAGAATCGTTAAACCGCTGTAGCACCGTGGTTGTCAAGTCGCAGAATCATGGAATTGGTCGTAGAATCGTCGAATCGATTGTGCCGTGTGATGTTGGGTTTGTGCCAGTCATTAATAATTTTGTGCCAGTCATATAAATTTTCACAAAGTCCTATATGCTACATGTGTACTCTCTCCTGCCAAATAAACGTGACGTCACGTTTATTTATTTAAAGAAAAATACGACAGCATCACGATTATTAGGATCCATCACGATTATTTAAAGTTCTTGCAAAGTCGCGGAATTTTCAGTCAAAAAGTTAGAAAAAACGTGCAGCTCACTAAAAAAAATAGAAGTGCACTTGACAAGTTGACAGGAATGTGGGAGAATCTCATTCCTAACAGGATTTAGGCCTCTAGATCATGATGTCCGTGTATAAACAGACGGATTATCGCAGTTAATTACAACTCATCAAAGCTTATAATCACACAGTGACAACTAATTATCGTTGGGACGGAACCGACTTCTACTATCAAAACGGGACTTAATGCTAAAATCACATCACCAGGCTTATATTATAAAATAATCAGTGAAACTAATCTGAGTGACAACTGATGAACTAATTTAACTTGACGTGGCCGACTTCTCCAAACAATACTGTTATCGTGACCCAATTATGCGCTATCATGAAGACACAGAAGCTGTGAGTCGTGTGCACACATGCGTGACTGGTTTTGGCTATAAATGGAAAGTTACGACACCGCAGTAGCTTCTGTGTGTACACAGGAACATGTATTTAAATCTATGCAATAAAGCAATACAATAACATGTCCGTGTATTCAAAGCACAGTTTAATTATGAATGCGATGACTTGGCAACAGTTCCACATTATTAACCACAACTTACGTTTTATGTCGGATTTAAGTTTTATGTCGGATTTTAAATAGCCGATGTGCGACATAAGAAAGATAACTCTAATTTACATCTCGAGCGAAATATTGATGGATGATGCAACCGATATGCCAACTAATTTCCCGCAAGTTCCACCTTTTACTCATTGTCACTGATCAAAATGCCGAACTTTATTTATCATAAATAATAATAGAAGTTTCCCCACTATATTTGTTTTTCGCATTATAGAACTGGTTGAATTAATGTGGTCCGTTTTATAAGCTCCATTACAGCATTTCAAACCGCGCGTTCCGTTATTGTTCCGTTTTTGCTTCCACCCAACCTGGCTACAATCACCACAGTACTTTACCTTACTCAGACTGGTACTGTTACCAAATTACTTACTGTCATTATTAAAGGAGCCAATGAGAACAACTTGCATGCATGGGAACTTGCCCAACAATGCCAAATTAATTAAGGCCTACATTCTGCTTCATTTATAGTAGAAATATGGTAAAATGCCATCATTGTGCGCCATCACTATTATTTGGCACCATCACTATTATTAATAACACCCGAAAATGTGCACCATCACTCTTATTTGGCCATCACTATTATTAGGCAGGGGAGAGTATGCTACGGGACACTCGAGGTATTTAATGAATCAATTAATGGCATCAAACTTTACAAGAAATTATAGTTCATTTTTCTAAACTTTGTTTGCTATATACCACCTACAATAATGCCCTAAATAATTGACTCCTTAACCACAGCAGGATTATAAAGTTAACTTTTCAGGATTTAGTCAGAAATATGGCTTGTTGCCATTCATCGGAAAGCTCTCACTTACCCATAATTCTGCTGTGGTTAAGAAGTCGATTACTTAGAGCATTACTGTACATGTATATATAGGCAGTTTATAAATGAACCTATTATCTAAATGTCCCTGAAATGAATGAATGGGAATCCATAAGTGGTTCTATGTCTGCCATTTGTGTGTACTATCTGAATGTTCCTGAAATTGAAGAATATGCGATTATAATATCTACTTTCAGAACTGAATGGGGCATAGAATTAATACTTATTATGCATTTTCTCATGATCGGAATGAGAATCACTGTTGAAACGAAGACTTAATCTTAATCTTAATTAGAATATTATTTCTTCAACTCTTTGCCAATTAGCCTGGAAATAACTCAATGTTGGTTTGTGCCAGTCGTGATTAAAAATATTGCACCAGTCATATAAATTTTCACAAAGTCCTATATGCTATATGTTACACGACACTAGAGGTATTTAATAAATCAATTAATTGCATCAAACTTCACAAGAAAGTATAGTTGAATTTTCTAAACTTTGTTTGCTAACACCTAACAAAACTTCAATCCCCAGGGTATCAGTTGGGCATTTCGTAGAAAGTGACAAACTTTCTCTCATGAGTAAAGCATGCGATGTTGTTTGTTTTCATTTTTAGATACACAATCGACACGCATAAGCAAATATACTTTTTATCAGGGCATTAGATATAATTTCTTTGAAAAACTTATGCTTGTATAACTGCACAGTTACAAGATACACATTTATTATCTTATTATCTTACACACATTGAATCAACAAAAGATTGCATGATTTTTATCCACCTGTGAGTATAACACATAAATGAGTCCCAGACTGTACAAGCAAACATGCACCGGTCATTTGGGGTTTTTGGCCAGTCATTGACCATGACCGGATGCTTATTTCCAGTCTTATTGGTTGAGGAGAAAAAATGTACTATTATTTGTGACATTATATCATTCATTATATACAGTAACGCTCTAAATAATAAGCTCATTAACCACAGCAGAATTATGGGTAACTTTTCAGGATTTAGTCGGAAATATGGCTTGTTGCCATTCAACAAGCCATATTTCCGACAAAATCCTGAAAACTTACCCATAATTCTGCTGTGGTTAAGGAGTCGATTACTTATATAGGGCATTACTGTAATATACACTGCCAATTCTCAAACGTTTGACCAGACGATTATTTCCAGGCTTGTTTGCCAATGGTTGACTAGAAAAAAGGTACTATTATTTGTGACATTTTATCATTCATTATTAGCTCAACTTTACTTTGTGAAGTTTCAGCTATTGCCATGGGTTGGTGTCTGTTGTCCATGTAGCCATCTGTACAGAAGTCGGTGTGTCCATCAACAATTTCCTTTGGCTCACCCTACAGGCCGCATCCCTTGTCCAGTCATCACACCAAACTTCATAGGGATCTTTGTGGTGACCTCTAGATGGGAGCCATCAATTTTCTTCCGAAATTCGTTTAAAAATATGGCTGCCAGCAGCCATTTTGGATTTCAAATTTGAATCCATCGGGACACCTTGCAGTCCGCATTTATTGAGGAAATGTTTTGACAATTTACTGGCTTGTTTAGGATCACCTCTAGATGGGAGCTATCAAATTTTAGAGATTTTCGATGAAAAACAATGACCGCCAGCAGCCTTCTTGGATTTTACTCTTTGCACGACTAAATACTTTGGCACACCCTACAGACCACATCACTCATGTGATCATCACCAAACTTCATATGGATCTTTGGTGTGACCTCTAGATGGAAGCCATTGATTATGTCTGACATTTGTTGAAAAATATATCTGCCAGTGGCCATCTTGGAGTTTACTCTTTGCATGAATAAATCTTTCAGCACACCCTACAGGTCACATCCCTAATCCAATTATCCCCAAACTTCATATGGATCTTTGGGGTGACCTCTAGATTGGGGCCATTGATTATTTCTGAAATTTGTTGCAAGCAGCCATTTTTTATTTCAAATTTGAAACCATCCGCACAACCTGCGCCAACATTTTATTGTTGAAATGTTTGAAATGAAAATAATTTCATCTGCACAATACAAGCCCTTTACTGTAAATTTTTGGGTTTCCTTTATCAGCAAAAAATATGCTTTGATCTTTTTGAGTACCCTGGGTGCATCATGCATCAAGCCCAAATCAACGGAATACATGAGTCTATACCTGGTCAGTTTTTATTTCTTTTGTGGAAACGAACAGCAGTCAGCCATAATCCCCTAATCCGTTGATGGTTAGCTGATAATTAAGGTGCAGTGATACAAATTTTGAGAATATTGCTACAGAATTATAGAATTAGTTGATTGGAAATTTAGGAATTCCAGCATAAAGTTCCATGAATGCTGTTTTTTTCACATGAACTAGAAGTTACTCCGTCCGGCTCCAAATTGTTCAGTCTAGAATCCGCCTCTCTTCTGTCTCTGTTTTATAATATAATAAGCACACAGGATTACTACAATGGAAGAACTTATTGTGTTCATGCATTGAAGGATCAACAAACCTAATCTGAGATAATTGATGTGTGTTATGTCGCTGGAAGTATTCCAACATTAATATAGGTTTGAAGCATGAGGATTTAACGCACACATATTGCTTGATTGATTCGTTATTCCCCCACTTCTCCAGTAATTGACTGTCTGTCTTTCCGTTTAGTGTCCACCGAATTGGGGATTTCGACATCGAATCATCATTCGAGTTGAATCTCGAATCAAATTGGGTTGGGCCGTTAACCATGAGAGTAAGTTCAGTAATGATTAATCGTGATGCTGACATGTATCGTGATTCTTTCTGAAGAATCAAATTGTGATACGTTTTAACAGATGTATCGCAATGTGCGTTGATTCTCACATTTGGCTGTATTTTGTCCACTACAGTAATGCCCTAAATAATCGACTCCTTAACCACAGCAGAATTATGGGTAATTTTTCAGGATTTAGTTGGAAATATGGCTTGTTGCCATCAGAAATCTCTCATAATTCTGCTGTGGTTAAGGAGTCGATTATTTAAGGCATTATTGTACATGTATCTAGTGATGTTCCAATATACCGGTAGATCCGTTCTGTGTAAACCTTTGAACCCATGTTCAGACTGATATGCTGTTCAACTCTTGGTAAAAGGGCTTCCTTCAAAGTACGTCCCCATAGCCCAGGTGGTTTAACCCTTCCATGACTGGAGCTTCCTGAAATTTTGCGAAAACCCTGTGCCAATGCATTCTCTTATATATGACTTGGGTACCCTGTGGGAGGTTATATCGACGTTCGTTTTTCAAATTTTTAATTTCAAAAACATTTTATTAAATAAAAAATCAACAATTTTAATTCAACAAGGAGCTCAATCTAAAAAAATAAATATATAATTTCCATTTTTTTTATCCAAATATTTAAATAATCAAAATATGTGTGAAGAGCACAAATGGACCCTCGCTGAATAATGGCTCCCACAGGGAGCTTGTTTCAGCTAGTATAATATAACTATCATCTTCCTCTTGTTGGATTATCAAGGAAATTATACAGTAATGCCTTAAATAATCGACTCCTTAACCACAGAAGAATTATGGGTAACTTTTCAGGATTTAGTCGGAAACATGCCTTGTTGCCATCCATCGGAAAGCTCTCAGTGAGAGCTTTCTGATTAATGGCAACAAGCCATATTTCCGACTAATTCCTGAAAAGTTACCCATAATTCTTCTGTGATTAAGGAGTCGATTATATAGAGCATTACTGTATGTTTTTTAATGTTTTTTTTATGTTTTTATCTCCTATAGCCTCATTAAAATATGAGGAATCAAGACACTTTATACACAAACAATTCTGTTTTCATGACCTGCATGTTATACACAATGAGATAATATTTGGTGACATTTGGTCTTAATGTATTTATCTACATAACATAATTGATTAGTCGTGGTGTTAGACTGCCACCTGGGACAACGTTTGTCAGGGATTAGCCTCAATTATCTAACCTGTCAACCAAGGTCAAGGTCAATGCTTGAATGAGTGACTTATTTCACTGAGGCACCAGCTGGAGGCACAGTTTGCATCACTGAAAGTCTGAACGTTATCTTCATTTAGCTGTTTGTGTGTTTTTTTCCTCAATTTTTGGATACTTTATTGGATTACCATTTGGATTATTTCAATTGAGGTTGCTATTAAAGTGCTGCATAGTGTTCAAATGGACTATTTCTACAACAACTAAGATACAGCTTTGTTGATTGCAAAAATATGGCTCAAAAGTGTCTTATCAAGTAAGTTTTACCTTTGACACTTTCACTTCATAACTCGTGTTTTCTGGACATGTTGACAAATGTATGATGTATCCCTTCTCTGTATTTTCTATATAGATTCAGGGATATAAAATAATAATTTTAGTTAGAAAGACCAGGAAACAGGAGCTTCTGGAATGTTCTGTCGTGTGGAACTTATTGTTGTTGGAAGTGCTGCCATATAGAGACACTAGAGCATCTTCGAAAATGAAACCATGTAAATGAATCCGTCACATAACTAAATTCACAACTAGATAATATCAACTTTCCATAAGGGTGCTGTTATTAGAAACTTAGTTTTCCAGTTCCCTACCCAATGTATAAAAATTGAATAGGTGTGCATGACGTCAATATATATTTGTATTAACTTCCTTCATTCTCAACAAGAATTTAATCTAAAATTTTCCATGATTGTAGAAAAGAATGTCACTTTACAACCCAATTTGTATAAATAGTATAAATTATTCCATTCTTAATAGAAACTGTTAACTTCAAGACAAATGACATAAATTTTTGTGGAATCTAATTTATAATCTTTACACTCTGCTTTTGGCCAAAGTAAAAATAAATAAAGCTAACACATTAATATCTTAATTTTTCTCATTATCCCATGATATCATGACTTGATAGAACGGTTAGGTGAGAAGTCTTACACAAAGTGAACGCCATGGGCGCAAGCCTGCAAGTAGCGTGTCTGTCATTTGCAGAATGAGGTCCCCAGAGGGTGAATTTAGTGATGCTATCCTGGACAGTGGGCTAGAATCTGCAAATTCACCCTCTGGAGACCTCATTCTGCTTAGGCCTCATCTTCTGGGAAGTATCCATAGTATCAAATTAACATTGTTTTTAGTTACTTTTTCTCATCTGGGAAGTTTCTATATCCCCTAATTTGCAGAAGGTAAAGTCCATAATCGAGGTGCCCAATGGGGGACCATCAACAACTTCAACTGGGGAACTTCAATCTGATCCTAAATCTACCATAGCAGTTGAGGGCCTAAGCAAAATGAGGTCCTCAGAGGATGAATTTAGTGATGCTAGCCCGTTATGCGGGATAGCGTCACTAAATTCACACTCTGGGGACCTCATTCTGCAAATGACAGACACGCTATTTGCAGGCATGCATGGGCGCAAAAATATTTTTTTTCATTTTTGAAATTTAATTTTTAGCAATTTTGGTCAAGAAGTTTGTAAACTAAATAATTAAATTGGTGTCACCCTATGTCGATATAAAATAATAATTCTGAGCCGTAGTTACTTTTAATAATATGTATGTACTCACAGCTAGGTGCCTAGTAATAGTGCTGATAATTATTTTTGGAGAACATTTCCTATGATCACTATTATTTGGCAAACATTGAGACAAAGAGTAAAATTGCCATCACTAATTCACTATTATTAATTTTAGTCAGAAATCCCACCCTCACTGTTATTTAGTCCATCACTATTATTAGACAACTTAGAGTAAATGGACAACTCAGCTTTGCCATAGCGGCATACTTGCCCTAACTCAAGAATCCATAAGCCTGGTAATACAGTAATACCCTAAGTAATTGACTCCTTAACCACAGAAGAATTATGGGTAACTTTTCAGGATTTAGTTGGAAATATGGCTTGTTGCCATTCATCGGAAAGCTCTCAGTGATAGCTTTCCGATGAATGGCAATAAGCCATATTTCCCGACTAAATCCTGAAAAGTTACCCATAATTCTGCTGTGGTAAAGGAGTCAATTACTTAGGGCATTACTATAGTCTGGCATTAGTACACCAGTACTCTACCAATCTATAAATTCAGAATAATTCTGCAAACCTCATTAGTTTGCATACCTGTACCTAATACTGAATGAGGACAACATGATAGGAAAGAGCTTGCAATATGCAATTTACAGCTATATATGTCCCTTTCTGGATTCTTTGACCCCAGCAATTGAATGTATTTTAAATCCTTTTCCCTTAATTTGTTTTCATGGTTTTCAAGAAATATTTCTGAAATGTTTTATAAAAAAAAATTAAAAAAATTTCAATGGCTCAGAATGGTTTGTTATCTCTCAAAGCATTGTGTTGATTACAGTTTATATAAAGAAAATCATAATCTTATCATAATCTTATCCGAAGACAAATAGTTTTCGCGGCTGGCTTAACCAATTTCGTGGCTGGTTAGATATCTCAGTCGCGACGTTCGTGGCTGACGAAATATGGCGGCTCAGTCGGCTGAGACGTATATCATTCAGCATATTTTCGTTTCCAAAATATTCCAAATAACCGGTTATATAGACCCTGTTTGTTTTAGCGTTTGAACCCATAGAATTCCAGACCACACATACATGCTCTTTTGGTGTTGGGCTTTTCCATTATGGTGCAAATACTCGAAGGAAGTACTATGTAGTTTCCCATCTAATCGGTATAAGTTGTCGACTTCAGACTGCTATCATCACTGGCATCTTAACCCTTTACCCAACAGAACGGCCCTGTGCCAATGCATTCTCTTATATATGCGAGTCGACCATAGGTCACCTCGCATATATAAGAGAATGCATTGGCTTAACACATTATAAAATTATAAAATTGTTAAAGAATGTAAGAACAAATGGTAAAAAGTGTTAAAAAAGATTTTTTTTAGGCCAATGCATTCTCTTATATATGCGAGGCGACCAATGGTCGACTCGCATATATAAGAGAATGCATTAGCACAGGGCATAACTGTAACCATCACAATGTGGTCAATGAACCGGTTCCAATGATATCCATATGTGTATGGTTTTATTGAGACAGACGGAAGATATTTTAGGCTGTTGAAGCTTTATTTGGGCGTTTTTGGCCGGTTTGTTGGGTAAAGGGTTAATTGAGATATATGCATGCACCATTGAATGATGAATCCGATAGTAATTATATAATATTTCAAACTATTTTCTATTCTCTCCTGTATGTTACATGTATGTGCATAAGTGATATCTGAGACATGAGTCCTGTCGAAATAAACAATTTATACTCTAACCCATGCATTGGAATAGTATATTCCATATTGAGATCGAGCCATCGAGGCCCGGGTGTTCTGATAATATAACAACCATGCCGTGTCCATGCGAATATGCCAATATTAGGCAATGCGGTTGAGTTCTTTGCGATTAAGTTGATTAACAGTACAGTTGTGCTTGACATATAAGCCCATGCACACGACTCAGCCATTTTACAATTCCGGCTGCGGAGCTTTTTCATGTGGCTGGCGTTAGAGATAATATGGCTGGCGGCAGCTTGTGGCCAATATGGCTGGCGGCGGAGGCGTGCGATGGCGGCTTCGGGCTCTACAAGCCTACCTACTGACCCTAATTTTTTCTGACAAGTAACCCTAACCAGACATCTATTTATCATTGGCCTCAAGGAAATACTTTCTCCTCATAAAACCTTTATTCATTGGGTTAATTCCCTATGACATCAGGGTTATGGCTAATAGCCCAATACATCACCAACTGTCTACCACTCAATCCACTAAGATTGCTCTGTCCCTTCATAATGTGTGAGTGATGTGTAAATTAAGCTGCATAAAACACCAGGAAGTGTAAATGCAATAATTGAACCTCTATTATAAGGAAATATATGTCATCACTGAAATAGAATTAGCCCACTTCTCATTAATTTATAGTTTTCCCTTCTCACATGCTGTTATCAAGTGGTTTGATTCCTGCATGAGCCTTATACAGTAATGCCATAAAGAATCCACTGCTTAACCACAGCAGAATTATGGGTAACTTTTCAGGATTTAGTCGGAAATATGGCTTGTTGCCATTCATTGGAAAGCTCTCACTGAAATACGGAAATATGGCTTGTTGCCATTCATCGGAAAGATCTCACTGAGATATCTGGATTAAAATCAGCTGGATGGCTTATTTTGGGCTAATGCACCTTAACAGTTGAGTCAATCGGGCCCCTAATTCCAGATGGGAAGATATGTGAAGATTTTCCAATATTTTAATGTTCTATCAATAAATAATATACAGTAATGCCCTAAATAATCAACTCCTTAACCACAGCAGAATTATGGGTAATTTTTCAGGATTTAGTTGGAAATATGGCTTGTTGCCATTCATCAGAAAGCTCTCACTGAGTCGATTATTTAGGGCATTACTGTATGCTAGGGTAAATGGACTCGTGGATGGATATTCAGAAAATAAGAAGTTCCCCGGGCCCCACCCAGGCCTGAGAATAAGGTGCCTGTCATTTGCAGAATGAGGTCCCCAGAGGGTGAATTTAGTGACGCTATTCCGCATAGGGGCTAGCATCACTAAATTCCACCTCTGGGGACCTCATTCTGCATATGCCTCCATCATCTCTGGAAAGAGTTTCTTTATTATCAAATATCTATAGAAACTTCTTCACATAGATTCTATTTCTTTTTTAGTTTAGTTTCTCTTTATCCCCAAATTACACATTGCGTAATCGAGGTTCCCAATGGGTGTACATGTACATCACAATATTCTCCATTTGGGAACTTCAATCTGAGTCTTCCATAGCAGATGAGGCCATGCAGAATGAGGTCCACAGAGGGTGAATTTAGTGATGCTAGCCCACTATGCGGGATAGCGTCACTAAATTCATTCTCTAGGGACCTCATTCTGCAAATGACAGGAACACTAAACTCAGGCTTGGCTGGAATAGCCTGTATTCCTGTAATGACGTATATTGAAAGTGATTTTTGTGATCGAACTCTGTGGATCGGCCAATCTCAGCTCCCGTTAGACATGATGGTTTCAGCTAAGTGGATTGCATAATGATTTGATGAGTCTTTGCTGCCACAGATCAGATACTGTGAATACAGTAATGCCCTAAGTAATCGACTCCTTAACCACAGCAGAATTATGGGTAACTTTTCAGGATTTAGTCGGAAATATGGCTTGTTGCCATTCATCGGAAAGTTCTCGGGGAGAGCTTTCCGATGAATGGCAACAAGCCATATTTCCGACTAAATCCTGAAAAGTTACCCATAATTCTGCTGTGGTTAAGGAGTCGATTACTTAGGACATTATACTTTATTCTTTATTTCCTGCTGACTTAAAGATGGAAGATCTCTCTTTGGAAACACTGAGTCACTCTTGGAAGTTGGAACTTGGAAGTCTGACTTTTTAATTAGAATTGTTATCAACTTATATTACAACTGAATTAAATAAAAAATTTTTTTTAGAGAATTTGTAGTTATAATATTATATTCTTTATTTTCATGCTGATTTAGAGAATTTGTAGTTTATATTCTTTATTTTCATGCTGAAAATGCAATCATTTCTGTATTGTCAAATTAAGTAGTAAATATGGCTTGTTGCCATTCATCGGAAAGCTCTCCCCGAGAGCTTTCCGATGAATGGCAACAAGCCATATTTCCGACTAAATCCTGAAAAGTTACCCATAATTCTGCTGTGGTTAAGGAGTCGATTACTAAGAGCATTACTGTAATTAACAGACATCCCTGTACAAGCCTTGAGATTGTCTGTCTGTCATTTGCAGAATGAGGATCCTCTCGGAACCTCATTCCATGATTCTGCTTAAGCCTCCACTGCTATGGTAGACCTCGGATCAGATTGAAGTTCTCCAGTTAAAGTTCACTCATTTTGTATATTTGCTGAGAACGCTGTTCCAAAAAATTCGCTTCTATACAGTTCTATAAATATAATTAAAGTCATCTTTTTAACATTTTTATTGTTATATAATTATGCTTGATTTGGTCTTCAGATATTATAGATTTCTTCATGTGGTGAACTAGCTCAACAATTAAGTAGTTTTCTGTGTAAGTTCATCTAAACTTTCCACCTCCTGACATAGCTCAGGCGTGGAAACCCCTTAAATTAGAATTATATGTTGTTGTTGTTGTATCTGGAGCAGGGCTTAAAATTGGTACGAGAAACAGAATTGATTCTTGTAAATGATTCTCACAAAATGAAACATGACAATCAAGTTTGATTCTCGCATAATTAAATACACATATCTCTGTTTTGTTGTATAAAGACATCATATCAAAGCTATTGGGCCCGGTGTTTTTTTTTTTAAATTTACCAACAGTAAATCTTTCAAAATTGAAAGCTATACATGTACAATAAATATTATAATTCTACATTCCTGTCACATTCACATCAACTCCTTTGACTGAAGATACATGGAGAGGATAAACTTTTTTTAAATTTGAAAGTAAGATATTACTGTTAAGAAATTGACTCAGTGCATTGAATTTTCAAAACTTTCCCAGGGGATGCGCCCTTCAAACCGTCTCTAACATGGAGCAAGTGATACACCATACCCCACCCCCTCCCAACCAACTTATGGCATAATCAGGATTTGATTTTGATTCCAGAACCTTGTGAATCAGCTTTGATTCTCACAAAAATGGATGTATTTTAACCCTTTGAGTGCCAGGTCGATTTTTGTATCAACCGATATACCCTGTGCCAATGCATTCTCTTATATATGCGAGTCTACCATAGGTCGCCTCGCATATATAAGAGAATGCATTGGCCTAACAAATTATTATTATTTATTTTTTTTTTTTTTACAATTTTAATAATTTATTCTTATATTCTTTAACAGACTTATTTTGTAGGTTTAGGGCCGATGAGATCGGCCCCTGGCACTCAAAGGGTTTTAAGGCCTCCTGGAGGTCTGGAACCCTGGATACATCTTTAACATTATTCACTCATTTGAATCTTCTTACGCCCACACATATGTTGACCTTAGCAACTATCACCTGTTCTTACAAATTTGAACATTTATCCAGACCACTCCTTCATGGAGAAAGGCAATATCAATACAGGAGATGTGATTGATAACAATATTTGTCAATTATACTATTACAACCCACCATTGAATTCTGCCATGTACAAAAACATGCCAACACACTAATTGTGGAGTAATGGCTGAAATATTTATTTTCAGTTACCGTGGAAACAAAAGATGGATTTAGTTCCATATTTGTCTGGCTGTGTAGTGGGTAAACATGATTCTCTGTGATAATATGCCGCAAATGGAAAGTAAACAATCCGACTGCAGACTCATAAATCATGAGTATCATTCCCTGGAATATTTATCATTAGCATAAATCATTGCAAAACATCAGGGATTAATGGTGTAGATCTTTGGTAAATATCACATTTTGTTGGCCTTCTGGACATCCTTAAGATTTAGTACCTTTGTTCATGGACGCTTTGGGATATGGCTGGCAGCTAAATTATAGAACCCTATCATAGCATCAATTTGTGTTTCATGGATAATTGGTTTGGTTATGACTTTATGCTAAGTTATTGCTGGCATATTGATAATATATAGCAAAGTATGAGCCTCATAGGGGCATATATGATATACAGTAATACCCTAAATAATCGATTCCTTAACCAATGCAGAATTATGGGTAACTTTTCAGGATTAAATATGGCTTGTTGCCATTCATAGGAAAGCTCTCACTAAGAGCTTTCCGATGAATGGCAACAATCCATATTTCCGACTAAATCCTGAAAAGTTACCCATAATTTTGCTGTTGTTAAGGAGTCGATTATTTAGAGCATTACTTTAGCTAGTGACCAGTTGTGTGGTAATATGATGATGCCCCCCCCCCCCCCCCCCCCCCCCCCCCCCCCCCCCCCCCCCCCGCCTCCAAGCAGCAACCAAGAACTCACAACTGTTTTTGCAATGAAATATTTCGATATCCGCGTATCTATAGTGCTCAATAGAACTTCTTACAGGAGGTTTTTGTTGTGTTGGAAGATAGAATCTCCTTTCTTCTCAAAAGGAAATGGAAAAATGACCAGAGAAAATCAAGGCAACAAGAGTATAAACAATCTTTATATTATAGATGAACGCTCTTTATATTATATTAACTTTTAAATGTTTAAATATGGCCATGTAAACATACTTGTAGTGCAGGTGTCAAATCGCATGGATGTCTCCAAAGATAAATTTAAAAATGTACCGTTTTCATGAAGTATCTAGTATATGGAGAGACGTGCTATTTGTTCCAACTGTAATCCCAAGAATTTCTGAGAACGAGTATGGAGGAGTATCCATTTAGTATACAGTAATGCTCTAAGTAATCGACCTGTTAACCACAGCAGAATTATGGGTAGCTTTTCAGGATTTAGTCAGAAATATGGCTTGTTACCATTCATCAGAAAGCTCTCGGGGAGAACTTTCCGATGAATGGCAACAAGCCATATTTCCGACTAAATCCTGAAAAGTTACCCATAATTCTGCTGTGGTTAAGAGGTCGATTACTTAGGGCGTTACTGTAGATAGGGTTAATATGTGCAATTCCACAAATCGTTGATCTATATATTATTGTTCATTTTTATGAGTTTTTGATGACCACAGTTTTCCAATATCTCTAATTCTGTTTGCATTATTTACTGCATATCTCTTGGATGATTGCCGATGGTTACCATATATAACATATCTGCTTGTTTTTACTAAATATCGCACTCTGCATCATGACATATTGATGAGTTTTCTGTTTACTCATTTTGTTCTTTGTTCATGCAGTGACTAGCTTCAATGGCACTGGATAGACTGGGTCACGCCTGATTGTGCAGATTGTGAGAGTACATGTTAATGATAACTGCTGATCTCTGACATATTAATTCACTGTGGTAATTTAATTGGGTATCTATTGATTTTTATCCCCCCCCCCCACACTTGATCCCAATTGAGGACATCATAGGCAGGGTATGCACTATATTCATTAGGTTCAGACCCCCCCTCCTGGCCCAGTTGATGAGGTGCATGGTATATTAAACAAGAAAACCAATGTCAGAAATGGTAACGTGCTCAAGATCATATAATATATACCCATGATTGTAAGTATAGAATATAAAATATATTGGTTTCACGAATGACCAACTCAGAATTCCGTTAAAATAACTATAACAACCAGCACCTAATTAACGAACCGGTGGCCACAGCCGACTCGGCCGCCAACTCGGCCGTCTCCGACCACAACCCCCAGTGGACTGCAGAACAATAAATGTCTATAAATCATGTTCAAAATGGTATGCGGCTTATACGGACCCTGGCTCTTACGGACCCTGGCTCTTACGGACCCTGGCTTTTACGGACCACCGGCTGATACGGACCCTGGCTTATACGGACCCCGGCTCATACGGACCTCAATTAAATTATGCAATTTGCAAACTTATATTTATGAATTTAATATATTATTATGATTGTCTTTTCACACATGTATCTGTATTAATTGAGAATTTATGTTATTTTTTTGGTGATTTTCAAACTTATATTTATGAATTTAACCGATTTTTTCGGTGATTTTCAAACTTATATTTATGAATTTAATATATAATTATGATTGTCTTTTCACACATATATCTGTATTAATTGAAAATTTATGTGATGTTCTGACTTGAAAAAGCATTATTGAATCGTGTTAATTAATCTCTTCGCCGTTGTATACACGCGTGTGTGATCCATTTATGTCGTTGTATAAACAGACATGCGGTGATAAATGGTCAGTGAATGGTAATCAGGATGAATCCACTGAGTTTGATTTGCTATGAAAACATGTTAGTAAAAACACAACTGGTATATATTCAACTTATTTATTGTTGACTGGCATACTTCCACAATGTCTAACTGTGCTTCATGTGGAGATACCATTCGGCATCGTCAGGAGGTTATTGGCTGCAAACTACTAAAAGAAGCCGCCAAGCTGTACGCCCCAGTTTAAATAATGTTTGTCTGATGTAATTTTGTTCGTTCCATTTTTGTTATCATCATATTTTTATTATCTCTGTATGTATGTTGTCATAATTTAAATAAACATAAAACATAAAAAATAAAATTGTGTATTTTAATTGAGGTCCGTATGAGCCAAGGTCTGTATAAGCCGGGGGTCCGTATAAGCCAGGGTCCATATCAGCCGGAGGTCCGTATGAGCCAGGGTCCGTAAGAGCCAGGGTCCATATCAGCCGGCATTCTTCAAAATTATTTTGCTTGTATTCAAATCTTGTAATAACATGTCACCATTGTATATACAGGATATGATCAAAGACAGAAATGTGCACACGGCACAATCGTTTCGACGATTCTACGACCAATTCCACGATTCTGCGGCTTGACAACCACGGTGCTGCAGCAATTTAACGATTCTGTGACCAGGCTGATGCGATAAACACGAAAAAACATTAAGAAATGAATAATTCCAGAAATATAGACAGTTATGTACCACATATTATATTTCTATTAGGTACGGCGATCTTCGATTTGATAATCGGTAGAGAGTTCAGCACTAGACAGTTAGCACAACAATACATAATCTTTGACACAAATAGACCAGTTGTTTTGGATTTACACACATCACTGTGTGAAATTCGTCTTTATAGAGTTGAGAAAATATATATAATGTCCTATAAAATTGAGTGGAAACCTAATAATAACATAGCCATACGTCTTTGGTTGATTTTTCACAACTGATGTTAACCTCAGTTCTGTTATTTATGGCGCTGTGTCCATATTTGTGGGGGTATCATCGCACTCAATTAACAACGCCGAGTAGTCGACTATGACAACGACGATTGTGAGACCAGCAATTGAAATTTCATTAACTTGTGCTCACGAGAAGTCGTTTTCTAATGAATGTCACGCTCACTATAGACATGAATACGCATATGAATCGCACGACCTCAAGGCTACGAGATTAAGACTCTTTTATTTGGAGCCAGCTGTGGAAAATAAAGTAATGTTGAATCGTATATTGCTATACTGTACAGGTTTAATTTCCATATCTGTGCACCACACATTACATGATTTAAATTTTCCGCCTATCCAACTTTCCTTCCGTCTGTCTGTACGCCTAACTAGAAGCCGACTCATAATGCCTCGGTATTTTCTTATGGCCAACATGTCTTATTCTCAGTTGCATTGTGGTATCGATGGTGGGGAATGGTCGCCTTCATGTTAGAAATTAACTCCACACATGAAACTTAATATTTTGTTTTGAGTATAATTCCATATTTTGACATCCAGGCATATATATATCTATAAACGGTGAAAATGATATTCTATAATTATTTATTTATTTGTGATTAAAATCTAGTTATCTAAAATATAATCCCCTCTCGCAGTCAAGATTTGCCTCCAGATATTACAATTCTATGACATTTATTTCCTATTAATTCTTAACTCATTTGAAGTATGCACACACCAGTTTACCCAATTAAAAATACTACCGCAACAAAACACCCCATGTTAATAATATACCGGCAAGTTGGCGTCCGACCTGGGGGATCAGGGGTAGGGGCAGTCTGGGTGAACGTCGACTCTATATTTGAAATATAGAGTCTGGAGCTAATGTCGCCAAAACCATTTCTATTCAGCGAAGAGCTTCCCCAAAATGACGTCACGGATTTAAAAAAAATACATCGATGATTGACAGGTGTCCCCACGTGTTATTTGTTGTGCTTCGCCGACTCATCAACCCACAGAAGGCCTGTGTCGCGACATAAACTTACAGAAGATAATATTTGTCGTGTGTGCGACTATTCTTTTTCGGGAGATGAACTCGCTGCATCAACGGGAAAGCTGCATCCGAGAACAAAAAATAAGGTTGTCATCAAAAATGATGCTTTAGAACTATTTAAAAGCATAAAATTAAGTCATTTCCTCGGTGTTTGACTTTCAGGTGACTTTTTTTACGGAAAATAATTTGATTTGCAAACCATGTTACAATAAAGTAAATCAAATACACGGACATGAGTAAAGTTATATTTATATTTATGGAAGGCCAAGTTGGTACCATACGCAGGCCTATCTATCAGGTCCAGCACATCCTTCAAATTAATCGGAATCGTACCGAATATATAATTTCGAAGCCATTTTTTCTGTCTGTTGTATTTGCAAGCCTCGAAATTCCGCTCTGTTACTATATTTAGAGGTGACATCATGGGAGTCTCCGCCCACTAACACTTGTTTATTAACCCATACGGTTTCATTGGACGGAAAATAATTTACGCAATCAATCAGATTACGGAATCCCGAGGACTTGGAAATGAGATAGCGATGTTATCCGTCAGACCTAATATTCAATGTTGTAATGAATATTTAGGTATGAGTTTACTCAGACTGCGGTAGGGGGTCATAAATCAACGTATCCCTATAGGTTATTTTTTTATTTAGGCTACTTTCTGGACCAACCAACCCAATGTTCTACTATTTTATGTATGTATACGTTTTTACTGCAATTTTCTGGCATCCATCCCTTTTATTTTTTTTAAAGTGTTGCTCATTACTCTCAGTTTCAGATAACCATAAAGAATTTTAACTAATACTTTCATACAAACACATTTATAAAAGTAATTAAACGGTCAATAATTTTTCGAGGACATTTTTATATGTAGGGCCTACCTGCTAATCAGAATATGACTAAAATAACTCATGTTATGGTAGGGTAAGTGGTGACATTTTCGAATAAACAAGTCAACTTTACAAAAATTACAAAGCCGCTAGGTGCACCAAGAAGGAAAATGTTCAGGTACATGTAAGTCGGGCATTTTGTCATGTTCAAAAAATTAAAGAATGCCCGTTTAGCGACAAATCTCTTATGTGACTTGGTCTCTATACCTTCACATGTGGGGATCAGTAAATACAGTAATGTATTGAATCCAGGACATATGCATTGTACAACGAAGGTACTGTTCCAAACATTTATTGATGCAGCATACATGGGCTTACACGCATAACTAATCTGTCCGATCATGCAGTGACAGATACGTCGTATACAAATGAAAAATACAAACGAGTCGCACAATCGTCGTTGTCATGGTCGAAGCAGGGCGTTGTCAAATAGTTGACACTGTTACTGCATTTCTGTGTGTAGTTTAATCGAATATTGCGTCAAAGGAGGTACGAATTTGACAAATAATACATTTATGCTTATCAAAGCTTACGTTGGATGTTAATTTTCGCACTGTTAATGTCCCCTTGTAGCCCAAGAAACGACTTTTTGCGACCGGTTCGCGGTTCGATCGGATTATCCAGACTTGACCGAGCTGATTGTGACTCATTTTATGTATTGATCGCATCTTCGTATGTATTACGTGAGTCAACCTGGTGGACCTGAAAAGTCTACTCTACACAATGCATACAAGAAGAAGCCCACTTTTATCGTCCCAATTCAGTAAAAGGCCCCATTATCTAAGTTTGCCATAAAATATCACGTATAATAAGGCCGCAGAATCGTTGAATTGCCGTAGCACCGTGGTTGTCAAGCCGCAGAATCGTGGAATTGGTCGTAGAATCGTCGAAACGATTGTGCCGTGTGATGTGTGTACATATGAATTACAATCTGATAGTAGTATGCTTTTGTACATTCCTTTCAACAAACAAAACGTTTGGCGATAGGGCATTTTCATTTGCAGGTCCACATCTATGGAATAGCATTCCACCTCACTTGAAAATATTCACTGATTTAAATAAGTTTAAGACCGGTCTCAAAACATATCTCTTTCATGTAGCATTTAATTCCTAGATATATGTGCATGTACATGTATTATGCTGATTAGGCAATGAGCTCGATGTAATGTAAAGCGCCGTTGAATATGTACTCATAGTATTGAGCGCTATACAAATTAATTATTGTACATTGTATTGTATAAAAGTTGAAATATAAGACTTACAAATTATCTTTTTCATTTCTTTTATTTGTAATTGACATAGCTTGTCACAAACGAAAAATCAACATTATTGACATAATAATGTAAAGGACAATAAACAAAATTGAAATTCCCAACTACACCTTTTACCGGACTCGGCCTCCGGGCCGCAGTTCGACTTTTAAATCCGTCCCAAAAATTCCCATTTCTATAAATAAAACCCCCAGCGCACAGACGAAACAAGAATCTCTACATTAGTATATAATACACGCGGAGCGCAAAATAATTGATCTGTTGCAGTATTACCGGGATCAGACTAGAGGTTAGGGACCAGCCTAGAGGTTAGGGACCAGCCTAGAGGTTTAAAATTGGGAGGAGTCACGTACTTCTCCCTGTTTAGTTATTTGGGAGAAGTGGACTCAGGTAGAAATCATGACTTGTTAAGTTCATCTTGCACACCAACATCTGTCTATAACCTTCTGCAATCCATTAAATATTATGGAACACAAGAGCTGATTTATAAACCCATCATAGTGAGTAAGAACCCTATTATAATCAGTAAAATTACTTTAAGTACAGTAATGCTCTAAATAATCGACTCCTTAACCACAGCAGCATCATGGGTAATGAGAGCTTTCCGATGAATGGCAACAAGCCATATTTCCGACTAAATCCTGAAAAGTTACCCATAATTCTGCTGTGGTTAAGAAGTCGATTACTTAGAGCATTACTGTAGTTATAAATACAACAAGATGCGAATGAATAATCAGTCACAAATATCGTTCACCGATAAAAACTTGAAGATTATTTCTCCTATATTGCGATGAGTAAAATGAGTTACAGATATATCTGCTGTATTCAGTTTTCCAACAGTAGTTGAGGTTGACAATTCATGGAAAACATGTCAACACATCATTGACCTCTGATCTGTGAAGAAAATAATGTGCATGCTGCGCCCTCTCCAAGGACAGTGACGTGTTGACAAGTTTTCCACGCGTTATCAAACTCAGCTATTGTTGGAAAACTGAATACAGGCGATATATCCATAATTCATTTTACTCATCGCAATACAGTAATGCCCTAAATAATCGACTCCTTAACCACAGCTGAATTATGGGTAAATTTTCAGGATTTAGTTGGAAATATGGCTTGTTGTCATTCATCGGAAAGCTCTCCCATTCAGCTGTGGTTAACCCTTTGAGTGCCAGGTTGATTTTTGTATCAACCCATATACCCTGTGCCAATGCATTCTCTTATATATGCGAGTCGACCATAGGTCGCCTCGCATATATAAGAGAATGCATTGGCCTAAAAAATGTTGTTTTTTTTTTTACAATTTTTTACAATTTTAATAATTTATTCTTATATTCTTTAACAGACTTATTTTGTAGGTTTAGGGCCGATGAGATCGGCCCCTGGCACTCAAAGGGTTATAGAGTCGATTACTTAGGGCATTACTGTATAGGAGACATCATCTTCAAGTTTTTATCAGTCAACCATATTTGTGACTGATAAATGGATGGAATCCCATCAATGCAGTAACTGCATTATGAATGAGATATCCAAAGACATATATATCGAAAAAAAATTGTCTGCTTTTTAAAGAGACTGCTGCATGTGGAACCACCGGCCCCGGGAAGCAACGCAACTCACAAACTTGCCCAGATACACGAATCCGAAAATCCTGAAAAATTACCCATTATTATGTTGTGGTTAAGGAGTCGATTATTTAGGACATTACTGTAGTTATAACTGGATAGGAGCTAGAATCCATTTAGAAAAGGAAAGGTTAACATTTGTTAGTATATTGTGGTGGCTAATGACCAGGATAACATCACAACATTAGGGCCAATCTCTATTCCATGTTTCCAGAGTCGACATAAGGAAAAACACCCCACCTAATTTCCTGTCATTGGTTTCCAGGATATAAATGGGCAATTTTATTTCCCAGTTACATTCAATTGCATCATAGAAAATTGCTCTCATCTAAGGAATACATTTCCAAGATAATAGCCTGATGATAACACTTTATTTTCATTCTGAATTGATTATGTCACAGTACTGGAGAGAGTGGAGAGGCTGTGGGTGTGATTGCAATACAGATAAATCACTCTCATTATATACAGAAGTCATCAACAGCTTTTGTTAACACTCCTATCTGCAGACACCATCTTCACACCTGGTTAACCCTTTACCCAACAAACCGGCCAAAACCGGCCAAATAAAGCTTCAACAGCCTAAAATATCTTCGGTCTGTCTCAATAGAACCATACAAATATGGATATCATCGGAACCGTTCCTTGACCACATTGTGATAGTTACAGTTATGCCCTGTGCCAATGCATTCTCTTATATATGTGAGTCGACCATAGGTCGCCTCGCATATATAAGAGAATGCATTGGCCTAAACAAAATCTTTTTTTAACACTTTTTACCATTTTTTCTTACATTCTTTAACAATTTTATAATTTTTAATGTGTTAAGCCAATGCATTCTCTTATATATGCGAGGCGACCTATGGTCGACTCGCATATATAAGAGAATGCATTGGCACAGGGCCCTTCTGTTGGGTAAAGGGTTAAGTGGTCCTGCTAATGTTTGATATGATGTTGGTGGGGTAAACCAATGCTGTTAGGAAAAAGTACTGTTACAGTAATGCTCTAAGTAATCAACTTCTTAACCACAGCAGAATTATGGGTAACTTTTCAGGATTTAGTCGGAAATATGGCTTGTTGCCATTCATTGGAAAGCTCGATCGCCCCGACTAAATCCTGAAAAGTTACCCATAATTCTGCTGTCGATTACTTAGAGCATTACTGTTATATTTCTCAGTTTGTCAATTTATCAGCCTTTGGCTAATTTTGATGAATGGATGCAAAGCCGTTATCTGTATAAAACAGTCAAGAATGTTTATATTGTAAAATATTTTAATAATTACTGTGTTGCATGTTGTAAATGGATGATAATCGAGACGGATTTTCCTGTCATTTTGCTAACACCAGCGCAGCATTATTCAAATATATAAAAATATATCTGTTTTTGAATGTCTTGGGTCTGTTATCAAACAACTTCAGAAAAGACCCTTCCATTGGCTTCCTGGATGTACATTGACAATTTTAGTTCCTAGTTACATTCAATTGCATGATTGAAAATTTGCTCTCATCTAAGGAATACATTTCCAGCCCTCGAAATTAGGAAAAATGTCCCATGGCAAATTTAATGCTGCATGTTACATTCCAAATGTTGCCACGGCATTTCCCATGGCATTGCCTATTGCTGTGGCTAATTATGAGGACTGCATTTCCAAGATAATAGCCTGATGATATGGAGAGAGTGGAGAGGATGTGGGTGTGATTGCAATACAGATAATCACTCTCATTATATACAGAAGTCATCAACAGTTTTTGTTAACACTCTTATCTGCAGACACCATCCTGCTATTGTTTGATATGATGTTGGTGGGGTAAACTGTTGCTGTTAGGAAATAGTACTGTTATATTTCTCAGTTTGTCAATTTATCAGCCTTTGGTTAATTTGGATGAATCAATGAAAAGCCTTTATCTGTATAAAACAGTCAAGAATGTTTATATTGTGAACTATTTTAATAATTACTGTGTTGCATGTTGTAACTGGACGATAATGGAGATGGCTTTTCCTGTCATTTTGCTAACACCATGCAGTGCAGCCATTATTCAAATATTTAAAATATATCTGTTTTGAATGTCTCATACAGACATTGGGTCTGTTGGGTCTGTTATCAATCAACTCCAGAAAAGACCATTTCATAAATTGACAATTGTAGTCCTAGTTACATTCAATTGCATTATTGAAAATTGCTCTCATCTAAGGAATACATTTCCAGCCCTCGAAATTAGGAAAAATGTCCCATGGCAAATTTAATGCTGCTGCATGTTACATTCCAAATGTTGCCACGGCATTTCCCATGGCATTGCCTATTGCTGTGGCTAATTATGAGGACTGCATTTCCATGATAATAGCCTGATGATAACACTTTATTATCATTCTGAATGGATTATGTCACAGGGCTGGAGAGAGTGGAGAGGATGTGGGTGTGATTGCAATACAGATAATCACTCTCATTTTATGCAGAAGTCATCAACAGCTTTTGTTAACACTCCTATCTGCAGACACCATCTTCACACCTGGTTAAGTGGTCCTGCTTGTTTGCTATGATGTTGGTGGGGTAAACCGATGCTCTTAGGAAAAAGTAGTTATATTTCTCAGTTTGTCAATTTATCAGCATTTGGCTAATTTCGATGAATCGATGAAAAGCCGTTATCTGTATGAAACAGTCAAGAATGTTTATATTGTAAAATATTTTAATAATTACTGTGTTGCATGTTGTAAATGGACGATAATCGAGACGGATTTTCCTGTCATTTTGCTAACATCAGCGCAACCATTATTCAAATATTAAAAAAATATATCTGTTTTGAATGTCTCATACAGACATTGGGTCTGTTATCAAACAACTTCAGAAAAGACCCTTCCATTGGCTTCCTGGATGTACATTGACAATTTTAGTCCTAGTTACAGTTAATTGCATGATTGAAAACTGCCATTGACTAGGTACAATTACCTAGTCAATTGCATGATTGAAAACTGCCATTGACTAGGTACAATTACCTAGTCAATTTTTCATGATTGAAAACTGCCATTGACTAATTACAATTACCTAGTCAATTGCATGAATAAAAATTGGCATGGCTAATTTTGAGGATGGCATTTCCAAGATAATAGCCTGACGATACCACTTCATTATCATTCTGAATGGATTATGTCACAGGACAGGAGAGAGTGGAGAGGATGTGGGTGTGATTGCAATACAGATAATCACTCTCATTTTATGCAGAAGTCATCAACAGCTTTTGTTAACCTCCTATCTGCAGACACGATCTTCACAGTAGGTGAAGGTCCAAGCTATTTAAGGCCCCCCTCCCGCAGGCACATACATGTATTTAGTATCATGGCCAATGGGAACCTGTGCAACTGCGATTGTGAGGTTCGTCTGAATTTTTTTGGTGGAGTTATTCCCCTTTTTCACAAGATGCATAATTGTGTCCGAGTTTGTATTCATACATTTTTCTGTCAATATTTTTAAGCTTGGCACAGATATATAGTATCATGGGAACCTGTGATTATGAGGTCCTTCTGACTGTTTTTTTGGGGGGGGGGCAAATAGTTGAGGGCTCCATCTCCATCTGTCTACTGTCTGAGCCATCTGTCCTTCCTTCTGTCTGTCCATATGTCTGTCTGTCTGAACTTATCACCTTGTAACTTGTGTGTTAATTATCAGTTTTTGTTATCCTTGGGTATGGTGATATGGTTCAACTTGGTGTCTTACATCCATTATTTTTGCCATAAACATTAGCATTGCCCACTGTCTATAAAACAGACCATGCTTGTGTGTTTCTCTTGTTTTAGTTGGTTATTAAGTATGATATGCACCGTTATTTTCACGGTATGATTTCAATTCAAACTATATAGCACAGTGGCCTGATTGTTTATCAGATATTCAATCATAAACTTGTAATTAATCTTATTGAGATATATTGGCCCTGGGTTAATTGAGTAGCAACCCCTAATTGTTTTTCCATTTTTGCCCATTGACAGATTATAATTAAATCAAGCTGGTATATTAATTATCCACATGTAAAATACCACAATAACCAATGGCTCATATGTACAGTAATGCCCTATATTAAGTAATCGACTCCTTATAACCACAGCAGAATTATGGGTAACTTTTCAGGATTTAGTCAGAAATATGGCTTGTTGCCATTCATCGGAAAGCTCTCAGGGAGAGCTTTCCGATGAATGGCAACAAGCCATATTTACTACTAAATCCTGAAAAGTTAGTAACCCATAATTCTGCTGTGGTTAAGGAGTCGATTACTTAGGGCATTACTGTACATTTGAGCCATTGGTTATTGTGGTATTTTATACCCCAGTGCTTTAATGCATCAGATATAATCAGAGTAGTGAGAGTACTATATATACATCCAATAGAATGGAGATTTTATTACAGGCACCTATATATGATCTAAAGATTTGATTGTATTACATCATAACATGTGGCACACAGGTATGTTTTATTACCTGTTGACATAAATTCCATCTGAATTTCATGTCATGGTTATATAACAGACCCGAATTATGTGATGGGGGGATTAGCTCATGTATGTTACAGATAGATCAGTCGTAGTAGAAAACTTAGATATGTTCATATATTTATTATTCAGATTTAGGGGCACAGTATTATGCAGCTGGTCAATAGAAGAACAATTCACAGGGAATTAGGAAAGCAGGTGTTAAGATATGAATAATAAAGATTATAGGATTTAAATGACCTGGCCAGCAAGAGAATGAGATTTAGAAAGATTTATTAGCCCCCAAGTTATGACAGCTTTGGGTTTCAGAAATATGTTGTAGTAATATTAATAACAAGATTACTATAATGAACTATTATGCAATAATATTAGCCTGTCATGACGTGTTTCTGTATCGAGTGAAATGGATATTGAAAGCTTTGGAAATAGAGAGAATTATATGAAACTATAGTAGATACAATTTTGAGAATAGATCTATACCCAAAATCAGCACGGTGACAGTTAATTACAACATTCAGCTGTGTATAGGATGTGACTGGACATTAACCCATAGAGAACTCTACACTTACATGTAACTCTACACTTACACACACAGTACTCAAAATTGGCCACGGAAATATGCAATGCCGCAGAAACATTTGAGTGAGTTTATTCAGCCCAGTGCCCGGGATAACACAGGATTCATTTAAAGGTTCATAGAAGTGTGTTATTTCCACTGTGGTCCCTTGAGTAGGATGACTCAAATTTGTTCAGGTAATCGCCACGGTAGGGTTCTTTAACCTGTGCACTTTGTTGCACATGGGACAGCCGTTAACGTCAGCTCCCGATCTCCCACTTCATAAACTCCCATCTCTGTAGAAATTCCTATCCAATGACTTAAGACTTAAATCATCTCGTAATAACCTCAAACGAAACCTCGCCAAGAACACCCCAAAAATATATTGTCTGAATCCTATATGTGGCAATCGATACTGCCCAGATTCTACTGAATCCTATATGTGGCAATCGATACGGCCTGAATCATATATGTGGCAATCGATACGGCCTGAATCCTATATGTGGCAATCGATACGGCCTGAATCCTATATGTGGCAATCGATACTGTCCAGATTCTACTGAATCCTATATGTGGCAATCGATACTGCCCAGATTCTACTGAATCCTATATGTGGCAATCGATACTGCCCAGATTCTACAAACTAATAAATGAATTTAACTAAGCCCCCTTTCTTAAAGATGGATTATCTCTTCATATAAAAATTTTGAAATAATTTTGTGGAAAAAATAATAAATATGAATTGAAGACCCATGTCCGGAAATACTTCTATCAATTAATATTGATTTTACTTTGTATAAATACTTTATTATAAAATGAGATTTTTTGTACGCCCTTTTGAAAAAAGGTCGTATTATGTAATCACTCTGTCCGTCCATCCATCCAGACGCCTGTCCATCCATCTGTCCATCTAGATGTCCATCCGTTAAAATTTTTGGTTTCCGATCGATAACTCCAGTTTGGATTATTTGATCTGAACCAAAGTTCTATGTGTGTTCCCCAGCTAATCATACAGACCAAGTTCGAATATGGGTTCCGTCCAATTATTTTTACATGAGTTACGGCCCTTTTTCTACTTAGAATTTGACCGCATTTTGGCATTGAAATTATGGGTATATTCTTAAATTAGGGGTATATTTTTAAGAAATTAGGGGTATATTCTTAAAATGTAAGCTCAAATTATTATTTATTTTGCGGTAGTACAATTCAAAATGGCTAAAGCCATGCTCTTATAGCGATGCTCTTGTTATATTTGTGATGATTCTTTAAACTATGTAATATGTTATCCAATAAATCATTAGTTAGTTAGATACTATCAGTATCAAAGGGAGATAACTGTGAAGTAAAATTAGGTGACATGATTTTGAGTGAATTAAAACAAATAATTTTAACTTAAATTAAATCAAACTTTAATTGAATCCTTCTTTACAAAAAAATTAAATCCCCCTTCCCTCTTTACATCACTGTTTTAACCAAGGAACTCTTTCATCTGGCTTTGTGAGAAAAACTTCTTGAGCAAATTGTTGTGATGTGAGATTTTCCCACAGTAAGTCAAAGTGTGCTTCTTGTGGTATATGAACAGAGCAGATTGTGTAGCATTAGGCCACAATTAATAATATCTTTGTTACCCCTATCCCTACTTAAGATATCAAGAATGAGAAGGTAGGAACAGTAATGCTCTAAGTAATCGACTTTTTAACCACAGCAGAATTATGGGTAACTTTTCAGGATTTAGTCGGAAATATGGCTTGTTGCCATTCATCGGAAAGCTCGCGGGGAGAGCTTTCCAATGAATGGCAACAAGCCATATTTCCGACTAAATCCTGAAAAGTTACCCATAATTCTGCTGTGGTTAAGAAGTCGATTACTTAGAGAATTACTGTAGGTAAACACAAATCCAAATTACAAGCGATCATTGGACTGGATAGGTTTAAAGATGTGTTCAAGTTTCTAGACCTCCAGATACAACAACAACATATACAATCTAATTAAACATTGATTTCTGCTAAGCTTTGTTATGTTGCAAACATTTTAAAACTAATATTACACATAAACTAGACCTACAAATAGCAAAGAGTATAATTTTTGGCCTTGAGCAATTAACAAAATAATATTTAATGTCGATCTGAAGCATCAAAATATTATGAAATAACGTCACAAAAAAATCAACATCAAGCACGACATAACAATTTGAAATAGCGGCACAAAAAAATCAACATCAAAGTCGACATAACAATATGAAATAGCGGCACAAAAAATTAACATCAAACACAACAGTGTCTTTCATGTAACATTTCTTGTACCAAACATGTTATTTTATACACTAGGGTACAAATAACAAATCAAATAAATCTAGTAAAAAAAATAGCATCAAACTATGAATACATCTTAAAAGATTTATTCAGAGTTCACGGTAATATTTTATAAAAGTTATTTTACTTTTGTATTTAGATTCTAGTGTGTAAAATAACATGTTTGGAACGAGAAGTGTTACATGAAAGACTCTCTCTTTTATATTGAACTAGCAGGTTAGCCCGCCACTGACGGCAATCGTCAGAAACATGACAATGAGTTAATTGTGCCTTTTTAATTTACTGGCTTTTTTAATTAATTTTTTAATTTAATTTTTTGTTTTTCAATGAGTTAATTGTGCCTTTTTAATTTTTTAATTTAATTTTTTGTTTTTCAATTTTACCCCGATTTTACCTTGAATTGATCATTTTCAAGGTCAGGTCGGGGTCACAATTTAACCCATCCATGACACTTCCCGTGTGTAGCAAGTTTGAGCTCAATCGGTTCGAGTCAAAAAAGGACACGCACATATAGGTCATTTGTGGGTACCCGTTTGAAGGTCAAGGTCACCTCGCGCGGAAAAACTGACCCGATAAAAATCTCCCCTGTTCCTTGGAACCCCTAAGTACGAAATTAAGTACGAAATTTCGTCTCGAGACGGTCAATGGAGCCGTATTTATACTCGTCGTGTATATAGACGCTCTTTATCAACGACACTGCGGATACGAGCGCTCTTTAACTATCAACGCGATTAACCCCACAGTGCCGTTTTTTGTGACTGGGAGTGAAGAACGGGTGCTGGGATCTTCTCCAAAACGTCGCAGCGACCATTCCCATGGATTTTTACCCTTATATAGGAAGTTTGAGCTCAATCGGTCGAGCCATTTTCGAGTATATAAAGGACACATATATATATATACGGTAGTCTGAAAATATATAAAAAATCGTATCCGGGGCAAGATACATTCACATAGCAAATTTCAAGTCGATAGCTCCACCCGTTCCGAGATCTCGTCTGCGCATGCGCTGCACGGGCATCGCACGGGCTCGCCAATACGACAAGGACGACCGCAGTGCCCACAGTGCCGTTTTTTGTGACTGGGAGTGAAGAACGGGTGCTGGGATCTTCTCCAAAACGTCGCAGCGACCATTCCCATGGATTTTTACCCTTATATAGGAAGTTTGAGCTCAATCGGTCGAGCCATTTTCGAGTATATAAAGGACACATATATATATATACGGTAGTCTGAAAATATATAAAAAATCGTATCCGGGGCAAGATACATTCACATAGCAAATTTCAAGTCGATAGCTCCACCCGTTCCGAGATCTCGTCTGCGCATGCGCTGCACGGGCATCGCACGGGCTCGCCAATACGACAAGGACGACCGCCTGGTCAAACTATACACACACGTACCAAGTTTCGACCCGATCGGTCGAGAATCGTAGATTTGTCCCCCCTTCCCTTCCTATGAACGACAGCACAACACGCATTTTTTTGTTTTTCATGAATTAATTCATGGTACCTGTCCCTCAAAGACTGACCCGATGAAAAATTCCCCTGTTCCTAGGACATATATGACACAACAACCCATTCTGCCTTTTTAATCGAGATAATTGCATTCCGCGTTTCGTTTTGCATCCGTATTTTACGCATGGGTAGCGGTTTAGCAGCTTCGAGTGTAATAAAGAGCGTTAATCCTTAACACCTCGAATATGGTCAAAATAAAGATCGTTGATGCCTTAACCCCCGAAGTGGCGTTTGCGGTGAGTTTGATGATTGGGAGTGGAGAATCGGTGCTCAGAGCTTGTCCAAAATGCGACGTCGACGATTCCCGTGGGATTTTACCTTTAGATAGGAAGTTTGGTCTCGATCGGTCAACCCGTTTTCGATTCTATAAAGGACATACAGACAGACAGAGGTCTTCAAAATATATATGAGATTTCCTGGGCATTGATTGATATTTTTGCGATGTTTTAGTAGGACACCAAAAATTATTTTGATAAGTATGCTACGACAGCGTTTAAACAAGTTAGTAACAAAAGAGGAGGTGGCGGTTCCACGCTGCCGTAGTATTCAATAACATAACTTTCTATTCTATTAATATGTTAGTTTATTTGTCATATTTTGTTTTCAAAATTTTTTCAACATAACAAAACAGAAAAAGATCTTTAATGTTATGTTATTGTTGCAACTGGATGTCTGAAACCCTGAATACATCTTTAATAACTGGATATTAAAAAATGATTTATTCATAATTTTATATCATAAAAGCTATGTTAAAATAGTTCAATATGTCGTTTGTTTAACTTGTTATCTGAACATTTCCCACCAAAGAATATGAATACTTTTGTGTTTGTATTATCTTGTCGTCATTCTGTCATCTGCTTATTTTCCTGAACCCCCCTCCAAATGAGTAATATACCAATCCAATGTTTATTTTTATACTGAATGGGAGATACCATTTGTATAGAAAAGGTTGATGTGTTTATCATCCGGATTAAAAAAATCATTTCTTTGGAAACCAATAAAATATTTGAAGGGGTACTGTACACTAAATACGGCAATTTGTGTGACCATCTCCTTTTATACTCAGCTGAATTTATGCAACAAATGAATGTATTTGAGCCACAGATTAGTGCAAAATACACTCATGTGCTCCATGAATGACGCAAACAACATGGAAATTATCATGAAAATTAATTTATGACTTCAGCCATTTATTCATTATCATTATAATTACCATGTTGTTTGCATCATTCATAGAGCACTATAGTTTATTATAATTACCATGTTGTTTGCATCATTCATAGAGCACTATAGTTTATTATAATTACCATGTTGTTTGCATCATTCATAGAGCACTATAGTTTATTATAATTACCATGTTGTTTGCATCATTCATAGAGCACTATAGTTTATTATAATTACCATGTTGTTTGCATCATTCATAGAGCACTATAGTTTATTATAATTACCATGTTGTTTGCATCATTCATAGAGCACTATAGTTTATTTTACACTAATACATAGCTCAAATTAATTCATTTGTTGCATATATTCTGTTGAGTATAAAAGGAGATGGTCCCATAAATAGCCAGATTTAGTGTACAGTATCCCTTTAAAGTAGGGAGGTATTTTTAGGGTGGGGGGGAAACAAACTATATGTTTGTTATGGCCTTTAAGTGGTGCGTGCACTCATGTGTTACAGAAGTACAATTATCCCACCAGGAAGTGGAGTGTGAATGCATGGTGTACATGCCTAAATATCTAAATTACATATGACAAGAGACATAACATCATACAGCATTAAAGTCACGTTTTTATTCAAAAGGATTTGTATTGTCCAGAGTATATGGATATATAACTACATGGTTTACGAAAGGGTCCGGCTTTTGTTGTGCGTTCAAATTTTGTTCTACTATCACAAACATTGACAGTGTCACGACAATGGATAACTTCTTAAAGTTTTCATAAACATGTCAACCTGAATTTTTCAACAAATAACGTAAGTGATCTTATAAACTTAACATTTCTCTTGTGGCATCTTATGCTTAATATTTCCTGTGTAGACTTAATGTCAAGACTGTCTGAAGTATGGATAGCATTCTTGTAGACAGACCCTACATTATAAAGAGGTTACTAAAGCATGCTGTTCATGCATAATAACTTCAGTCAAGGTCAGACTATTACATACTGTCACACTATAAACAATTTTTTCTTGGTTATTGCAGGATGTGTTATTTCTCGATGTGTTGTTGTTTTTTTTTGGAGAAAAATTGCTGATATTCAACACAAATGTCTTGTATCTTGAAGGAATTGGATTAGAAATCGGGAATCATGGAATTAATTTATTAGGTATGATTTTTTTCTGTCAATTTTCTCATCTTATTTACCTTTATATCATGTCATGACTATCTACTATAGCTACACCCATTGAGATCATAGTCCACCAGTACAAAACCTGGGAAATTCTTCATGATCTGATGGAACTTTATAACATTGAACAAACTAGGCAGGGAATATATTTCTTTGTGAATACTTATTCCTCAATAATCTACTTCACCAATTTGAAGAAGAACTGGTTCTTGTTGAACAAGAGTGGGCAAGGACACTGACAGTAATGATCATAGTCTAAAATTACCTTGATATTGTTCTTATTGGTAGTGTCGTGTTTTACGGACTTGTTGACCCAATACAATACACGACATTTATAATTTCAATATAGGATATATGACTACTGTACCAATCTAAATATCGTAAGAATTGAAAATTTGCTAGTTACAATAATGACGACCAATGAAAGAGTTAGAGAAAGGGATTGAGTGTTTTTTGTGAGTCAGATGGAATAAAAGAGGAATGAAAGAATTTTTATATTATTTTTCTGACTATTTATCATTAAATGTTTACTTGACTAATAAAAATATATTTTTTTTAAATCTACTTCACAGTAGGGGGTTGTCCCAGCTGGAGATTGCATGCTTTTTGTGGCTTTTCTAAGCCAAAATCGCCGTAAACATTTAAGTAATTACCCTCAAGAAATTAATTCCATGATTGTAAGCGATGTAAAGCAAAATCACTGACAAACTCAGTTTACTCACTTACATCATGCAGTTTCAAATTGGGACCATTACCTACAGTGAAATACATTATTATATATTATAAGGCACAAATAATAACTGAGTAATATATTACCTGCACTGTTTTTTCAATGTTATAAACTTTCCCGTCACAACATAAAAAGTTTTCCAGCTATTTAACTGGTGGAGTACGTATCTCTACAGACGTAGTGACGTAGCTAGAGTAGAGATTCATGGCATGATCTGATTTACCATCACATGTGCATTGTTAACATTTGGCTAAAGGAAAAAAATATACAGTAATGCCCTAATTAATCGACTCCTTAACCACAGCAGAATTATGGGTTATTTTTCAGGATTTAGTCAGAAATATGGCTTGTTGCCATTCATCGGAAAGCTCTCCCCGAGAGCTTTCCGATGAATGGCAACAAGCCATATTTCCGACTAAATCCTGAAAAATTACCCATAATTCTGTTGTGGTTAAGGAGTCGATTAATAAAAAGACGATTATTTAGGGCATTACTGTATGTGGTTGGGGTTTCCCTGCCAACACTAATTTAATATTTTTCCTATGGTATGACTAAAATCTCTGGAAAATTGTATCACATTATATAGGCAACAAACAATAAACGTGTAAAAACACATTCCAACGTCCAAAAATCTGTTAATTTCTTAGTCAATGTATTTAGCTTGAACAAAAAGCAATTAAAACTTTTCTCAGCCCAATGATATCATTAAATTTCAAGGCAGAAAATAAAGCCATAAAAATATCTCAATAAAAAATTATTTAAAAAAATCATCAGACTCAAAACTTCCAACTTTTGTAGTTCGTGACGATTTATTCTCCAACTTTTGAAATTTGTGTAGGGGGGGGGGGGGGGGGTGTGAAACAACAAAGGTGACAGTGGATTCACTTTCCTGTCCATGTAGCTGGGTAATGAGCAAATAAAATAGATTAGGCTTTTATCTGTTAAGTAAGCATTTAAGATAATATTTACTAGTGTACAGCTGTTATCTCACTTCCTCAGGCTGGGTTGTACCCCCAGGCACTAAGGTATGGTACACTAATACCCATGAGTGTATCCATATCTACCCGAAATTCTACCCAGAATGAACCTCTTTTATTGTTTATGAAGGTACTTAACCTGACATGTTTGTCTCTGTGCCTCATTTATTTTCTGCGATTTGACTCTCTGCCATGTCTATTCTGATTATCTTTCTAATTAATTTCTTCATTTTCTGCCCTAGATTATGGCACAGCTAGGCCAAGACACGCCCATATAGATCATACTTCACCAGTTCAAAACCTGGGAACTTTTTTATTTTATATTTTGACAGGGAAGTTAATAACATAAAAAAAAACAGTGCAGGTAATATATTTCTTAATTAATACCTGTAATAATCTATTTCATAGTAGGGGGTGTTGATTTGCATCCCTTACAATCAGGAATTTCTCCTGGGAAATATTTCAATGTTTATTGCGATATCGACACACAATCGACACACAATCGCAATAATCATGCCATCTCGAGCTGGAAGGGGGGGGGGGGGGGGACATGATTTGTGTATCTGGACAAGTTTATTAGAATACTTAAAATAGAATTCTTAAAAAGGAAATATGGTAACAAAACATGGCTTCATAAATATACCTTTCTAAAAATATTAAATGTTCCAAAAAGACGCATTAAAGTCATAAAATATACCACTTTGATTACAATGTTCAGGGTCTGAACCATACTTGGCAAATTTTGGTGTGCTGAAAAAAATCATAACCTTTGTACCCTGTTGTTACGTAGGGTACTTTGGGTACAAATTAAAAAGAAAATTCCCTGAACTACTTTACAACCCATGGGTATACATACATGTACATGCAGGGTACATGTGGTTACTTCTGATTACTTTACCTGTTAGTTATTGTTACATTGGGTACTTTAATTTTTTTTTTTTTTAGAAATCCCAGGGTTACATTGGGTACAAATTAGAAAATATATTCCCTGAACTAATTTACAACCCATAGGTACATATGGTTCACATGATTACTTCTGGTTACTTTACGTATTGGTTACTGTTATATTGGGTACTTCTATTTTTTTTCTTAGAAATCTCAAGGTACCAGGGTACATCTAGTCCGAACACTTGCCGCCCCATTTCTATTCATTTAATGATTATATGTTGTACTATAAAAGTTTCAAAGCAACGGCAGCCTCCCATATGGTCTACATGTGCAATTTTTACGCAACCCCTAATTAAACAAATATTAGACAATATTTATTCATCATTAGTATGTTATGATCTTGGGGTGAAAATGCATGCAAATTGGAGGACAATTATTATATACTTCACCCATAAAACAAGTGTGATAGGCATGTAGATCATATATCATGAATCTCTACTATGGCAATGCATTTAGAGATCATACATGCATGTTCCATCAGTTCAAAACCTTTATTAAAGTCATATGAGGTCAGCGGCTTCTATCTCATGACATGCTATGTGTCAATTTATCCTAGTGTTTCAACTTTCACCGACCAGATTGCAACCATATTGAGTATATAATAAACTATGTAGTAAGATTAATGATTAGTTCCCTTTTAAGACATCTGAGGTGAACGAGACCTATCTAATAACACTCTCCAGGTCAAAATACCTCTATATCAAAATGTTCAGCTCTGATGGTCCAGCCGTTTGATGGCCTATAAGTGAAAAACAAAATTGAGTTTTATTAGTATAGATTTCTAAACCAACAGTAATTAGTTCAAGTGGTTTGTTTTCTTGAAATGTTACAGCTTAAAGTGAAAACAATAGCAGTTGAATTTAAATAGGTGTACTAACCAAGCCTGAGTATAATGTGCCTGTCATTTGCAGAATGAGGTGCCTAGAGGGTGAATTTAGTGACACTATCCCACATAGCGGGCTATAGCAACACAAAATTCACCCTCTGGGGACCTCATTTTGCTTAGGCCTCATCGCTATGGGAGAAATAGACTTAGATTGAAGTTCCCAAATGGTGAATATTGTGATGTACACACATTGGGAACCTCGATTATACGATGTGTCATCTGCCAATTTGGGAATACAGAGATATACTAAACCAAGAAAACTAAGATGCATGCATCAGGTCACCCATGAACTATTTAGCAATAGAAACATCGCCTTTCTCGTAATTAAATGTCTATCTTTATCGTGTTATTATTACTATTATTATATGTATCGCGATGTGTTGTTACTATAAAGCCATGCCCGTATATTATTCAGTTTTGCGCGCATTTATCTATATAAACGCGTGCTCGTGTTTATATATATTTTTTCGTTACCGGAATAGTCCAAGTTATATTATATATGCATATCAAGATTGCATATATACGCGAAGACTTGCACAGTTATTAGGCAATTATCATCTCGTAAACATTCCAATTTCCAGATGACATTAGTCGTGTGTCAATAAAGAGCGTTTCGTTTTAATTATCGTAACGCGGTAAAACAACACACAATTGGTTTATTGCTGTCGGATTTAATCAATTATAATCAAGTCATTCATTACCAATATGATATGTTCATTTTTCCTTGGTTATGAATCATGTAATTATTTGGGCAATATGGTGTTTATATATATTTCGGAATATTGCTTCCCCCACCCCAAAACAATCTAGCCGACTGTCACTGATGGAAATTCACTACATCTATGCATCGTTATTGACCTATTAAATTAGCACTCTAGCGATGCGGTCTATTGAATATCCAGGTCATAAATCGACCTCTATGTGGCAATTACGCATAACAATAGGGTTATAAACATCCAATCATATATAACACTTTTTGAAGGAGGGATAATAATCCGGTTTAATATGGAATCACATATTCAAGTGCTCTTTATTCGCAATATATCGTAATAGTGAACGCTCTTTATTGCGTCAAGGTAAAGGGACTCGACTTAGAACAGTTGTCATCGTGATTGTTTTTACTGATTACACCAATACAGGTCAATACATGTACACGAACTTCCGATATGCATGCTTTATATATCCTTCCAAGTCATAGCAATTTCCGCTTTATTAAACTCTTTTTATTCGTACCATATTAGGAAAACTCTTAACATGGAACGCTCTTTATGGAGCCATGGTGAAGGAAATGGGGAATCGACTAAGAATAGTTGTTATCGTGATTTATTCAACATACTCTCCACTTTAACTGCAATTGTATGTATTCGTAACCATGACTGACTTGTCAAATTAAACGCTCTTTATTTGGTATATGTAATCGGTTTCTGATGATTGCGCAACGGGTTTCCCACAGAAATCCCGCCAAATGGCACGTAAACGAACATCGTTTGGAAATGAATACAGCATTATACCTAACTGAGAGTCACTAGACCTGATACTATATCTTGATTTATTCTACATACTCTCCACTTTAACTGCAATTCTATGTATTCGTAACCATGACTGACTTGTCAAATTAAACGCTCTTTATTTGGTATATGTAATCGGTTTCTGATGATTGCGCAACGGGTTTCCCACAGAAATCCCGCCAAATGGCACGTAAACGAACATCGTTTGGAAATGAATACAGCATTATACCTAACTGAGAGTCACTAGACCGGCCACAGCCGAAAACACTGCATTTATATGGCAATGTTACGAATGAATGATTGTAAATACGGGACACTCGGGGCATATATACGGAAAATTAAAACAACATCGTGAACACGCGCCCGAATAGAGTTCACATGCCTGCTCATGTTTTTATAAGCTTTATTTTTGACACGAAAGTTTTACCTACCCCGCTCAATCGGCCTTCTATAGTTTTTTTGTCAAAACAATAACTTTCCAAACAGCGCTTAAGACAAATCACAAGTGAATATAACTCACCGCGCGATGACAATTAACCATGTGTACACAATGCTATTGATATGCCCCGCAGTAATTCCATCACGCTCACGAGCTGATGTCTATTCCGGATTTTCCATCGTCATATAGGTAGACACAAATAACTCCGATTCCGTGTTTTTAATTAGTTTACCTCGCTTGACGTCATGCGAGGTTTTGCGACGGAGATAGCCGACAATCGGTGGCGGTATTATTTATTTATTTCTCGGCTTAATTATTACGCGATGTTTATGGGACTTGGATTATTGTGATCACAATAGGGGTGGCTTTCCGATAGAGTTTTGTTGTTTCATGAGCACTGTAATCCCTTAAACATCATGCTTACATAAAGACCTACTAAATTTTACCTAAACAAGAGTCTGATTGTGTTATAGAAGGCAGCATAATGCTACTGGCTAATCACACACAAATGGTATAAACGCTCTTTATTATTTCCAAATAAGGAATTGAGCAACAAAGAACGCTCTTTATGTTTACCATCATAATATAAAGAAACACCAGGAAAGTAACTTTTTATGCTTTGTTTACATAACAGTCGGCAAATTTACGACTATAACATAATGTTTATGAGATATTTCTCATTTGTATATTAACAAAGTCTGTCTATATTTGAATATTATTTCGTTTGTAGCGGTGGAAATATGTTCACATGATACCCACCAAGGCCTTCATACCTTTAAGGTATACTACAACTGTTTTTCTTTTCAATAGCAGAATACAGAATGCTATTAAGAAGTGACACAAAACACAGAACATTTGTTTTAATTATAAGTATTAAGAAGTGAGAGATATGTGAGTCAAGGAAACCAGTAACGAAAGGCAATATTAACATGATTTGTCAGAGAATAATTGTTTACGTTCCAATGAATATGTACTGGAAACAAACTGTCTGTACCAGACTTTCATAAACACAAATTATGTATTAATGATCATTAATGGTGTAACGACATATTTCGTTCTTTAATGTCTCAAATGAAAGTGTCAATGACACTGTAGCTCAACTTTGAGAAGAAGTTAAATTTGTGTGATGAGCAATGAATGGAAAGATTTAGAATTGAATTTGGAAATCCAAGATGGCCGCTGGCAGCCATGTTTTTTTGTCGGAATGTCCCCAAAATGACTCATTCTCATCTACATTCCAATTTCAACAGCCATGAAAAATTTCATGATGATCAGACTAAAGGTACGACCTGTAGCCCGTGCTAAAGGATTTAGTCATACAAAGAGTAAAATCCAAGATGGCTGCTGGCAGCCATGTTTTTTGGCCGAATGACCCCAAAATTACTCGTTCCCATCTACATGTCATTATTAACATTCTTGACAAATTTTATGATGATCAGACTAAAAGTACGACCTGTAGCCTGTGATAAAGAATTTAGTCATACAAAGATTAAAATCCAAGATGGCTGCTGGCGGCCATATTTTTGGGTCAAATGATCCCAAAATGACTCGTTCCCATCTACATGTCATTATTAACATTCTTGACAAATTTTATGATGATCAGACTGAAAGTACGACCTGTAGCCCGTGCTAAAGAATTTAGTCATACAAAGAGTAAAATCCAAGATGGCTGCTGGCGGCCATGTTTTTTGGCCGAATAACCCCAAAATTACTCGTTCCCATCTACATGTCAATATTATCATCCATGACAAATTTCATGATGATCAGACAAACAGTACGACCTGTGGCCCGTGCTAATGGATTAAATTTTGAAATCCAAGATGGCCACTGGCGGCCATGTTTTTTGTCCGAATGACCCCAAAATGACTCGTTCCCATCTACATTCCAATTTCAACAGCCATGACAAATTTTATGATGATCAGACTAAAGTTAAGACCTGTAGCCCGTGCTAAAGATTTAGTCATATAAAGAATGACCCCAAAATGACTCGTTCCCATCTACATGTCATTATTAACATTCTTGACAAATTTCATGATGATCAGACAAACATTACGAACTGTAGCCCGTGCTAATGGATTGAATTTTGAAATCCAAGATGGCCACTGGCGGCCATGTTTTTTTTCCGAATCATCCCAAAATTAATAATCTGGTCTAAATGTTGATGTCAACAGCTATGACAAATTTCATAATGATCCGACCAAAGGTACGACCTGTAGCCTGCATTGTTGACGCCTTACGTACACACATACACACGGACGACAAAGCCATGGCAATAGCTCAAACTTTACAATTTAACGACATTTTCGGTCTTTAACAGTTTAATAGGGGCCCCCGGTGGTCCAGTCGGTAGAGTGCCAGGTGGATTACGTCGTCCCAGGCCGTCCAGCGCTGACGAAGCTGGTTCTAACCCCACCATAGGGAGGGTGACCGGAATCGTGTACCTGGGCAAGTTTGTCAATTGCTTTCCGGGGGTCGGTGGTTTCTACACGCAGTGGAACAACTTCCCGGTGAAATTGAGCCTCTGCGTGGTCTTTCCTCCACCCGTAAAATTGACAACGTCGTGTGTGGCCTAGCGGCTAGAATGACGATAAACCCTAATAAACAACAGCAACAACAATTAATAGTTTAATGACATTTTTCGGTCTTTATAATATCTCAAGATATAGGGGGTATTTGGATTTCTAGTTTAACGACATTTTTCGGTCTTTATAGTTTAACGACATTTTTCGGTCTTTAATATCTCAAGATAGAGGGGCCCTTAGGGGGTATTTGGATCTCTAGTTTAACGACATTTTTCGGTCTTTGATAGCAAAATGGAAGAAGTACATATTTGGAAGATGTGGTGGCCCTAAAAAGGAAAGTTGTTTGGTGGTCTTGAAATGCAGTTTTTCTTAACAGTCTTCCTTGATTAAAGTGATGTGAAACACTCCGGCAGACACCGGGCAGAGTGATCAAATAAATAGAAATTAAGAATAATCTTTCTCAAAGTAGTTATTTGTTACGAATATTAATCCAAATGGATGTTACACAACGTCATTCTTATATATTAGTTAAATGCAATGACTCTCGATGGCAAAATGATTTTTGTTTAATTACAGCCGATAGTTGCGCCCCGAATCGAGATGTAAATATTTACAATTTGGAGTAGTTCAGACGATGTTCTATATGAAGTGGTGTGGTAGATCTTTTTGGAAATTTTCAGTGATGTTAGTAGAATGATAACATTCCCCACGTTGGAAAAGTGCCTGAGCACTAACTTATCAATTTCTCGCTCCCGAAAAATTCCATAATATGTCTTTAAACATATATATAAATCTCCGAAAAAAAATATTCTAAAGCATTAAACGATTTGCTATATTTCCACTAGGGCATATATTTCATCTGATTTTGCGAGAATCCATATATACTTTTTCATGAGAATCCAGGGTAATTTGCGAGAATCTAGATTTGGATTCTCGCCGAAATATAAGCCCAGATTTCACTCTGAAGTGTGCCTAAATGGCATAAATTGTACCTTGGTTCCCATGTTCGCTATAAACTAGCTTGAAATTCGCAAACCAATGAATTTTTTTTCTTCAGAAAATTTACATTTTTATGATTCGCGACATAAATTGTCACCAATAAAAAGAAATTTGATTCATCGTGGAAGTTAGTCGGTGACTATAAATAATGTCACCATTCAACTGAATGTTGTTGAATTCTATTGAGATGTGGAGCAGACAATATATTGGGAGGCTCGGAGGCTCCATAGCATGAGGCCCCCACCCCCCTTTTTCGTATGCCGTATTCCATGCCCTGTTATGAGGTACGCCGTATTTCCGGCCCCTCTGTTAGGAGGTATTCGGTATTCCAAAAATACCGGTATTCGTACGCCGACCTTCCAAAAAATGAAGTTTTCATATATTTTTATGTATTCCATATGGTATTCCGTATTCCAACTTCTGTGTTAAGTGGTATTCCGTCTTCCATGGGGGTGGGGGTGGGGGCCTCTAGCATCTGCTCCTCAATCCTTACCAGATGTCAGTAAAAGTTTCCCATTTCATTATTTCAGTTCTTTAGCAATCTTAATCATTATATGTAATGCCCTGACCATGCTCAATACTAGCTTGAAATTGGCGAAACAATGAATTTTTTTTCTTCAGAAAATTTACATTTTTATGACTCGCGACATAATTGTCATCAATAAAAACAAATTTTATTCATCGTGGAAGTTAGTCGGTGACTATAAATAATGTCACCATTCAACTGAATGTTGTTGAGCATATTTCAACCAATTTTGGAAGTTTAAATGAATATTTTCTTCACACTCAAAGTCAATTGACAAATTTCAGGATTTTAGCCTGCTTCGTTGGGACCAAATATTTGTTGTGCACACTGAAGGAACGTCTACCATCACTCGATAGGCCAGATTATGCCCTGACCATGCTATAAAGTATTAAACTAGCTTGAAATTGGCAAAACTATGAATTTTTTTGGTTGAACAAATTTACATGGGAATCTCCATAGAAAACGGTTATATTTCGATAAAAACGAAAGTAATGCGAAACGAAAGTCGGCACTGGCCAGAATTGTGCAGAATAACATATGAGTCAAGTTATATGCGAATATTTGACCTCATTCGATTAAATAGTCTCGTATTTAAGGAATCAATGCCAATGGCGCTCGGACATGTGGAAATTTTTTTCGTCGCACTCGCAGACTGTAAGGCGGAATTGTGAAATGTAAACACGCATTACCTTTTGTGAGAATAACACAAGCGCAGACTTTATCAAAGTAATGCAATACACAACAACAAATAGGATAAAACGGATATAAACACGGTATAAGTGAGAATAAACGTGGAAACAGTTGACAACATTTGTTCGGTTATTCGGCAAAACCGAAGGTATAGATTTATGGTCACTAACAAGAAATTCAATTAATTGAGGAAAAACACCCACTGTCCTGAGTGGTTTTGATAAGCTGTTGGGGGGGGGGGGGGGGGGGGGGGGGGGGGGGGGAGAGATATTAATTGTGTTAAAGTGCAATGGGAAGTAATTGCGGTTAAGGGTAATAAGAAATGTCTTATTGCATTCTCATTGGGCTTAATCATAATTAGAGATTCCTTAAGTTATTGCGGTTAATCGAAATTGTCTATTAAATGTCAATTTTGATTCCCATAGAGATCATCAATGATGTCTATGCGCAGGGTCGACGTGCCAATCTTCTCTATTTGGATTCCAATTGTTGGCTCATTAAATATGCACATATGCTTAAGATACAGTCGTGCACGAAGCGAGCTCCCGTAAGTCGGGTTTTGGATCCCATGCAGTTAATGAAAATATCATTGAAATAATCAGTTTCCCCCAATAAACAACCATATATTCAATATTATATACATGTTTTGGAGCAGAATTAGGCAGTCCATATTGGACGCCATCATGGAATTTATTTTTTTTGGTTTAATTTTCACACATATTTATTAGTTATGTGGATGGAGTTCTCATTAAACCTCACATCCTTATATTGGTTACAGTAATGCCCAAAGTAATTGACCACTTAACCACATCAGAATTATTGGTAATTTTTCAGCATTTAAAATCCTGACAAATTACCCATTATTCAGCTGTGGTCAATTACTTTGTACATTACTGTATGAGGATTGAGTTATCATTACACCTCAAATCCTTATATTGGTTACAGTAATGCCCAAAGTAATTGACCACTTAACCACAGCAGAATTATGGGTATTTTTTCAGCATTTAAAATCCTGACAAATTACCAATAATTATGCTGTGGTTAAGTGGTCGATTACTTTGGACATTACTGTATGAGGATTGAGTTATTATCA